>JALJCO010013137.1:0-94879 GCA_023101725.1 Atherinomorus stipes | reverse complement strand
CAGCACTTAGTGAATTCTCTGCTCTTTTTGACTCCAGTTGCTTTTCTGATTGTGGTGATGTTGAATCTTTTGTGACAGGTTTAAATGGACGTTGTTTATCTATTTTGGATACAGTTGCACCTGTTAAAAAGATTTCAGGTTCTTATAAAAAGCCCACCACGTGGATAAATGATGACATACGTCATCTTAGAAGAAAGTGAGGAAATCTGAGCGTCTTTGGAAAGCCACAAAATTAGATTTACACAGACTCCACCTTAAAGATATGATGCTGGAACTAAATGAAATGATAAAGCTTGCTCGCTCCGCTTATTTTTCAAATCTTATTTCTTGTAACAAGAAAAATCCAAAAGTCTTGTTTGACACCATTGAGGACCTTGTTTCACCCTCAGCTCCTTGTGCACCTGTGTACTCACAGGAAGACTGCAATAACTTCCAAAATTTTTTCATGAAAAAAGAACAAGACATTAGGGCTAGTATTAACTTCCCCCTTACAAATGTTTGTCCACCTGTTTTACCATCTGTGAAATTGTGGTCATCATTCACTCCTGTCAGCCTACAGGATGTGACAGCCATAGTGAGCAAGATGAAACCATCTTCTAGCCCTAGTGATATTGTTCCTACATCATTCTTCCAGAAAACCTTTGATGCCATTGGCCCCTGTGTCGTGAAACTAATTAATCTCTCGCTTGAATCTGGCTTAGTTCCTAGTTACTTTAAACATGCTGTGGTGAACCCCATCCTTAAAAAGCCAAATCTTGATCCATCTGAGCCTAAAAACTACAGGCCTATATCAAAACTTCCTCTTTATTTCCAAAATCTTGGAAAAGGTCGTGTCTGGCCAGCTGACATCCTTTATGGATCAGCACGATCTCTATGATAACTTTCAATCAGGTTTTCGAAGAATGCACTCCACTGAGACTGCGTTAGTGAAAGTTTCTAGCGACGTGATGATGGCTGAAGACTCAAGTCGCTATATGGTTTTGGTTCTGCTGGATTTGTCGTCTGCCTTTGATACTGTAGATCACAGTATTTTGCTAAATAGATTAGAATCAGAGATGGGGTTTTCTGGGTCCGTCCTCCAGTGGTTCTCCTCCTATATAAAAGGTAGAACCTTCAATGTCGCCTTTAATAATGTCATGTCCAGTGTGTCCGACTTGTCCTGCGGAGTTGCGCAGGGTTCTGTTCTTGGGCCCCTTTTGTTTTTGCTGTACGTGAAGCCTCTTGGTCAGCTGATTCGTGGTTTTAAAAACATGTCTTATCACTTTTATGCAGATGACATTCAGTTGTATTGTTCTTTTAATGATTCAGAATTTCACCTTTTATCCGAGCTCCTGGAATGCGTGTCCTCCATCATAAACTGGTTGTCCTCAAATTATCTTCAGATAAATTCAAGTAAAACAGAAACACTGATCATCGCCCCGGACAAAAAGATCCCCCCTGATCAGGAACCGCCTTGGTGTTCTGGGCTCGTCTGTCCAAGCGAGCCTTAGGAACCTTGGTGTGGTGTTTGACCAGGCTATGACTTTAGAGGGTCACTCCTGACAGCTGACTAAAAGCTGCTTTTATCATCTCAGAAATATATCAAAGGTCAGGAAAATTTTGTCAAGGGCAGACCTTGAAATGATCATTCATGCTTTTATTTCATCGCGTATCGATTATTGTAATTCTGTTTTTACTTGTTTTAATAAGACAACACTCAAAAGACTCCAGTTAGTTCAAAATTTTGCTGCTAGACTTTTATCAGGTTCATCCAGAACAGTCCACATCACCCCTATTCTGTTAAATCTTCATTGGCTCCCGGTTAAATTCCGAATTGATTTTAAAATTTTAACATTGACATTCCAGGCACTGCATGGCCAGCCCCCCCGGTATATTACTGATCTGCTGTGTCCCTATACCTCAGGGCGCACCCTCCGTTCCTCAGGCCAGAATCTCTTGAGGGTCCCAAAGACCCGCTTTAAAACCCGGGGGGACCTGGCTTTTAAGACTGTAGCCCCCAGACTCTGGAATGACCTCCCCCTGTCCCTGCGTCTGGTTGACTCTGTGGAAACTTTTAAAAAACTGCTGAAGACATTTTTATTTAGGAAGGCTTTTGGTTGATTTGATGGTGATTGACTGGGTTTTATTCTATTATCCTATGTTCCTGTTATATGTTCTTTTAATATGTTATGTTATTTCATTGTACCAATTATTCTTTATGTACAGCACTTTGTGATTTTTATCTGTGAAAAGCGCTTTATAAATAAATTTTACTTACTTACTTACTAGACAGCTCTTTGCTTTCATCCATCATGGAATGCTTCTTGTCTGACACCTTGGTGATGACAAACCTTGTTAAAGGCATCAATCAGGACTAAACCAGTTGATATTACTTTACACTGAGACAGGATTACTTTCTAAATACTGACAGACTCCAGCTGCTTTCTTGGCATTTTAGATCTTTTTGCGCCTCCATTTCTTTACGTGTTCAATACTTATTCCCTGTGTCATTTCACTGTAGTAGACATGACTTCATTTATACATAAATGTTAGGATTTCTTTATATGTGTGCATAACTTGGGTTGTTGCCGACATCTGGTGAAAATTTTGTGTCAATAGCTCTAGTAGAAAAAAATGTTGACGTGTTCAGTACTTTTTCCACTGCTTTGTGTGTGTGTATATATATATATATATATATATATATATATATATATATACATATATAGATATATATAGATATATCTATATATCTATATCTATATATATTTATGCGCACACACACACATCAAGTATCGGCAGACGCTCGATGTCTTGCACACACATAAACCAATGCTGCGCTGTAGGTGGGTGTAAGGTTAGCCCTCATACAGCTTGTTAAGTGCAGGTGATAATGTGGCTTAAACACTGGACTGTTTCTCTTCTCTAATGGCCTCTATGTGTGTACGCTCACAACGTGCACATGTGTGCTGATGCATGCTATTTGCTTCATGTGGTCCTGTTTGTGTATAGATTGACTTTGATTTTTAAGAAAATCATTGAATTTGCCTTGTTTAATGTAATAAATCAGAAGGGCAATGACTGGCTCTTATTAAACATGATTAAATGATCCAGTGAACTGAATCTGCCTGTTCTCAGCAAACTCTGTGAATCAATAGATGCTTTGAAAACCAGCTTTTGTTTGTGAAAACAAAGTCATGCTGATCCTAATTGGCTGAGGAATGAAACCAGGCGTAAAGGATTCCAATAACAGTCTTTCTCCTCTTTTTATTTTTATTTTTTTTACATGTGCTCAAGGGTTTGGAGGGTCACTTTGTGAAGTAAATCTCAATGAGTGCGGGTCAGAGCCATGCCAGAATGGTGGCATTTGTGTGGAAGGCATTGGCCTCTATCAGTGCTTGTGCTCAGAGGGTAAGTTGCAGTACAATTATATCCACTAGTATTTGAGATGAAACAGTTTTGTGATTTATTCAGGCCATGGTTAATTTTTAAGTGCGCAATCAACTGATTTCAGCCCTGATGTTGAAATGAGGGATAGAATAAAGAAGTTATTCTGCAGCACTTTTACCCTAATTATTTTTTCAATGGGTAATCGGGCAATCTTTTTTTTTTTATTCCTGAATACTTATACAAACTGACATGAAAACACACAAAGATAGTTCAGAGCAAATAGTTCAGGGGATAGCTACCCACTGCAGAGGAATCCTGTTAACTACTGGGATCTTTTTTTTCCTGTATTCATTCATTCATTTGTTCGTTCATTTGTTCGTTCATTCATTCATCTATTGCTCTTTGCATTTACAATGTCAACAAGAAACGAGAAGTGATGCAACAGTCAACTAAAAGTTTGTATAAAAGTCAATTAGTCTGTCTGTAAAAAGCACTGGTGTCCACCTTTGGTCCTCAAGGGCCACAATCCTGCAGGTTTCCAATGTCTCCCTGCTCCAACACACCTGGTTTAAATTATTGAGTCATTGTGCAGGACTTTAATTTGTATTTTACATTTATATAATTTAATTTTAATTACTGTTGTGTGCATGAAAGAGTCTCTGTTCCTGATAACCAATACAACAACACAAATGAAGCAACAGCATCAGGGTTGCTGCTTTCATGAAACATAAGCTCCCCAGAAAAATTGCTATACAGTAAGTTTTTGCATTATGTTAACCCATAAAATTAGCAATAAACCAATGAAGGGCCTCTTTGAGTTGGAGCCAATCACGGGACTGCATAAATAAGCACGTTTCAATATTTGCTTGTGCAGGGTTTGTGCAGAGGAAACTGCTGAATGTTTATTGAGCTGATTGAGTACAGGTGTGGCAGAGAACAGGTTCAACTAATCAACAGAGACGGAGGAGATTTAAGACTAAAAATCCCAAATCCTGACAAAATGTTCATGATGAAAAAAAAAAACAACAAATTATATTGAAGGCAGTTTTTGCACTGAGTGGAAAGCAAAGGGAAGCAAACATTTTCTTACTATTGCACATTAGTGTTCATTGCACAAATAGTTAATACAAAAATGCAAGGCAAAAATGGTCTATTATCAAAGTGTAAGAAAACGACTGAAAATTCAAATATATTGTTCACAAAGATGAGTACTGTATGTATTAGTGAGTTATTGCATGGAAGTTCTTTGTTCGCAGTCTGGACTAGGCTAACTTACAGATCTTTCTTTCTACTGAATAAATATCTTTCTTTTGAAATGAGGCCAAAAGGACTCCCATATCCAACAAAAAGAAACCACAGTCATATTTACGGTTTTACATAAGTGATACCCAGTGTTTTCTTTTAAAGCCAGTTGTTGCACCTTTGAGGTTAAAGTTTGAAAAATAGCTTGTGTTTACATAATGACATTTGTTGATTGTTAGTGCCACATTTGTGAGTTTTATCAGTTATAAGAAAAAAAGGGGGGCTTCTCAAGTTTTAAGACACTCAAAAGCACCCGTTAAATTATTTTTTAGCAATGATACAATTCAAATCGTAAGGATTCAGCAGCCACTCAATGCAAGGAAAACCTAGTTCATCAAACAAAACTGAGAACAATAATGATTAATGTTGCCATCAATATGTGATTAAAATATTAGATTCCTGTTTTTTGTGAGCAGTTCAGTTCAAATGGCTTTTTTATATACAGTATAAGTACATTAGATCTTGCTCTGTCTTGAACAAAGTACATGATCAGCCTCATGCAGGGCCCAGTCATATGTATTTGAAACATTAATGTGTTTGTGCAGTCATGTGCCGTTCAGTGTTGGTGAGCATTCACAAAACACTGTTGATTTTGCAAAATAAAACAGTCAAAATTGAATATGCTTACTTGCAATAAAGCTTTTTTTTTAAATTGTTTTTTTGTTAAAGTTGTTCTTACTTTTATATGATACTGAAGGTGTTTTCTTTACTCGTATTTTCAATTACCCGTTTGTTCTGCCCTGTGGTTTATCACCCATAAGGTTAACAAATATTTGCTTAGATTCCTCGGATCACATCAGCATATTATAACTTGCATCATTAGTGTAAGAGGGAATAAATCAGAACTATTTTTCTAATAATTTCTTGGTCCAGTTGACATCTTACCTAGGAGACATACCTCTGGCTAAAGCTTGATTGCAGGTGAAGTCTGTTATGCATTTTTAATGAAGTCAGGATAATTGTCAAATTTTATGACTTGGAGAGAGATGGAAATTGGTTCCATGGTCAGTTTGAGAAATGATGAGAATTTGACCTGCACCGATGGTGCTGATAGCTGAGCATTAGTCATGGGTCTCCTGTAGCTGCGGTGTGTGACAGTGCTAATGATAGTCATTTTGTAGCGTGACCATGCAGTGGAATATATTTATGAGCAGGTAAAATGACAGAAATTTCATCACTTGCTTTTACTTGATGACTTTAACCTTTTATTTTCAAAAATATAAAACATGTAGATTAAACTCAAAATTAGTCACTGTCGACAAAAGTGGACAAAACCACTCACGCACACGGTATGAAAAATGATCACCTTTTTTCATCACCACAGAATTTACTTCATTTTTTATGCGTTTGTGGGGAAAAGTCATGTTGAATTTCACTGCTTTTGGTTGTAATTTGATTCTAGTGATATTTTCAAGTCTTGTGTTTACTGACATTCAGACACCATCTCTGTTTTTTTTTTTTTCTTCAGGCTTTGGGGGTTTCAACTGTGAAATCAACTATGATGAATGTGTCCATGGATACTGTGCCAATAATTCCACGTGTATTGACCGCGTTGCAGACTATGAATGCGTCTGTCCTTTGGGTTTCACCGGTGAGTTTTCTTTATCATTTTCCTTGCAGTAATTAATCACTATGACATTGACTGATTACTTTAGAACAGTGATTACTATCAAATAGTCTTATGTAAGAACTCATTCACCGATTTCAGAATGACTTCAGCTCATTGAGAATATTATATCTAATCTCCAGCACAGTTTGAATGACAAAATAGTTTGCCAAAAACAAAGTGGGTCAAATAATACAATAAAGTATAGCTAAACTTTATGTTTCTTATTAAGTCCAGAGACTTAAACATCATTTAAATAGTCTAACACTATTCTATAAGCATGTGCTCCTTTTGTCTTCACCTGTATGCATTATAGTGATCCAGGAATGAACATTGTGTTCCTTAATATTAAGTTTGCAAGAAGAAAAACTTCAAAACTGTGTTTCACGATCAAAGACACACCGTGTGATGATAAAATAAAACACATGCAGTTACACAGCAGCATCACCTTGTTGCCTCCATTCATACACCTCTCGCCAAACTCAGGTGGATGATTTCCTATTGAGACATGTCATTGTGCTGGCAGCGTTGTCTCTTTTTCCATTTATTCCTCTTTTTGTAAACATGATTTCAGCATCTTTATTTATTTATTTTTTATCTTTATTTGCCTTTCAGGTAAGAATTGCTCCATATCTGTCTCTGCATGTACATCAGAAGTGGAGTTCTGCAGAAACGGTGGAACCTGCACTCGCAATGTAGCTGGAGAAATTCAATGTATTTGCCCTTCAGGTATTAACACAAACATTTTTAAACAGCGGGTTGGATTTATTAAGCTTAGTCTTAGCTTTGTCATATGGATTAATCTTAGCTTAGGCTCTTTAGTCTTGTCTGTAGTGATTTAATGGATGTTCAGTAAAAATAACAGTCAGCTGGATAATTGTGCTTATGGTGTCCGCTTTTGGTTTAATGCAATCCCTTTTGAGAATGTATTGTTAATGCATGTGAAACATATTATTGTTGTTGATTACAGTGGAAACAACAGCTAACGCATTAACCTCTGTACAAATGCTCAACTGATGCCTTTATTTTTCTGTTCTGCTGGTTGTGTATTGTTGCTGAAATCCCTCCTCAGTATTTGTGCTTTATTTTCTTGCAGGATGAATTAAGTAAATTGGCAAACTTGGAAAAAAAAACACTAGCAGAAAAAAACATTATGTGAAATCAAAATCCATAATTTTTTTGCCAGATGTGGGAAGACGCAAGGACAGCACACACACAACACATTAATCACCTCTTTGATCCTACCTCTTACAGGATACCACGGCAAGGACTGCTCCTCATCTGTGAGCCAGTGTGTGTCAAATCCGTGTGACCCTGAAGGGACTATCCACTGTGAAGAGCTGGAAAGTACTTATAGATGTGTGTGCCATCATGGGCACACAGGGAGGCACTGCGAAACGCCTATAAACCGCTGCGTGGACGGCCTTTGTCAACACGGTTCAGCGTGTGTGGATCTGTCGACAGGGTTCAAATGTAGCTGTTTACCAGGTAGGGTCACCCTTCAGCAGGGGCTGGTTTCCGATGGAGGCATTACCTCAACTAAATCATGTACACAGCAGACACACTCCCAGTCTGACGCTTTCATTTGTTCGGCTTTCTTCTCTGTGGGAGTTTAATCTCTTTGGCCTTAAGCAACAACACGTAACAGCCTTTATGCAATGTGTAAGTCAGGGCTCTGTTCATCAGGATGTGAGCCGACTTCAAAGTGATGATGCTGCTAAGGGTGTCTGTTTGTTTTTATTTTGCCACAGGAATAATTTACTATCAAGGAAATACAGTGACATTTCGTATCATTTTTAAGAAATTTACACATCATTTTAAGAATGAGAAATTGACTTTAATATATTTGTACTTTTCAGTTAGTGAACTCATCTGTACTACTGATGATAAGAAAATATTTTGATTAATAAATTAGATGAGTGAATTTAAACAGATTATCGTTAAAGATTGACTGATCACACAATATCCTGTTTTACTGATTTTAAAAAATGTTGATAATGAAAATAATAATATTGAGAGTGATAGTGATAATGATGATGATGGTGGTTATATTACAAAACACTTTTGTAATTTAGTTTAGAATTATAATGATGGTATTTTGCTCAATTAAACTTCCAAATTTCATGGTAGCTTACAGTTCAGGAATAGAGAAAAAAATCACTAATAAAAACTCATTAACTTTACAGATTCTTGTTCATTATACTCTTTCCATTGGAGTGCTTCCATGTGAATTGTACACTAGTTAATAGGAATGCACGATATTGGAATTTTGGCCGATATCTCATATGCCGATATTTTAAAACACATGTGGCCAGTTAACCACTTTATGTATCTTTAACTATTAGAATAGCCTTTTTGGAACTTGGACAATTTAAAAATGATGCTCTCTTGACCAGGATTCCCTGAACAAAGAAATGTGAAATGCTTTTACCTTTGTTAAATAAAAGAAAAATAGGATAGATGGATGGATGGATGGATGGATGGATGGATGGATGGATGGATGGATGGATGGATGGATGGATGGATGGATGGATGGATGGATGGATGGATGGATGGATACTTTGTGGATACTTTAACTGCTAGCTCTTCTAAACCATTTTTAAAAAGATGCCTTTGGTACTTTATGTCACTGAATTGAAAAAGAACATCTCGTCCTCTCTCTCCAGGTTTAACTGGCCAGTTTTGTGAAATAAACATTGATGACTGTGAAAAGGAGCCTTGTGGAGTCCTGAGCATTTGTAAAGACACTCTCAATGGCTACAATTGCTACTGTGCACCTGGATTTATCGGTAAGCGAGCGCTATCCTCAAGTTATATTTTGGGAGTTAGTGGCATTTTTTCCAAAGAAGCAATTTGTCAACAAGCTGTGCTCCCTTCACACTTTCTTAGGAAATAAGTGTGAGATTGAAGTGAATGAATGTCTCAGTCAACCATGTCGAAATGGAGGCTCCTGCATAGATGAGCTCAACTCATTCAGCTGCCAGTGTCCTCTTGGGATCACAGGTATTTCATGTTTCTTTCAGTGACAAACCACAGTGATGAATGTAAACACGAGTTTCAAAGCAGGCGAGTGAGTTGAACTTTAATTCATTAAGTTTGATTGTTTATAACATTGTTAAACTGCTAAATTTGATCTGCTAAATGCTAAATTAATTTCAGTCTGCACACAGTACTGTAATCAGTTGTTTGGTTCTAGAATTACACCATTTGTATGAAGTGGATAGGAATCACCTTCACCAACCTGTTATCACCAATTGCAGTGTTGCTGAGCTCTCATTATGTCGATAGAGGTGTTTTCAAGAAGTTTTAAAGTGCAAAATGTCAGTGAATGAACTAAACTAAGGGCATGTAGAAGATTACATGTCTGCTTCATCTCTGGAGCCAACTGCAGTCCTGCTTTAGCAAATTAAGATGTCTCTGAGATCACAGGGTTTATAAAGCGCAAGATGAATCGAGAATATTTTAGCATGGGTAGCATGTATACAAGTACATAATATTACATAGCTGTGTGTTTCTGTTAATCATTCTAATTCCAGTCATATGAAAGAAAAAGCTTTCCAGTTTTTAAAGTTTTTACATGTTCACATATTTCTCAAGAAATTTATCACAAACTTATAAAAGCCACAGGGCAACTAAAACAATTTACATTTAACACTCCACAGCCTGAATGACAGAAAATAAATGATGTTTAGAAAAAATGTACTAACTGTTTGGTGCACTTTAATATCTTTATTTGGTACAAAAAGCATTTCAAAAAGCCCACGACACCTCACAGGATGAGAGCAAAACTCTCTCTCCCATGCCTCAGTGAAACATCTTCAGCTCATTCATCTGATAAAATAAACCATCCTAATTTGTCAGAGCTACTTATAATTTAATGAGGTGTCAGTGGTATTGATCAGATTAATTTACACATTTACAGAATCAGCATCTCTTCTTTTGCCAATTTTCTTTGCTTTGGCTGCAGTAGCTGTGTTGCTTTTCACCCTGTTAGAAATATATGAGATTCATCATCTGATATGAACTCTGCTAGGTTTGCATAAGAGTCCGAAAATGTGAGCTGATAACCGGAGTTGTACTACAGCTTAATAAGATCTTTATCTTTATTCAGAGGTTGCAATTTCCTCATTTTTAAGACCTGGTCAGGATCAAGTGATATGTTTATTTTCATTCAGCTCCTGACACCCAACAGCCTTGATGAAGTGTACAGTACATTCTCTTTCAGTGACTGTAGTTACATGAAGCTGGAGGCTTGCTAGACTGGTGGGAGCTGCTATTTCATTTCTAGCAGAGTTATCATCTCTTCCCAAGAGAAATTAGGGGGGAAAAAGTTGAGGCCTGAACTGACACATGATTTCAGAGATTCATTACTGCCCAAGTTATAAATGTATCTCTCTGGAATCTATGAAAAGGGCATGAAAAGTTTCATCCAACTTTGAACGTCCAAGCTGTATTCAGCATGTTCTCATTTAAGATGCTTTTTTTTTCATTTTTACTGTCAGTTCAGCAAAAGACTGATCACTTCCTATTTCTATGCCAGTTACATAAGCTATGGTACAACATCCTGGACTATGTCAACTACTTATTTGTGTGCATGTGTTGCGAAGTTTGATACGAACCAACCCACACAATTTATGTTTACAAATGAATGTTTGAAGATGAATCTGCTCAAATATTCATTAAACAGTGAGATCAGTTGGATTTTAAACATGGCCGGCTCTGATCAGATGTCTGGAAATTCAAAGGGGAAAGAGCAGAACACAGCAGAAATTTGGGAATTACATGAGAGTGCATTTACCTTTACAAGCCCACAGCAGTCTTACTCAGTTTCACATAATATTTAATCATCTCAGCACTTGTCATGTTTCCTTAAGCTCCAGGTTATGGAGTACTGTAAATACACTATCCACATGCTGCCAGTCTGCACATGTTTAAGTGTTTTATTTAACCCCTCCAAAAAAGTCTGCAATGAAAGAAGAGCAAGATAATTCCCATTTGGAAGATTTTTTTGAGAAAGAAAATCTTAATTCTGTTAATTCAGAATAATAAAAGGGGTTTAAGCAGTTGACTTTTTTTTTTGGCCTATTAAATAAATGAAATAATACATTTTTTAAAACGTGGGCCAGCATAACGAACTGTATATATTTTCAGCTGTGTGTAACTGATGTAACTTTGAGATTATCAGTGATTTACTCCATGAATTGCATGAATTATAATTCTTAAAACATATTTTGAAAACAGACATTTTCATTTCTGAAAACCTAAAAAATGAAAACCTAACAAAACGAATGAATAGTACTCTATCCCTGCAAGTAGTGGGTCTGTTCATCCTCAGGTTTATGAGATCTGCTCACATTTATCTGCTTAAAAATATAAAGAAAATCCCTACATACTGGATTTTCCATATTTTTCCACACTTTTTTTCATAATTTGGCTGCTCCTGCAACTTACTGTATAATCAGGTACAATTTATATATGTATATATAAGTACATGTATATTATAAATATATATATATATACATACACATATATATATATGTCTGTGTGTGTTTCCTTTTTAATTATGATTTTTGTGATCATTTACAGGTTTTAACTGTCCAATTAAAGTGATCAGGGAGGTTTTACCAGTCACATGTAGACCTGAAAAATCCCAAAATCTGTCCTGTTTTAAGGGTTTGTTTTCTATGTAAAAGGAGAAAAAGTTTGATAAATATACAAGGACAAAAAAAAGAAAAAAAATCTGAAAATCACCATATGTCAGCATTTTAGACATTGCTTACATATTTTCTTTCTTTTTCTTTTTGTTCCTGCTAATCAGATTCAAATCGCTTTATTTTGCCATTGAACCAGCGTCCCAGTACAAAAATATTGCTTTCAGTTTAATATTACCAGAGCTGTTCTTGGATGAGATCGGGAGTTTGGTGAAACTGGTAACTTAGTTTTTGAACTTGCTAGCTTGTTATGCTAATTTAGCCTATTCACCCTCCCTGGTATATTCTTTATGTTATTGTGTGGCTGAATAATGTGTTACGTTAACATACAGTACTGAACAGATATTCCGCCCGTTTTTGTGTGTTATTGTGTAGTTGAATGACTTGATTGTCCAGATTAATGTCTTTTCTTGATCCTGGATTTTTTTAACTAAATTTCTAAATAAATGCGACTTATAGTCCAGTGTGACTTTGATGTTCTTTCCCTCTTCATGACGCATATAATGACTAATGCGACATATACTCTGATACGACTTATAGTCCAGAAAATACATTTAAGTGTTTTTGAACCTTAACTTTGAGTAATAAAAATAAAATTTTCATTCTTCTTAGAAGAATAAACTGCATTAAAAATGACCAGGAAGCTCCTTTTTTTTTTTTTACTAACTCTGAGGTTTTAAACAAAATAAATAAGCTCTGTAGCAAAATGACAGCGAAAGATCAAAGAGACTTATTTCCTTTCCTCACTATAAATCTCCCATTTGAGACGGACACTTATCCTCAGTAGGATTTAAGGCAGGTGAGGAACAGGGTCAAGTCATTACTAACTCATGTTTGAGGTCTTTGCTGCCCCAGCAGTTGAAAACTTCCCTGTCTTTGATAAAGCTGAAATAAAATTAGGCCCCCTTTTTACGTGGCTTCAGGACTTCCTCTTGAATGAGTGTGACAAGGAAATAAGGAACGTATGTTCCAGAAACTTTTACCCATGACTAGAAGTTAATTTTCTGCCTATCTTCAAACCAAAGGTTAAGCAAACATCCATCCTGAAGATAAATTCCCTCCATGAGATTTTCACTGTTGTCAGATGTGGATGATTTTTACACTCAATGGCACACTTCTTTTGAGTTTGGGAGTTTTTGAAGTTGAACTGGGCTTATGTGATCTACAGCAGGGGGTCACTACAAGATTTTTCACCAGAAAAATCCCCCTAGCTCATCTGTCTGGTCTTTTCCAAGTGGTTCCAGCTGTCTTTCTCTGACAATTAATGTTACACTGGGATACAAGTAGCTCCCGGTGACTCAGTCTGTTGTGTTCACCTGGTTGTCGAAAGGAACTGACAATTTCTCTGAACAGCTTCTGTCTTTGAGTCTGCCATGATATGACACGCTGGAAACATCAGAGACATAGATGCGCTCTCGCCAACATTTAACCTGCTCAGTTTTCTTTTTTTAGCAGACTTTGGTTTCTTTACCACACTCTCCATAATATTTGTCAAATTGTTCAGTTGGCATTTTATTTTCCTAGTTTTGCTCCTCCATGTTCCCCTTCTCTAGTGCTTTCATTAGCTCCCCACTTGGCCTCTTCCCCCAACCAACTGTCTCACAATATTAAGTCTCTCACGTCATTGTGAGCCTTACAAATCACGTCTCTTTAGCATGAGCACAAAGAAATTGATGACTGACAAACGGAGGAGTCACCTGAGATTGGGCCATCTGTTTGTATTAAAGGTGCCATGAAAACTAATTTCACTTTTCGTTGGTTTGGGGGGTTTAACACTGATGAGGCCATGTGAATGTCAAAGTCCCTGTTCATGGGCGGTCAGCTTTGTGTCTTTGTTCAAAAATGGTTGAATTGGACAGCAGTTTGTCATTCCCCATAATTCATATTCTGCAATTAGAGCATACCATCAAGCAGAGAGCCTCCCCTCCTTCTCCTTCCCACCAGCTGATACACCGGTGTGAGGTGAGTTGAGCTAGTCTGCATTCGTGAACACTTCACTGTCTGAAGTGCCCGTGTTGCTGACAGATAGCTTCTTAGCAAACAAACTCCAAACGCTAGCTATTGGCATATTTACCACCATTTACCGCTCAAGATGGCAACAGAAGAGCTCACACAGTGAAAGTTTTTCTTTTTCTACGACCTCAGACAAGACAACCTGCTGATTTTAAGTATATTATTAAGTGGAGGAAAAGAAACTAACCAGAATTTACTAGTGGCGAGCAAAAAAGGGAAGACGGCGCTAAATCCCCGGCTGACTGGTGGGCGTGGAAAATGTGGCATGCAGAAGTCCACTCTCCCAGTGTCAATCGGGGGCCTGAGTCCTTCTGATGAAGGCTCTGCCTATAGATGGTGTGAAGCCAGTAACAGTCCCCGTCAAGCCAGGGGCCAGTCTTCTCTCTTTGTGAATGCAAGCGGGTGGTAAACTCCATCTCAGACTAAATCCCGGACAAGCCCCCATTTGTTACCACTGTGGCCCAAGATGGCAAAGAAAGAGGGAAAGTTGAATAAAAACTTACACTAAAATGGGGTATGGAAAATGTGGAGTATCTGTGGTGAAGTGGAATGTGTGGTTGAGTAACAGTGGGTGTTCTTCTGTTTCTTGTACAAAGATGCAAAGAAAACATACCTAAACAGAAAAGGTTACCATGTGGAGGTGAAATGGCTGCCCAGAGAGAGTGAGAGACCTGCACAATCTGCCTTTTATACGCTTGGCCACTCCCACCTCCACAAGTGCAGCACATTCACAGATAATCACCACTGACAACAAGAACACAAGCAAAACAAGATGGTGGGCCATCAAAGCAGGTTGACCCAGTTTTTCCAAATAAGGTTGTAGCTTTGTAGCAAATTGAAGTTTAAGTCAACTTGGTGTCTGGGCAGATCATATCATTACTGCACCCAACTATTTCACTAAGAAGGGAAATCTGGCATGACAGCCCCCCCCCCCCCCAAAAAAGGAGACATTATTTTTCTTTCGAGAATTGAGATATGCAGCAATATCAACTCTGTGAAATAGTTTATACTATGTTACCACACCTTTAATTATCCATCACAGGTTCATTGATATGGCTCTATCAGAGATGGCACATATTTGTGTTGCTGATTTTAAAAAAAAAAATCTGCTAATTTAACTGTTCAGATTTTAGGATATTGGATGGTTATGTCTTATCTTTGTCTTTTTGTCTTTTTTTTTAACTCTTTTTCGATGTCACACATTGTGGACACTGAAAATGGGATGCATTTCTGGAAAATTGTGACAGAATTGTTTTGGAAGTAATTTGCACTTTCTTGATGTTGTTTATTCATTTATTTATTTATTTTGTAAACCTGTTGACAAGTTTTCAACAAGCTGTCTGATTGTCTTGCATTACACTTTAAAAGCTTTTTAATCTTATGCAAGGCTGTAACTCAGGCTAACGAGAGTTGTCTATCAACCAAAGGGATGGTGAAATTGATGTCTAGTTGCCTTAAAATAATTTAAACCTCCCATCCCAACAAACACACACACCTCCTTGAATAACAAAAACACACATTATCTCCAAGTATCACTAGAAAAGTATTTAATGTAATGGCCTTTCAAGTGTCTAAGGTTTAAGTTACAGTATTTGTAAAGTCAGATCACTGTCTTGATTGTTTCCTGTGCAAATAGTTTGGATGGCAGTTTAGCTAATAAATTTGGACTTTTTCATATGTATTCTAATCAGTCAAAATCATCATTTGGAAACAAACATGGTGCATTTAGAAAAAAACAAACATATGTCCAGTTTATATTTGCTCTTGCTGTAAGAATTTCAGAAAATACATTTATTACAGGCTAAAAGAGTTACAATAATCTCTGTTTTGTCTTAAAGTGCAATTGAGAGATCAGGTTATTTTTTCTGACAGCCAGAAAAGGCAACAAGAGGCCACAGCATGTCAGCATGTATCTTATGCAATCCTTCAGACCACGTCCATATGGGAGGCGGTGAGGTTATAAAACAAGCTCTGTCATTTATTGTGTTACAAGAGCAGCACAAACAGTGCACTCTAATTACATGGAATGTTGCTGTAATTCAAAGACCCATTATCGCGCTGGCATTTCACACTTTGTAACGGCCTTCTCTAACACTCACAAAGACTATAAATGTGTGAAACAGCAAAAGTGCAAAAAAAGAGAAAAAAAAAAAAAAACAAAAAACATCTTGTGAAAACAACAGATGCTGCCGATCTGCTGTTTTTACAATAAAACAAACAACAGCGAGAGAATATTTTTTGTTCTGTAGTTTATGACTGATAATGTTTTACACTGTGTGTAAAATCGAAATCAGCCATATGTCCTGACAGGAGATTTGTGTGGAGAAGTTTATTTTTATGCTATTAATGTTTTTTTTCTTTTTAAGTTATTTTAGATTAACATTAAGTTGTTTACCCGTTAAAGCTGATGTCTGGGTTTAAAGCTCTTACTGGTTGAATATTCATAACAAATCAACAGTGTCAGCTTAATTTTGGGAGCATGTAGGACGGGAGATGTGAATGTGAACTTGTCCTGATGAACCATAACCAAGGAATTTAGCCAGTCACCTAACATCAAGTTTAGATTTTCCATGGCATGAAACAAAATAGCATTTTCTACCAAGTTGAAGGAAACAAGCAAAACAAAACAACAACAACAGCAAAAAAAAAAAAAAAAAGAAAAAAAGAAAAGAAAAAAACTGATTTTTGGAATGTTTGAACCCCCTTTTTTAAAATGTTATTTGTAATGTTACTCTATTACAGGTATTTACTGTGAAGTCAACGCTGATGACTGTGTGTCCTCTCCTTGCCTGCACAACGCCACATGTAATGATCTTGTTCATGGTTATGAATGTGTCTGTAAACCTGGATTTACAGGTAAGTGATTGTTCTTAATGTATCATAAGTTAGTGGAGGAGTATGTTTGCAAGGTGCATTCTCCTCAAAGCATGGTGATGATGTCTGTCACAGAGTGACAATCTTTTTTCCAAATTGGTTGTCTGGAAAATATGAGTAGAGAACTCTTCCAAATAGAGTTCAAAAAATGTAATTTGAAATAGAAAATTTAATTGCTTTTCTTTGAAAAATGGGAATAAATTTTGAATGAGGTGGCAGCAACATGTTTCAAAGAAGTTGTTGCTGGAGCGTGTTTACCACCGTGTTGCATCACCTCTTCTTTTAACAACACTGAAAGTGTCTGGGAACTGGAGAAGGCAGATGCTTTAGTTTTAGTTGGCAAAATGTTTCCCGTTTCTGCTCAGTGCAGTGTAGGATCTTAGCTCAGCTTAGTTGGAGATGTTCTTTGTGTGTGACAGGTCTGAACTGCAGGCCGGCCAGTTTAACACACTGATGTTTTATCAACAGAGGCTTTGGTGATATGCGAGGAGCAGGGTTTTGCATTATTTCATGATGCCCTCAGAGATGGTAGTGGTTTCTTTTGTTTGTTTATACCGTAATGGGGTGCTGCGTGAAAGATCACAGCCATTCAGGGCAGTCTTGTTTGGTACTTATATTTTTTGTGTTTATCTGAAATGTGTAATTATACTGTGCTCCACTGATGATGAAACCCATAAATTATCTGCATTTCATCTTAAAAAATGTCATTTTAAATGTTGAACTTTTTTTCCTCTTGCAGATTTTCACAGAATAGTGAACCCATCCCCAAATGCTGCCAGTTAGCCTAATTAGAGCTCATTTTGATGAGGGATGTTTTATTTTAAGACCACACATGACTTTTCTGCTCTGTTGTCCCTGCCCTAATTCTTTTTAAAACGCACGATGGCACCAAATTAAGGATGACTAAATACAGTATCACTCACACTTTTAGACATTTCTATCCATTTGTTTTTTAAATTATATTGATAACTACAACAATAAGAAGAGGATACGTCCAAATCTGACTGTTCTTGCATGTTTTAAAGGCAATAAGAAATTCCCCCTTTGAAAAAAAAAACAAAAACAAAAAAACTTAGTTAAATACATGAAAACAGATAATTTTGAAATCTTTGCATATGCAAACATTCTTGGAAGTCTAACGTAGTTGTTTAGATGTAGTTTAATGGCTATTCAAACAAGAAGTGACCCATATTTACAGATTGCTATTATTATTCAGTAATGGCCGCACAACAATCTCACCACTTTTTGTTACATTCTTGGGTCATAATTGCTTTGTTTCTGTTCTTTTTTCATCCCCAGTTTTAAAAAAGAATACATGAATCCAAGTGTTTATTTATTTATTTATTTATCTATTTTTATTTTCAATGATTAAGCAAACACATACAGTAACATGGCCCCCATCCCATCTCACCCTTTGATACCAGGTCAGACATGAAAAATGAAGCTTAGAATTTAAATCTTTTCTGAATGAATATGGCTCATCACATCTCTGGTCTACTGGCCAAATATTGGGAGCTGAGAGTCCTGGACCTTATTTCTAGGAGTATATTTGTGTATTTACTCACAGGTAAAATTTATGTATCACTTTGCCTCCTTCGTAAGATATTATGTTGAGTCACCCTTTGGCATACATCCATATAATGGGAGAGATGGGGCAGCTTCTATAAAACATTATCTGCAGCAAAACTCCTTCATTTCACAATTAGTTTAAGTAGAATGAACAAATGAACGAGTACTATTGTCCTGTGAGTTTAGAGTTAGCATTCCATTTGTTATAGGGAGCTTTCTCTACACTACAGGCCGTGCACCCCCTCTGACATGCGCTCCCGCAGTAAAATTGAGAAAAACAGCTCGCTACCTAGACATCAACAAACTGCAATCTGGACCTTATTTCTAGGAGTATATACAGTACATGCATTTACTCACCGGTAAAGTTTCTGCATCACTGTGACTCCTTCGGAAGATATTACTTTCAGTCGCCGTTCGGTGGGCACCCGGTAAAATGGCGAGTCACTATAAAAGGGGCAGTCACTATAGAAGGCATTATCTGCAGCAAAACTCCTTGATTTTCACCAATGCTTTAAGTAGAATGAACGAACAAACGAGTACTATTGTCCCGTGAGTCCAGATTTAGCTTTCTGTTAGTTATCAGGGTGCTCTACACACTTTTCGGGGGCCGTTCACGATGCGTACTTCCGTAGTACAGCTGAGAGGAGCAGTTCGCTACCCAGATAACAACAAAAAACAATTTGCAAAACTCTGAACTTACGGGACAATGGTACTCATTCGTTCGTTCATTCTAGCTAAAGCATTGATGAAATCAGGGAGTTTTACTGCAGATAATGTCTTATATAGTAGCTGCCCTGTCATCGCCATTTTACAGGATGTCCACCGAAGGGCGAGTGAACGTAATATCTTCCAAACGACTCAAAGTGATGCAGAAACTTTACCGGTGAGTAAATGCACATTTTTACTCCTAGAAATAAGGTCTGGGTTGAAAAAAATAAAGTTATCCTTTAAGAGTAAGTCATACAGTTTACACAGCACTTCCACTTAGCAAAGTCAAAGGCAGCAATGGTAGTACTGACACGAGAGGTGTTCAGTCTGTTAGAAGAAATGATTGTTTTTGTACTGTTTAAAGTATTATCATTACTAAAGATAATGTGCAGAATAAATCTTTCAGTGTAATATGCAAAAATGACGTTTGAAACAGACTGAGAAAATTTTGTGCTATGGCGTGCATGTTACTATGTACCATACTGTAGGAAATCCTCTACTTAACTTGATATTCACCATTTATGTGCTCAGTTATGATATTTTCCGTTGTGTTTGTTCCCCAAAAATTAGTCCAGCTTTGTCCGATAGATGGTCTGAGAAATGCAACTTAGATGAAATATTGACCTGAAGTTATGGTGATTTCAGCAAGTTGGTAGGAGACAATAGTAGAGAAAATCCCATCTTCCTCTGTGACTCCTCCCTCCTCTTAACTTATGAACTGTATTGTGACATAGACATGGTCTATTTGCTTAATTTTTATATGAGTCGCCCTCTAATAAACATATTTATCAGCCTGTGTTCTTTTCTGTCAAAGGTACAAAATGCGAACTTGACATTGACGAGTGCGCTTCAGCTCCCTGCAAGAATGGAGCAACTTGCATTGACCTGCCTGGTAATTACTTCTGCCAGTGTGTGGCTCCATTTAAAGGTAATGAGTACTGAGGGAAGGGGGACAAAAAGCAAAGTTAATTAACTTCACATACTATTATTTTCACCTGTCTGGGCCCACTTCACATGTCGCAACAAAATGAGTACGTCTTCATTTGCTAGCTATAGTTAAATAAAGAAAACTTGAGTAATTAGAGAGCTGTAAGCCATAGTTGATGCTTCTGTCTCCCCAGTGACAACTTCTATCACTCCATCAGAAGACATGACTACTGTCACTGTCACTGGGTTATCAGTGCATACCAATAGAAATAAAAAGCTCTTGGGTGAATTAATGCAGTTTTTAATGTGATCAAATACTAGCTATCACTTGTTAGTTATAATTGTCATCTTACACATTAATAAGTATGATAACAATAATGCTAAACTCTTCTGAAGAATATAAATAATTTAGCAAATTTGACTAAGAATACTGGAGGAGAAACTATCATAATGTTTAAATTTAGTTGTTGTGGGATTCTCAAGAGCACAGTATTGTAAATCATTCATAAATTATTCTTCCATCGAGCCTTGGTTAAAACCTGACGACTGCACTGACGGATCTAATGAGTTCATTGGCTGTGTGATTTTCCTGGAAGGACAACAGTCAGGGCAGCGCTTCACAAATCAGAGTTTTACAGCAGTGTGGCTACAAGGAAATGATTCCTGAAAAAGGCACTTGTAATTTACAAAGAGACGCTTCAAAGGAATACTGACAGCATATGGAGCAAAAATCAGGAGTCTGATGAAAATGAAAATGGAAGTCTTGAGCTGTAATTCAAAGGGTTGTAAGAAGTCATGCAGAATTGAGGCCCAGCCTGACAACCCCCGTTGCACCCCTTTTTATTGTGCGGTAGTGGCCGCTTCTTGATGCTGTAGCTTTGCACTGTCAAAGATGAAGGGAACACAGATAAAACCAAAAAACTGAGGAAAACTCCTCTGAGTGTCTGGCTGAGAAAGCCAATCATCAGTGAAGTTCCAGTAACTATTTATTGTATCTCACCGTTTGGATTCAGACGTTTCTTAACAATTAATCTGCTAGTTTCACAAAGAATTTTATAAAGATTGAATGCTTTATTTCTCTATTGTCATGTGCTTGTTTTACAGAGATAATCGGAGGTATGCCACATGACCATTATGTTGTCATCTGTTGTTCTCCATTCATTTAAAAAGATGCATGCCTGTTCCATTTGTCTTTTGTTCCATGTGCATGTCAGATCCACAGCACCACTTTGTATCTAATGTGTGATGCATGCAAGTTCTGTCAGTAATGACATGATGATAGTATTTGTCTGCATACTGTATTTCTAGTATTTTTTTAAAGTGACAATTAAGAGATGTATAACACTGAAAATTGTCATTAGCAGACAATACCGGAAGTAAAGACACTGACTGGTAGCCAACTGTGCTTTTGCCAATAGTTTTACATCTGCATGGAGCATAATTGGTGATAAAAAAAAAAACAAACAAACATTATGTTTCCTATTTTATCATATTTTAGGGTCTGTAGCTAAACCATTGAAAGTTGTTTGTAGGTAAAGATGATTGATGTCTGCAGACATTCTGCTCTGCTGAATGGCCTCTCTATAGTAGGTGTGTTTCTTTTCCTCACTCCAGGTCATGATTGTGAATTCTTACCCTGTGAGGCCAGTAATCCCTGCGAGAATGATGCAGTGTGTGTGGAAGAGTTGGATCAGGACCATTTCCCTTTGGGTTTCCGCTGCCATTGTCGCCGGGGCTTCACTGGCCCCCGCTGTGAAATCAATGTGGATGAGTGCAGCTCCAACCCCTGTTTTCACGGCTTCTGCTATGATGGTAGGAAACGGCTTATGTTGGCAACATTCTTAATTGCAGGCCCTCAACATGGGAGGGAATGTTCCATACTGTCCATGCACTCATTCACAGATACAAGTCTGCAAACACCTCTTTTTTTTATATCTTTCTTTCAGTCTTTGTTTTTTTTTGTTGTTGTTGTTGTTGTTGTTGTTTTTTAGTTTTTGCAAGATTTTTGTTCTTGCATTATAAATTTGTCTTAACATTTACCAATGAGACACAGTTATAAGTTATGGCTAAGTTTTTTGTTGTTGTTGTTTTCTTTCCTTTTTGCTGGTGCATTTGTAGTATTTTCCACTTCAAGTGTGTGAAATTTAGAGCAGAGGAGTAAACCATGCAGTGTAATTTACTAAGGTTTATGTTCACCACTTGACTGTTGATTGCATCATTACTTACCATCACATGGTATCATGTCTTCATTTTTGTGCTTGACCTGATGCGATAGTAGCTGTAAAGAAAGGACTGGGAGGAACTGTATTCACCATCCAATGACATTTCTGGAATATGTTGATTTAAAAAGTGCATTACCCTGAGGTTGCTGGTGAATATCTAAGGCAAATTGTTACAGTAAGGTGAAAATAACTAAACTTTATTCTCATTATGTTGCAAGTGGATTGGCTTGAATAAGAAACCGACTAGACAGATAAAACGAGCAAGGCCAAAGGAGACAAAGAGAAAAAGAGAAGTGAGAGAGACTTGCAACATCTGCGCCAAAACATCCGACAAGCCTTCATTTCTTTGTACTCGGGTTCTTTTTCAGTGCTCTGTGATTTCTGTGGTTGTGATTTCAGCGGCCACATGTGTCTTCATTTATGTTCAGAGTTCAGATCAGTTCAGTTTGATAACTTTGATAACCCACAAGGTCATGAAGCTGTCCAGGAAATGGAACAGGAAAACTCTTACAGAACACTGTAGGTTTTCTGCAGTGTTCTCAAACATCCAACATTCATTTTTAAAAATGATTTTTAATTTTACTTACTTATTGTCAAAAGCTGTAGATGGACAAATTGAGAGGGGTGGACGTGTCCTTAGTTAAACATGTTTTCTTTATTCTTTTTATTAGTCTGTTTTTAACTGTTTGAAAGTTTTTTAAAGCTAAATAGTGAAACCTTATAATAGTCATGTGAAGGGTGTTGTTAATTTAATTTAGAGCATAGGCCACATTCCTCCAATATTGAAAAAAAGCATACAAACTTTAAGATCATAAGCATGGTCACCTTCAAACATACGGTATAGCCTAATGTGCTTGTCTGTAAGCAACAAGCTTTGTCTCTGATGTATTTGCTTTTTCAAACTCTCAACAGATCTGCGTCTTTCTGATTTCAAACTCTGTTCTTCTTGAGAAAATGTATTCATCATCCAGCTGCATCCATGTTGATCAGTTTCTGCATTGTTGTTAGATTACCCAGCAAAAAGCCCTCTGCCCCTTCCTGTGGCACTTCTTATAGTATGTGGCGTCACGCTGATTTGTTCGTCTTTGTAAATCTGGCCCCTGACCATCACAATAAAGAAGCTATGACTGAGTTGGTGATTGGATGATTTACATGTTGAGTAATAATCTAAATAATGAGTGATTAAACCAAAAAAAATGCATCATTAATTTAATTTTCCTTGAAATAATTCCTTCAGCATTTATAATGTAAGATAATAATAGATGTGTAAACATGATCAAATTCCAAATAAAGAAAGTTAAGAATTTTCTTCCTGTTATTGTGTGCATTTTGCAGAAAGTAGATTTGTTACCATAGCAGAGTATTTGTGCCTTCCACCCTTCATTGCTCTGTGAAATCCTGCCAGTGTTTCACAAGGCTCATGCTGATAAAACAGTGATGCCAGTGGATTACCATTTAAGTGGATCGCTATCTGACCCTCACAGGGCTATAGCAAACCTCTGCCAGCTGTGTTGACCAATCCAGAGTGCAGCCAGGTCACCTTAGGTTAGTGAGCCAGCCCTCTAGGACCTTTTGGCCAGTGCTCAGCAGCAGCCAGCCAGCCACCGGGGACAGCACTGCATACCCACAGTGGCTGAGATGAGTAATGCTGCTGCCACCCAGGACTTAAAGCATTTAATGAGAGTAATAGCATCTACACACAAAAAAGACAGAGTGACAGCATAGATTACGTGGTAAATCTTTGGGATAATGAAGAATCCTGGGACCCAGACTGGGGAAGTAATAAATTCACTCCTGTAAGAACTGCAATTACCTCTGTCACTGGCTGCCTGTACCGCTGTTGTGCAGGAGAAACAGAATGATGCATCCCTCCTTAACGTCATTAATAATTAAAGTGAGTAAGGAATGGATTATTAGACACAGGAGATTCTAACTTGTGATGCAGGAAAGTGGCACATTTGTAACATTTGAAAAAAAAGGAAAGAATACCTCTGAAATTGACTTTCTCACTCTGTTGTCTCTGTTGTACTACTCCCCCCTCATTCTGTGTGCTGCAAGTATGTTAAGCGTGTGGATACAAATGGTGGGGCTTTTAGGCTTTCATTGAGAAAGAATGGAATGAATCCACAAGGGAGAAGAAAAACGTAGTGGCAGAAAGACTGACTGAATGGCTGCTGCAGAGAGGTTCATTTAAAGATGCTTAGAGCATCAAACTCCACAAGGCTAATGCACGAGGATAAGACCTGCCACATGCAGTAGATTTGGTAGCACAGCCTTTACTGATATAGCAGAAGGCATTTATTTAAAGGTCACATCCATTAGAAAAATGGAGCTACAGTGGTGATGGTTCTTTATGCTCATAATCAGCACTTACCTGTGTAGAGACATAGGACCCACTGAGAGACGAATGAAGCAATTTATGATGCAAGTTGCTGCAACTGTCCCTGTGATTTCCTTCCAGTTGTAGATGGGTTTTACTGCCTTTGCAATCCTGGTTATGCTGGGCCAAGATGTGAGCAAGACATTGATGACTGCATAAACAGTCTGTGCAGTTCCAACTCTGTGTGTAAGGACTTCCATCAGGTAAGCAAACACTTAAAAAAAAAAAAACATTTGCCTAAAAAATGCCACATGTCATGTTAGTCTTTACACTTGGTAAAATATTAAGAGCTAAATAAAAGAAAACAGTGCTTACATACTGTCCTCGATGACTGCTCCGGAGCTGATGTTTTATGAACAGTATTCATGACGCTTTTGTGGAACTACAAGTTGACACTGATTATTTCACACACTGATTGGCAAATATATCTCTCCAATAGGGGGGAAATCAGCTTGTGTAGATGTGTGTGTCCTGTGCTTTGAAGAAATAAGATGGCGACAGGAAATGTCTAATATATATGCACCTCATAATTACACCTCCTAATAGACAAATTACACCAATTAAAGCATGCAATTTATGCCTTGTAGATCAAGCCTCCACATAATGACCATAAGGTTATAGCAAATTGGACTTGGAAATAAAATACAGGTGTTTGCAGTGTGCATATTAAATATGAAATGCCTGATTAAGGCCTTCATCTTTTCAATGTAAGATGTCCAAAAGGGTCCATAAGAAATTAAATTTATATATTAAATAAATGCCTAAGAACAGCAATTTCAGCATTTCTAACTGCATTTCAGACACAGTACATTCCCCAGGTGTACCTAATAAAATGAAACTACCCATACCAGTGTCATAAACTGTAAGTCTGCAGCTGTTTTTCCATATGATTATAATGTGAATATGAAGCAAAAATTTTAAAATGTTGCCCAGAAAGTGCACGTAAGGTTTGTTTCTTTTACCTGGTTTGGCACTTATAAATAACCAGCTTTAATGTATTCCCCATGTGGAATCAAAACTTTAAGAAAAGAGATTTAAACAAAATAATGTGTCTATTCTCATCATGTAAGTAACATTCAGCATGTTTATTCTCTCCAAGCAGAAATGGTTGATTTCTCATGTGATCATTTATATGGGTAGCATGTTTCATGTGCCAGAACTGATTTGCATTGTACCTTACCAATCTGTCCTCATGCGTTAACGGAAACATGACTTATATGTCACTACTTCTTAGGTATAAATTGAACACATTCTCAGATTGTTCAAGGCTTTTGTGCCTTGGAGTGCATCTTTTCACTGGCTGCACCTGCAGCGCATGTTTGTCGTCAGACTGTGCAAGTACAATGAGCTTTTGTTTCACTTTGTTTTGCTGTTTCACTTTATGGCTTTTTCACAGAGCTGTGAAAATTGCAAGTAAAAAGGATAGATTAACATTTACAGGATATCGTAAAAGCATAGCCTGCTGAATAGGCTTAAGAAATAACATGCAGAATAAACCCACCTCTAATGCACTGCTATCACACATGATGCATCCAGTTTCATACATTAGATTGGAAGCATATTGTTGGAGCAGCCACTGCAAACAATCTACATATGTTATTTGGTCAGTATAGCCACAGGTAAACAATGGCACAAAACTTTTCATATCCAAGTTTATTGTTGTTCTGTCACTGTACTGTACTGTATTATAAGGATAATTAAGGATATTAGCCAAGTTTAATTTCTTTGTAAATAGACAATGAAAACAAAGTATATTGAACTGAACATATGGCGTTTCTCTAATCAGCAGGCTTGTTTGAAGTGTTTTGCATGAAAAAGCAGATTTATGTAATTCTTAAACTTATATGGATAAAACACACACAGGGAATTGCAAACATATGGTTCGATCGTCATGTATAAAAGAAATATTCCAAGAATCTATTTGTGCCAGTCACAGTTTCTTCTGCAGTTATTTATGTGCATTTGGAGCCAATAGTATTGATTTGTTGCAGCTGCATAAAGGCCTTGGGAGCTGCATGCTGCTCACAACTGTGCAATGAGTACCAGGGGTCTTATTCCAACAGCTGCTTATTTGCTAACAGATTGCAGCAGTGACACAGATGTGTCAGAGATGAAGTCTTTGACTTAGTTTTTGTTTTCTCTTTTGCTCTGATAACTTCACGGTGCGCACCCAATGTTGTTTCTTTTCTAGTGAGAGTTTAGAGTTGGCACCTGTGATGTAAGATAGAAGAAAAGAAAAAAGAAAAGATCTTCAAATCAATTTCTTACAAACGTTAAAGATGGGCTTATTTTTGAATCAGTTTATTATTTATAGAAAATGAAAAGCAGTCAAAATTGAGCTTCAAGCTTTCAGCTTGAGGCAATGACCTCTACAGCTACTCATTATCAGTCAAAATCATCCAAGTTATTTTCTCGTATTTCAAAGCCAGCAAGTTTTATTTGGGCTTCATTGTCCGGCGCTTTAGATTCTACCGCAGTGAAGTTAAGGCTTTCATTTGTAATGTTCTAATTTGTCATTGGCAGAATCAGGAGCTTGTTTTCCCTGATTATCTGGACACGCAGGTTAGAGCAACTGCAGCACTTTTTAGATAACTAAGGACAAATGCTTATATGTGCAATCACAGAGTAGTTTGCAAGGAAGAGTGTGGCAAGGTTTCGCTATCATTGCAGCACAGAAGTCTTCATTTTCTGAGATTAACTAAAATCTCCAAAGACAAAAGGGCATCGCAGGAGAAGAGAATGGGAAGTGAGATGCAGAATATAATGAAATTTTAACCATTTTTTTTTTCTGTTTCTTAGGTGTTTCTTTTTGTCCAACTCATTATTCAAATAGGGAGAGTTTTTGGAAAGCTCTTTACAGATTTGTTTACAGTGCCACTATTTGTCTCTCTGAACACCATGTCCCACAGAGCTTTAGCTTATTTTGGAGAATGGCGGTCCCTGAAGGTGACTTAGCAGCAAAAATGAGATTATGTTCTTTTGCCAGGGGTAAAGAAGTGGAGGCTCCTGGAGGTATCTAATTTATCATGAGATGACGGCATCCCCCCCACCCCAACCACCATAAGGACCTATAGTGTACAAATTATATAAGACAAAGTTTAACGGTTCCCCTCCAGTGTATGAAATAAAGATTAGCATGCGTTCAACCAGGGGCACTCAAGACCTTTAGACAGAGTGCTGGCAAATGGGGATTCCTGAACAATCCTTGACCATATGCCTACCCTCATAATTTATGCAAAGAGGAGTTTAAATTAAGCTTGCACCTCATAAAATAATGGACAACAAACCATTCATCTCTCATGCTGTGATTTATTACCATGATGCAGAATGCAATGATGATTAAAGGACAACTCGTCCACATACTGCTTTAAATAAAAATAAATAAATAAATAAAAAACCCAGGTTGGGAGTTTTATTCTCTTTCTTTATGCCAAGTATAGAAAAGATATTTACTGAATCCATAAAAGGAGAAATCCTGACAAACCTCAATCACACGCATTTTAACTGTTTGCTTCTCTGTGAAAATGACTTTCCAAACAGAATATGCTGCAGTAATACTCAAGGCTTGATTAAAGCTTGCATGATATTCTTTGAATGGCATTAAAAAAAACACAGACTGGCATGTTGTCCAGAGGGTGGGTGGTAGGAGGAATACATCTGCATACAGTAATGTGAAAATATAAGACAAGCATGACTCCTGCAGTTTAAACAGATTTCTATTGGAAATCTTTTTTCAGTGAGTAGGAGGTTTTGTTCTGTGATGTTTTTTTTGTTTTGTTTTTTAAATGGAATAAATTTATTTAATTAAAAAAAAATTCATTTTAGAGTGTACAGGGCAAACAGGTGAATAAAATTTGTGGCAATACACCATCTGACTGCTGTGTAACAATTTGATTAACAGTTTCCGCGAGCATACCGTGTACAGTGCTGTTAATGGTGTGTGACTGCATCATAAACACTCGACTGTGCCTAAAATACAATCTATGCCAAGCAGATGTAAAGTGTCAGTGTACTCCCGTGTTAATCTAATAGTGTTTCCTTTATTGTGTTGCAGAGTTATGAGTGTGTGTGTCACTCAGGCTGGGAGGGGGAGTACTGCCAACAAGAAATTGATGAATGTTTATCGCAACCCTGCAAAAACAACGCCACCTGCACAGACCTTCTCAACAGCTACAAGTAGGTGTGCGAGTTGGCTCGATGGCACGGTCCTCACGAGGTGCAGGACTCGCTTAATAAATGCAGGAAAAGAGGCCGTTCAGAGATGGCAATATGTCCTTCCATTGGCAGCGGAGATAATGAATTGCAGATGGCAGGTAAAACAAATGAGTCAATCAATGGCTCACAGCATGGAAATGTTTCAAGGGATCTGCAGCTCAGTGAAGGAAAAAGCTGGTGTATCTGCTAATGCCGCCCTCTCGCCGGGGACCCGTTAAAGTGCTTGAGGTGGAAAAAGTTGAGGGATGGAAAAGAATGTAGGGTGGAGTGTAGTACTTGGTAGTACTCAGGGCATCTTCAGCCTTTGGGCACAACCTGGGCTGAGCCCAGACCAGATGTTAATTCAAAGATGAGCCAAGATTTTTTTTTTTTTTTTCCCCAGAATATAAAAAGGTGTTATAGTAGACAATAGACAGTACAAAGTAGTCGACTGTAGAGTACCGAAATTATAATTTAATGTCCAGATGCATGCATGTTAAAACAGTTGCATCCAATGTAGGATTATTACTGTAACATTCCATCTCATGTTATATCTAATTTCTGATGCTTTGTGTTTTGGAAGGTTTGTTTCAGTTTAAAAGAAAAATAAATATTTATAGAGTTTAGTTTAACTCTTTTACCTGTTCCTGACACTTTCCGTCTTTCTTCCTCATCTGACAGCTCCTTTTCTTCTCACTTTATCCTGTCTCTCTCCTTCCACCAGATAGCTACTGGAAAACATGAATGGTTTAATATTAAATTACTCAAGAGCAGAAGTAAAAAATAAATAAACATGTCTAACAACAAAGAAAGTATCAAGTCTTCCTGATGATTTAGAGCACTAGCTCTCTTGAATTCATTTTTATAATTGCAACACTTGAAAAGATATTCAAGTGCTGTATTTAACTAAGTAGTGTCTATTGCATGAGTAACACTATTACTAATAGAGCATAAATGGATATTGTTATTGCTGAAGATCATGGAAATCCATTTGAAGTTTTTAATATTACCAAACAACATTACAATTACCAAAGAGCAGGCAGAAGGACAACGCTGTCTGTTGTCCTTTTCCTGTCTGGTGGTTTATTACTTCTTTAACAGTAAATATATGGTAGAAGTTATAGTTGTTTACCCCGAGCTAGACTGCAAACATCTGGGGCTGAAGCCCAGGGGAAGTTGGCTGGTGTTGCCACTGGTAGTACGGTGGTACTCACTGCCACCAAGTGGAATATCCACCTGCCTTTGGAGCATTTAATTTAGATTCAGACATACATCTCTGTTTCTCTGTCCCCATCTCTCTATTTCTAGCATTCATTTGTTTCCATTTAATCCCCTCTCAGTTCCCTAACCTCCTGTGTCCTACATTCAGCTGTCCAGAATTAAAAGGTCCTGTGACCGGTAGTGCAATTAACCTGTAAATTTCCCGCATTGCCTTACACAAAGATACAGGACAGCAGTGCCAGCACAAGTGCAATGACCTTGTAGTTGTATGTTAAAAATTCTGCTATGTGGTTCATTTCTGCAGCACCTTGCAATATTACTGCTTTTTCCATTTTTAGCATGGTGAGTGCTACAGCCTTAGCCCTTAAAACTTACTAAATAAGTCTTTATGTCCAGGATTCATTTAGATTTACCCTGAATGACCTCTAAAATACCATATTTCTTGTCTGGTGTATCCAAGGTGTTTCTGCTCACCAGGGTGGACAGGTGTGGACTGTGGAGAGGACGTGAATGAGTGTGATTCTGGGCCCTGTCTAAATGGAGCTCAGTGTCAGGAGTCAGACATACCTGGGGAGTTCTCCTGCACCTGTCCCCCTTCTTCACTGGCCCCTTGTGTGACCAGCCTTATGACCCCTGTGACCCCCTCCACAATCCCTGCCTACACAACTCCACCTGCCTGACACGCTCCAATGGAACAGCCTCGTGCAGATGCCCAGCTGGTGAGTCAACACTCTGCTACAGCCTTCTGTGCCTTAAAGTTAGCCCAATTTCTTAGCATTGCTCCACCATTTTACACAGAGTTTCTTTTAAAACCTAATTATTGAAAGCAAATTTTCAAAAGCAGAGGCAATGGTTGTTTTTATTGTCATTCTGAAAAGTATTTAAAGTGACTTTATAAACATTAACTGCATTATAGACATTATCAACATTAGCTGCCCTTTTGTGTACAGTTGTGTGCTGAACTGTACTGACCATGTCATACAGGATGTCCTGTATTACATTAAATGATCTCAAAAGCAGGATTTCCTGTAGGAATGGATTAAATACTAAAATATGTCTTACCCCAGCTAGGATTTCTATAAATAGCCATTATTCTTTGCAGCCATATAAAATTTTGCTTTAACAGATGTTATGTTCCAGGTTTTAAAGCCTTTTCATTGAATTATAAAATGAAAAATACCATATCTAGAAAAATAAAAGGAATGTAAATAAGAGCATGGGTTGCAGCAATACATGTAAAACAATACATGTATTCATATTGACCCATTCAATATACAAGCATTTACCCCCTTCCTGATTTCTTTTTTTTTTGCATGATTGTCACATCTAAATGTTTCAGATCATCAAACAAATTGAAAAATTAGGCAAAGATAACACAAGTAAACACAAAATGCAGTTTTTAAATGAAGATTTTTATTTTTAAGGAGGGGATCCAAAACCCATGGCCCTGTGTGAAAAAGGGATTGCCCCCTAAACCTAATAACTGGTTGGGCCACTCTTAGCAGCAACACCTGCAATCAAGCATTTGCGATAACTGGTTGTGGCTTTGTATTAATGTGCATGTGCCCTTTAATGTAGACATCTCAGTTACTGGTGTTTAGCACCCCCTAGCGGCGTTTGTGAGAGTGGGAAGTTCTATTGTGTATCTCAGCCAAAGCTCCAGTCTTCTTGCTTGATTTTGGCCACATAAGCCTCCCAAGTTTGATTATTGAAGATATAAAGTGTTCTGTTTCGTTGTTAAGTACTTAGGGCATTGTTTAAGTGTGTGATTCATAAACTGTCGTAGAGAATGTTTTCACGGACTTATTTGTGTAATAATTGATCGGGTTATGCTAGAGGCCAAGCTAACCGTTTTCCTATTGGTTTCAATGTAAATGGCCCTTCCGGTTAGCATTATGCTAACGTTCACACGGTGTACATTTGGGTGGTTTCTTTTGTGTTTAGGCGATTTATGTAGAATGGTTGATTTAGAATATTGTTGTTTAGATTGTGAGGGAAGTAAGACTTTAATATTCTTTTTGTTTCAGTTTTACAGACTTGATGGAATAAAAGCTATAGAATCACTCATGGACATTAACTTCTGTCTATAGATCATCTAGTCAGCTTCTTTGAGGACAGAACAGTAAAAAGGCTTATAACTCAGAAACATCACCTAAAGAATACTCCTTCATCATGTCACAAAACCCAGATCCAAATCCTCAAGCTGAACAAAGACCAAGCTCCGAGAGGGATATGAGCTGGAGTCTTTTAACTGAGGTCACATTATTCTGGCTCATCAAAGCTTTCTAGTAGGTCTTCAGAAGATCGAGCCCCTAGAGCACCTTAAAGCAGAGGTACACTGGATGATTACCTATAGAACAGGAAGTGAAGCCATAGCCAGAACAAGCTAAAATCAATGCTAAGTGCACATCTTACAGTGAAGAAAAACCATGCTGCTGCTTTGAAGCAGATTCTAGGAGCAGTTCAAAATGAAGAACTTAGTGGAATCTTACAAAGCCTCATCCCCCCTGCAGACAACAAACAAAAAGAGTCAAGATTACTTAAAACAATCAGTCAAAATTTCCAGTCCATAATCCGTATTCTCTTCTGCAACAAATAATGCCCACACAGTGGGAGCAGTCAGTCACAACGTGCACCCTGAAACAGAAAACGATTTACATTTTTGTGCAAGTCAGAGCGACCCCTCAGCCGCAACTATAGTGGGGTCCCATCCGAGATACATTGACCCAAATCCATCATTCCAGCAAGACACTTTTAACAACACCAGCTCCCTGTGACACATCATCTTCAAACAACATTCTAAAATACCTCATAGACGGGAGCTAGTGTCAGCCACTTTGCAAAAATTTGATGACAACCCACAAAATTACAGATTATGGAAAGGCTCCTTCTTGAGTATTCAAGGGCCTGTGTTTAAAATCAGCCTGCTTATAAGGTGGTGGGACCACTGTCTTCCGAGAAGCCAAAAGAATCAGCTCTGCACAAGTTCATGATGCTGCTCAGGCACTCAAAATGGTGTGGAGGCGTCTTGAAGAAACGATATGGTGATCCTACTGTGATTAACATCGCTCTTCAAAAGACCAGAGACTTCCCAAAGATCTCCAGCAGGGAAAACAGTAAATTAAGAGAACTGTCTGACCTTTTCTTGAGTTGCAGCTGGCTAAGGAGAGGGTTACTCACCTGGACTCGCTTTCCTGACACACCACGTGGGGTCAATCCAATTTGGAAAATTACCCTACGCCTTACAGGAAAAGTGGGTGTCATGAGCATCAAATTCAAGTCAACCACAATGTCATGTTTCCACCATTTTCTGCCTTCTCTCACTTCGTTCAAGAGCAAGCCATGATAAGAATGACCCCTGTTTTTCCTTTCTGACGGCAGGCACCGAGAAAACGGAGAAACATGCAAAAAACAGCAATAGAATACAGATATCTACGAGAAAGACAGATGTGGTGCAGAGTCTGTTCTAAGGAAGCTGACCAGCTTCCAAGAATCCTGAAAAAGAATGCCCTATACATAAGAAACCACACCCCCTCAACAAGTGTCGGAGCTTTCGCAGATGACTCTGGATGAGAGAAAAACATATCTTCAAAGAACATCTGCTTCAAATGTTAGCTTCCACCAGACACATGGCTAAGAGCTGCACTGAAAAATCACTTGCAAAGAGTGTAATAGTGAAAGACACATTTCTGCACTTCATCCAGGTCCTGCCCCTCATGATAGAGACCTTCATCCCAGTCAGAAGAGAAGCGGGGAGCCCAATGCACATACAGACTCAGAACAGCTATGTGCACTGAAATTTTGGAAATGGACTCGGCTCAAAATCTTTGCTAAAATTTTAGCCAGGTGTATCCCTCAGGTCAGATTGATAAAGCAATCAAAGTCTACACGGTCTTAGATACCAAAGTAACCGCTCCCTTGCACGCTCGGAGTTTTTCGACATTTTCAGTGTTACTAAGTCTACAGAGAACCTTACACCCTCAAGACGTGCTCTGCATCATGAGGTGGAAGGAAGGAGAGCCAAGGACTTCATCATTAGTCGATTATGACGTAAAGTTCTCCTCCCCACACTGCTGGAATGTGACATGATTCCAGAGGACCGATCGGAGATACCATCTCCCGAGGAACTCTACACCATCCTCCTTAAAGTCTGTCATCACAAAATTCCACCTATCGACAAAAATGCTCAGATCCTCCTCCTTTTGGGCAGAGATGCCACTTAAGACTTCACAAGGTCGAGAACAAGTCAATGGTCCACCAAATGCACCATTTGCTCAGCGTCTTGATCTTGGCTGGGTCGTTGTCGGAGACATCTTCTGGCACGCACACAGATCAGCATCCGTCAGAACTTATAAAACCTGCACCTTGCCCAATGGAGACCATCCTTCTTCAACCCATGTACTAACAACATGCATGTAAAGAAAGACTTCCCACAAGTGAAGCCAAGTCTTTGTACACAGAACAGCATAGACAACCACAAAATCCAGACTGACAACCTTGGTACACTGTGTGTTCGTCAAGAACAGATCACGATAAAGGCCTGCGCCATCACAGGAAGATAAACACTTTCTCCCATCATGCAAACTGAAATGTTCAGGGATGCATCAAACAGTTGGGTTACCCCTCTTCCATTTGCAACTCCCAGGCAGAGGCTACCAAATAACCGAGAGAAGCCCTTGGACGCCTGAAAACTCTAAGGGAAGCCTCAACAAGAAAGCAGATATAAAGATCACTTCATCAAGTTTATGCAAAAGATCTTTGACAAACAGCAAGCAGAAATAGCACCTGCCCTAAAGCCTGTAAGAGTGCTGGTACCTCCCACTTTTCGGCGTTTATCACCACCAAAGCCTGGTCAAATACGGTCGTATTTGACTCAACGCAAGTTTGAAGGTGTGTCATACGCTTCATGCTCTTGGTGCCAATTCCAACAACACCCTGCTCGGCGTCCTGATGCGATTTCCAAGGAACCAATTGCTATAACAGCTGACGTGGAACAGATGTTTTACTGTTTCACTTCAGGGAGGACCATCCAATTTTCTCCGCTTCTTGTGGTATAGAGATAATGATCTTTCAAGGAGGTAACAGAGTACCGGATGAAGGTACATTTTGGAATAGCCCATCACCAGCCGTGTCCATATATGGATTGAGAAAAGCTGCTGAAGTTGGAGAAGAGGAACATGGAAAGGATGCAAAACAGTTTGTGTCAAGGAACTTTCTGTGGAGTGGGTGGGCCATAAGCCACAGAAGCCGAGGCTCGTAGTCTCCTTCAAAACACACAAAGGATGCTAGCTGAGTCAAACTTGCGTCTTCACAAGCACTCTTCCGCCGCTTAGTGATGGAGGTGGCAGAAATCAGCAAGATCCTAAGGCACAGTCTAGTGCTGATATCATCAATACATGTGCCCTTTAATATGGCATCTCAGTTACTGGTGTTAGCACCCCTAGCGACGTTTGTGAGAATGAGGAAGTTCTGTGTATCCACGTAAGCTTGATCTTCTTGTAGTCTTTTGTATATTATATGATTTGATTGATTATTGAAGATATGAGAAGTGTTCTGTTTCGTTGTTAAGTACTTAGGCCATTGTTTAAGTGTGTGATTCATAAACTGTCATGAAGATATTTTTCACGGACTTATTTGTGCTAATAATTGATGCAGGTTAGCATGCTAGAAGGCCAAGCTAACCGTTCACAGTAGTTTTCAATGTAAATGGCCCTTCCGGTTAGCATTATGCTACTGAATTCACACGCGGTGTACATTTGGGTGGTTTCTTTTTGTGTTTGAAGCGATTTATTAGAGAATGGTTGATTTAGAATATGCTGTTGTTTAGATTGTGAGGGAAGTAAGACTTTAATATGTCTTTTGTTTCAGTTTTACAGACTTGCATGGAATAAAGCTAGCAAGTCACTCCATGACTGTGCTTTATCTGTCTGGCAAGATCATCTAGTCAGCTTCTTGTGAGGACAGAACAGTAAAAGGCTTATAACTCAGCAAACATCACCTAAAGAATACTCCTTCATCATCACAACCCAGATCAAATCCTCAAGCTAGACAAAGGACAAGCTCCGAGAGGGATGTTTTGGAGACAGTCTTTTAACTAGAGTCCCCTTTGTTCTGGCTCATCAAAGCTTTCTAGTAGGTCTTCAGCAAGCATCGCAGCCCTAGAGCACGCGCCAAAGCAGAGAGGCTGCTGAGCGCAGATTGCCTATGCAGAACAGGAAGCTGAAGCCATGGCAGAACAAGCTAAAATCAATGCTAAGCTGCACATCTTACGAGTGAAGAAAATAGCTGCTGCTGCTTCATGGGCAGATTTTAGGCAGCAGTTGATGAAGAACTTCGGTCCACAAAAGCCTCCTTCGCCCCCTGCAGACAACAAACAAAGTCCAGAATTACATAAACAATCAATTAAAATTTCCAGTCCGCAATGCCGTATTCTCTTCTGCAACAAATAATGCCCACACAGTCACAGGAACGATCAGTCACAGCGTGCACCTGAAACAGAAAACGTTTACATTTTGTGCCAAGTCAGCAGCGACCCTCAGCCGCAACTATAGTGAGTCCCATCCGGTCCTTGACCCAAATCCATCATTCCAGCAAGACACTTTTGCAACAACACCAGCTCCCTGTGACACATCATCTTCAAACAACATTCTAAAATACCTCATAGAATGAGGCTAATTGCTCCAGCCACTTTGCAAAATTTGATGACAACCCACAAAATTACAGATTATGGAAAGGCTCCTTCTTGAGTATTACCAAAGACCTGTGTTTAACACACAAAGAAAATGACCTGCTTATAAGGTGGCTGGGACCACTGTCTTCCGAGCAAGCCAAAGATCAGCTCTGCACAAATTCATGATGCTGCTCAGGCCTCAAAATGGTGTGCTTGGCCGTCTTGAAGAAACATATGGTGATCCTACTGTCGTTGAACATACGCTCTTCCAAAAGATAGGACTTCCCCAAAGATCTCCAGCAGGGAAAACAGTAAATTAAGAGAACTGTCTGACCTTTTGCTTGAGTTGCAGCTGGCTAAGGCAGAGGGTTACTCACCTGGACTCGCTTTCCTGGACACACCCGCATTAAAGTCAATCAGGTAATAGAGGAAGAATTGCCCTACGCCTTACAGGAAGAGTGGGTGTCATGGGCATCAAAATTCAAAGTCAACCACAATGTCATGTTTCCACCATTTCTGCCTTCTCTCACTTCGAACCAAGAGTAAGCCATGATGAGGAATGACCCTGTTTTTCCTTTCTGACGGCAGGCACCGAGAAAACGGAGAAACATGCAAAAAACAACAATAGAATACAGATATCTACGAGAAAGAAGACAGATGTGGTGCACAAGTCTGTTCTGAAGGAAGCTGACAAGCATGACAATCCTGAAAAGAATGCCCTATACATAAGAAACCACACCCCCTCATTAAGTGTATAGAACACCGCAGCATGACTCTGGATGAGGAGAAAAACATATCTTCAGAAAACAACATCTGCTTCAAATGTTGTACTTCCACCAGACACATGGCTAAGAGCTGCACTGCAAAAATCACTTGCAAAAATTAGCAATAGTGAAAGACACATTTCTGCACTTCATCCAGGTCCTGCCCCTCATGATAGCAGACCTTCATCCCAGTCAGAAAGAGCATGGCCCGGGAGCCCAGTACATAAGACTCCTAACAACAGCTATGCATCCGGCCAGAGCCCCTCAGGTCTTTCAGTGAATGTAAAGAAAAGCCCTTCCTGGCAGGTGTCCATCTGGCGGTCATGGACCCCATGTGACCAGGTGAACCCCATCCCTCTTCCTCCAGGAAAACTCTAGCTCAGGGAACACACAGCTGCTATACTGGGAGACCCCCTACCAGCAGCTAAAGAGAAGCAGTGGACTGCATGGAAAGACTCACTGATGGATGTGGAACTGCTAACATTCCCCGACCTTACGTACCATTTTCCCTGACTTCCAGCACAACAAAGAGCTTTGCGTCTTCACTGAATGCTTCATCCACCGCCATTGCTGCTGTTGCTTATATCCGTGTGCTCGACAATAACCAAGGTCAGTGCGTCTCAGGGTTTGTCATGGGAAGCTAAACTAGCCCCAAAGCCTGCTCACACCATACCACGTTTAGAATATTCAGCAGTTCTTGCTGTGAAGGTGGCGAATGTTTGTCAGGGAAATGGACTTGGAGTTTCAGTCCATTAACTACTACACAGACAGTAAAATTGTCTTAGGATACATTCACTTAACACAGCAAGACGGTTCCATGTTTACGTAGCCAATAGAGTTTCTCGGATCAGGAAATCAACTGTGCCTTTCAGTGGCACCACATCACCACAGAACAGACCTGCTGACATTGCAACAAGACCAATAACAGCAAGCCTTCTTCAAAAGACAAACTGGTTTGTTGGACCATCTTTCTGAGACAAGCCCCTCCCAACACCATACTCACCACTGACTCAGTATGAACTCATCAGCAGAAGAAGATTCAGGTTCGCCTGAAGTCAACTCCTTTGCGACCAATTCAAGGAACCTCTCCATCCTCAGAGATTCGAGCGTTTCTCCTCTTAAGAGCGGTTAACACAAGCTATAGCAAGGCTCATCACTGTGGCGAGAAACAAATCTAAAACTTCAGCGCAGCATCACAAAGAGCCACAGATGCAAGCCAAGGTGCAAATCATCCATGGCCCGTCCAACAGCATGCGTTCAGAATGAGCTCAAAATGCCTGCAAAATGGAAAAAAGATCTCTAAAGCTAGCCCTTTGTGGACTCTGACTCCTTTGTTGACCATGATGGGTTGTTGAGAGTTGGTGGCAGAATTTCTTCAGCAGACTTTCCATATGACGAGAGACACCCAATCATACTCCCCAAGAAACATCATGTGTCAACACTGCTTGCCAGACACTATCACCAGGGTGCGCACCAAGGTCAAAAAATAGGGGGGAGGGAGGAGAAAGTTAATTAAAGGTTATGGAAAAAAAATATGGAGAAAAAAAATGGCCAAACCAAAAATCTGGGTAAAATTTGCTAGAAGGGTAAGGTAGAGAAAAGAACAAAGTCTACAAGTCTAGATGAAAAGTAAGCCCTGAGGGAGTTTTGAAAGTGTTATAAGTCTAAGAATACACTAAGAGTGTAAGGAGGAGTGGAAGGAAGGAGAAAGAAAGAGGAGAGGAGAAATAATGTGGAATGTGAATGATTAGAGGAGATGGAGATAATAGGAATAAATAAAAGTGAAAAAATATAGAAAAAATAATCTCTCTTGGGAGAGATGATAAGAAAAGGGAGAAAAGTAAGAAAAGAATTGATTGGGGTGTTGGAGAATTTAAAAGATAAGAGAAAAAAACATGAAGAGAAAAAGTATAAAAAGAGAAAAGAAAGACAAAAAAGAAGGTAAAAAAATAGAACAAAAAAGATGAAAGGTGAATGGTAAGAAAGATAGATGAAAGGAAAGGAAGATAAAATGAAGAAATGAAAGAGGAGAAAAAGAGTAAGAATCAGAATAAAAAAGAGAGAAGGGGTTGAAAATAAGGAACAAAAGAAAAGAGATAAAAGATAAAAGTAGAAAAGATGAAAAAGAAGAGAAATACAAAAGAAGAAGATTGGTAAGTTATAAAAATGGTAAATAGGGTGTATTGAAGAAGGAAGGTTTGTTGTAGATAAAAAACTGGAGGGTAGGAAAAGAAAAGGAGGGAAAGATGTTTAGTTTAGAGGAGAAAATTGTTTGGGTATAGAGATAATGATTAAAGGAGGTAACAGAGTGCGGAGAAGGTACACATGTGTTGGAATAAAGCCGAATAGGAGAGAAAAGCGCGAAGGGAGAAGAGGAAAGGAAAGGATGCAAAACAGGGTAAGGAATAGTGAGATATTGATCAAGAAGAGAGAGAAAAAAAAAGATGCTAGGAGTAAATGAAAAATAGCTAAAAGAAAGGATGGAGGAGAGAAGATGAAAAGATCAGGACTTGGACGATTGATTATAGGAGGGAAGAGGGAGAAAAAAAGAAAGGAAAGGGGGAAAATAAAGAAGGGATAAGAGTAAAGTATATGACGATAGGGAAAAAGAAAAGAAGGCAAGAGAACTACTACAGAAAATGAATAGGAATAGAGAAAGAGAAGAGGGACGAGGAAAGACTAGAGGATGGAACTGTAGAAAAGATGATTGTTTAGTAAGAGTGTAGAGTAAGAGTGTGTTGTATATTGAAAAAGTAGAGTAGTAGTAGGGGTAGGGAAATAAATAAAACACATACAAGTAGAATGTATGCAGACTTCCTGTAAAAAATTAGCGCAGATTTGTTAGAAAATGGACGGATTAGTAAATAAAAGAAAGAAAATATAGGATAAAAAAAAAAGAAGTTATGTATAAAAGAACGGACAGGAAATAAGGCACTGGAAGTGAGAGAATAGAAGGAAGAAAAGAAAAAAAAGAAAGAAAAAGGTTTGTTGGAATGAGAAATAAACAATACAGTAAGTAGAAAAAAGAAGAAGAAGAGGTTCGCCCAAGTAACTTGGAAAGAGAAAGGTACTAACTCTAGAGGGGCGCTGGAAAGTAACGAAAAACGTAAGGTATAGGGAAGGAAATCAAAAAGGAGAAAAGAGCACAGATGAAGTAAAGTGAAATATGAGCGCGGGGACTAAGGCAGAAAAGGAAAAGGAGAAAAGACAAAGCTAGCCTGGGAGATGTGAAGAGGGGGAGAGTTGGTGGAGGGTACGAAAAGGAAATAAAAAGGAAAAAAGAAAGAGAAAAAAGAATAACGCAAGAAAGGGATTGGGAGGGAAAGAAAAATCCTAGCCGAATGGGTAGTAGAAAGGCTGAGCCTGGGGTGAGGAAAGATTACAAAAAAAAAACGAATTTTGAGCAGGAATATGTTTAGTGACCAGAGGAGGAAGGAGAGCGGGGGGAGTGTTAGAGAAAAGTATGGGCCCGAGATAAGGGTACAGAGGGAGGATTTGTGAGAGGAAGCGAGAGGGAAAAATGGAGGGCAGAGAACAAAGACCAAGCAGCCGGGGAAGGTAGGTGAGAAAGGAAAAACCTCTAAGGGAGAGCCTAGGGAGAAGGAAGAAAGAGAAGAGGAAGGTGTATAGAAGTCCTGAAACGATGGCGGGGGTAAGTGTAGAATGTAGGTGAACGTAGAGAAGAAAGGGAGAAAAGTGTTATCCTGTAAAAGGGGAGAAAGACAGTACAAAAAAAATACAGATGTAAGATACGAATATCCAGAAAAAAGAGAAGTATGAAAGTAGAGAAGGAAATGGACAACACAGAAATGTAGGGAGACATCGTCCTGGTGAAAGATGATGTGGCAAAAGGAAGAGTAGTAGTGGATGTCTAGTGCAAGCAGGGATAAAGGATAAGGAAAGTGGAACAAGAGTGGAAAAAGGAACGGTAGAAAAAAAAAAGACAACCAGAAAAAGAACTGGTAATTGTATATAGAATACAGGGAGTGCTGTGGTGTATAAGTATGTAAAATACAGTAAGCTGGCCCCTAGGGGGAGAAGAGGAAGTTATGGTATAGAAGAAGCAGTTTTGTGATGTTTAAAAGCCTAAGTTGATATGAAGATAGAAAGTGTTTATTTGTGTAAGTACGAGAGAATGAAATTATTGAACAAAACAAGAAAGTGTCTGGACTTATTGTAATGTAGAGTAGCATGCTAGAGTAAATAACTGGTTTTATGGTTAATGTAAATGGCAAAGTTGTGTATAGCATAGTTGGGTAAAATAGTTTTTTGTTAGGAGTTGTAAAATGGTAACCAATAGATATATGAAAGAAGAAGATAATAGTTTGTTTTGTTGGTGAGGAAAAAAGAGAAATACAAGGATAAACCGTCTTTGAGCAAGAATAAGTCCTTCAGGACAGAGGAGGAAGAGAGAGAAACGGGGAGTGATGTTAGTGTTAGAGAGGTAACAGAAGTCATGAATGATGATATGGGTTATAATGGAGGAGATTTGTGAGAAGCCCGAGAAGGAGAAAAATGGAGGGCAGAGAACAAAGACAAGAGCAGGGAAAGCGTATCTGGCTCTGAGGGTTGAGGAAAAAGCACCTCAGGGAGGCTCATGGGAGAGAAGATTGGATGGCTGAGAATCCTGGAGGGAATGGGCTGGATTATAGAAGTCCTGAAACTTGATGGCGAAGTTATGGTATAGAAGCGCGGAGAGTGAAGATAAGGAACCTGATGCTCAAAAAAGGTAGGTAGTGCTTAGGAGAGTTGAGAAAGACAGAAAAAAAAATGAACCCCAATACCTGCTGAATGGGAAGAAATGGAGGGGAGTATTGAAAGTAGTCCAGAAGGAAATGGACAACTGACCAGTAAATGTCAGGTGGAGACATGTCCTGTGAAGATGATGTGGCCAAAAGGAATGAGTGGCAGTGGGAATGTAAAGGAAGCAGGGACAAAGGATAAGGAAAGTGGAACAAGAGTTGGAAAAAGGAACACTATGGGGAAAAAACAAAAGACTGATAAGAAAAATGAACTGGTGGTGGCCATAATTGATTATACAGGCGGGGGGTGCTGGTGTATAATGTGATGTGCTAATGTAGACAAGTTACTGGTGTTTACACCCTAAGCGTGTGAGAATGAGGGAAGTTATGTGTATGGAGCAAAGCATGGATGTTTCCAAAGCCTGAAGTTGATATGAAGATAGAAAGTGTTCTGTTGTTGTAAGTACGAGGGGCATGTTAAGTGTGGATTAAAGTGTCGAGAGAATGTTTTAGGATTATTTGTGCTAATAATTGATACGGGTTAGCAGTAGCAGGCAAGAAGTTATGGTTAATGAAAGGCCTGCGGTAGATACTAAGTTTCAGGGTAATGGGTTGGAAAGATAGTAGAATGGTGATTAGAATATTGTGTTAGATGAGGGAAATGTAAGAAAATTTTTAGTTAAGAAGAAAAAAGATGAAGTAAGATTAATTTAGAAGAATAGAGTTAGGAAGAAAAAAATTTGAACAGACAAGCTGATGGAGGGAATTTACAAAAACAAAAAAATTGTGTTATCTTTGTATAATATTTAAATTTGTTTGATGATCTGGAATATAAAAGTGTGACAAACATGAAAAAAAAATAAATCAGGGAAGGGGGCACTTTTTCATTTTGTGTGTACACACACACACATACACACATATATATTATTATGTATCACTCCCTTTATCTCAGTCTTTATTGGTTTTATTTATATTTATTACTTTTTGAGAAAATCACTTTTCAAGATAAAGTAATGAAGAATTTATATATATATATTTTTTCACTTATATATTTCTCCTTTTTTATATCAGTCTTTAAGGATTTTGTTTATATCTGTTCTTTTTACGACAATAACTTTTCATGATAAATTAATGGAGTTTTTTACTTATAAAGTAATTATGGGCTGACTTTCCAGTTTAAACATGCTATTTTTAATGTTTAATATTAATATTATACGTTAATAATATTATGTTTAGATGTTGTGGTTATTATTACAGTTTTGCATGTAAAATGTTAACAAACGGCATCATTTTTCTCTCCCACCTTTACATTGCTGAGGCATTTCTTGTCATTCTCCCTGAAACGCACTATTTCAGCTTTTCCTCCCACTCCTGATAGTTCTTATCTGCTCTGAATAGTCAACTTACAGCTCAAAAGGCGGTGTAAGGCAGCTATTCATTCTTTACAGCACAGTACCAAAGTAGTCGCCATAGGCAGGCATTATGCAGAGATAATAAACAGTGACATCATCAAATCCAGGTGGAAACTAACCACAAATGAGGCATTATAAATGCTGTACAAAATTATATTCAACATGTTATAGCTATCAGTGAAGTGATTTATTTATTTTTCCCATAATGGAGTTGCTTGTCTTCTTTTCTTTCTTTCACCCATGAACTAATAACAATTTTCCAAACACAAATCAGAGCAAAGCAGTTAGCTCACATCACAGTGGCAAAATATGAGCCTCTGCGATCATGCCTTTTAACTCACTGGCTGCCAAAGACTTTTAAAAAATTTTTTTGAATCCGAACGTTTACTTTCAAAGATGTCAAAAGACGTCTTTCACATATCTTATCAGGGGGTGGACACGCTGGCGGAGCTTGTTTGTAATAAAACCAAGTTTTAATCATGTTTTTTAATGTAATTAGCACCTGATCTGGTAGATGGCAGTGCCAGAGAAGCCTTTAAATCATAAACTTTGTGGAAAAGCAATAAGTCAAGGGTTTTGTGTTTTGAGAGAGATATAGAAAATATGGTGACAAAGCAATCGTAATCAAAGCAATTCAGGCAGCTCATGTTAGAGCAAAGTTTGTGTCGCAGGAGTTCAGTGACTGAATGTCACGATCAGTCATACATGATCAATGGACAACTTTGGCGGCAATGTGCACCTGCAGTCTTTATAAATGAAAGTGGACCATTAGCATCACAGCGCGTCATGTGGGTGGATCATTTCATTCTGAACAATCGAGCAGCCCGACTCATAGCTGAATCTGGATTTGAAGGTTCACCTACCTGACCCAGACTCACCTGCATGGTGGGATGGATTGAGGAATGGGAGGATGGATGTAGAGATAGATAGATAGATAGATAGATAGATAGATAGATAGATAGATAGATAGATAGATAGACATTATTTGTCAAACATTGCATTGTGAAACAAAATTGCTGTTGGTATTAAGTGAGTAAATTTAACTATTTTGCCTAAACCCTTTCCTCAGTATTATTGTTGTTTCATTGAAGTAAACAGCTGTTTAAATATTCAGAGTGTCACTTAATTAAAATATGAGAGTGTCAAAAAATAAAAAAAATGGCATCAAAGTTTTTTTTTCTTGAAGTGCCTCCTTTCACAAAAAGTTAGTTTTTTTCTGTTTTTTGCCAAAAGGAAGGCATTTTTGTTGCTGCGCTACAGCATGTACTTCTTCAGATCACTAAAGAACGTATAAGCTATAATTCTTTTTTTTCTGATGAAAGAAGAGTCTGCTATTTCTTTTAGGTTTCCATGTTTCTGTAGTCCTAAAACTCAATATTCTGTGGGTCCTTAAAGATGAGCCAATATGCTCCACAACACTGGCAGTATGGGGCTCTCTCAATGGCTGGCAGCCAATGAGTTAACATTCTCTATGTTTTGATACAGACAAACAGACATGCAGGCTGATCTGTGTTACCATTCAGACCTGTATTCCAACAGCACAATAAGCAGAAGGATAAATGTTTACAAGAGGCACAAGTTACATCTGTGCTTAGGTTTATTTTCTATTAAACGATAAACACTCATCGAGCCCCATATAACCAATGTTCTCCAGAGCACTTTGCAATGTGTCTCCCATTCAGCCGATCACACAAACACTCATAGAGATCTTGTTATTACACTTTTTTTTCTCCTTAATCACACACTGATGAGAAAATCTGTGATGATGTGTTGCTCAGTGTCTTTTACAAGGACGCTTCAATATGAGGATGGGAATAAAAGGATCGAATCAAACCATCAGTGTTCTGATGTGACGTCTTCTCTACCTGAGTCACAGCCAACAACACTTTTTGCAGATTTGCTTTTTTATGTTGTCGTTCCAAAGCAAAAATGTTGCCTTCAGGTCAGCCCCACTGCTTATAAATTGTAACTGGATTTTAAAAGGCTCATAAATTATTCACGCAATATATATTAAAATTGCATATATGTTTACATCCTCTGTTCTGGCTCCACTTTTTGAACTCTTTCTGTACTATGAGATTCAAACTTTGTTACAGAGAGGTGGTAAATTGAGCCTTTACAGCAGCATAATGCTGCAGGCTTTTTCATCTGTCATATTGATGATGATGATAGATTACATATTTGCAAGGTGAAAATAATTGTCAAAGGAGCATAAACAAATTTGGCACAACAGAGAGTAAAAGTAATAATATGCAATATGTTTAAAATGACTATGAATGAGCCTATTAATCCATTTTATTAAATAGACAGTACACAGCCTCCATCATGGGTCACATTTGGGGTGGCCAACAGAAATTGTCATGGTGCAAAATAATGGCATTTACAGTATAAACACATTAAAAGGGATAAAACTGCCACAGGACATAATTGATAATAAAGCAAATTCACTGTAATCTGAATCTGAATAGAATATTTAGAATAATTAGGTTACAGCACTTGTGTGCTCATTCTTATTCCACCACACACATTCATAAGTGGCTCCATCTTACACATATCCTTGGATTAAACAAATGAAAGGGCCACTTCATGTAAATGCACAAGCATTTTCACTTTCATTTTAAGAAAAAATAAAAATCATATATTGTAAGTCATGGTGCAATCATGATGACCAGTTCCTCAGTAAAAAAATAAAAAAAAAATGTTTGGCCTTTTTTCTGTAAGGACTTGGCAGCATTGAAATAACAAATAATAGTATTTTAACAGACTTACCATTGTACAGGTTAAGATGCTATGGGGTTGTGCTGCACCTAATGGCTCTATCAGTACAGAGATGAAAAGATGTTGCCAGATATAAATAGAGCAGCTGGGTTAGTTTCAGAAAGCTTCCTTGGAGAGGAATAGGAAATTAGGAGCTGGCTGCATACATTACACCAAGAGCTTTGCGTGGGCTTGGTCGTTTTCACTTCACACAAGCGACTGTGACTCACTACTCTCCATTATTATTCACCATAAATCCATCCTACATAGCTACAACTCAACAATCACAGAGTTGTTATACAACCCCTGGCATGACTTGTTATTTACCATTCAGTGTAGGTTATTTGTCAAGAAAATTGTATAGGTCTTACATTATTCCCGGGCTTAATTATATTAGAATTTGTCTGCATATGTCTGCCAGATTTAATGCCACAGGCAAATCTCATCCCACACTAAAGATGGACACCAAATACTAAATGTTATCAAGGTTAACTTGATATTTAGAGCTTGGCATTCATCTTTTTTTCTTTTTTCTCCTGTATATTTATTCAATTTTCTCAATTCTGCATAGCTTCTGTGGAAAGCAAATTAAATAAATAGTTTGATGCTTTGAAATAGTCCTCTTACAGACCTTGGCTGGAAACTAAAAAAAAGCATAAAAACAGGAATCTCGAGCTCGGAGCAGGCTTACAGGTTTATGCACAACAAAGTTGCTTTGCAATTTGTCAATTCATCCACATCTGCTTTATCCTGGTCAGGGTCATAGAGCATTGGAGCCTATTTCAGCTCTCTTTGAGACAGAGACCTGGCCAGATCACCAGCCCATCAGAGGGCTGATGCAAAACCAAACAACCATGCATGCTTACATTCTTACCTGTTAATATAACTGTCTTTAGATTGTGGGAGGGGGAAAGAAATGAGCGCTGGAGAAAACCTACACAGACACAGGGAAATTAGTCACCGATTCTTCGGTGATTAAAAAGGAAAATAAAATTGCTCCATGTTAAAGCACAGACAGTCTCTACCTCTCTATGAGCACAGCTGGAGGTCATGGCATCTGCATCACACGAAACATGCCTCAGGACAGAGATGGAGGTTTGAGCTATTAACCAGGCTGTACCAAAGAATATATCACTTAGCTGCATTCTTGAATTAAATGGTATTCATGTGCAGCTGTTCTACCATTTGAAACAGTTTCATTTATTAGCTCCATAAAAAGTGTAGAAAGCAGGAAAAAAAAAGATGAATATTAAAGTCAAAAGCATTTTAAACCTGAAAAGGTTTGCTGGCCAAACTATTTGATTCAGTTAGAATGATCTTTATTTCTGTTCAAACTAAACTTTAAATTACCACTGCCTTTGGAGTAAATATTAAGTTTAAACTAAATGTATTGCATCCCAAAATCACACTGCTCAAAATGATAAAAGAATGATTGGCCTGATGTACAGTAACTCACAGTCAGTCCCACTTCTGGGATATCCAGTTAGGAAGGAACACTGACTCTGAATCAATTTCACCTGCCTTTGTTTTAATGGAACAGACAACAGAAGCAATTAAAAAAGATAACACCCTTAAAGGAATGGTCCTGCAGGTGGGGGCACAGACTATTTCCCTGTCGTCATCCTCTCTGCCTGTTCTTTGGTCACGATTGGATTTTGGTTGTCACCACTAGAGGAAACATGAGATGGTGTCTGCAACCCACAGGAGATGCTCTGGTAGTGCAGCTCATCCACTATTTCCCAGCACAGTGTTGAGAGCATGGAGGAGGCCAGTACAAGGTTAGTATACTAGGTGATGCAGAGGGAGCCGTGAGGGTCAGATGTCCACAAGTGGAGTCTTACAGCCCAACACCGTGCAGCCCGATTGGTATTTGCCAGAGAACACCAGGATATATGACAGATGAGAGAGTTTGGAGCTGCCGTGGAGAATGTTCTGCTGCCTGTAACATCCTCCAGCATGACTGGTTTGCAGTTCCCTCAGGAGACCATTCTCCACACCTGCCACGCGCTGCTGCAGCACAGCTGAGAGAGGTACAGCCGGTGAACACCCCCAATAACTACAGCAAGCTTAATCTGAACCCGTTCATTCTTTGGTCTCAAAGTATTGGTGAAATTATGGCGTTTTTACTACAGATGGTGCCTTATAGAGGACCATTCACTCCCATTATATGGACACACGCGGATCACAACAAATCTAAATAACATCAGAAAGAGTCAGAGTGACACTGCAATGTTTCCTGAGAGTAAATGCATGTATAAATTCCTAGATATAAAGTCCAGGTAAAAAACAAAACAAACAAAAATAAGTAAATAAAGTTAAAGTGTTCAGCAAAATTTTAGTTCAGAAACCCCATCATGCTTGTTTGCTTGTTTTTATTTTTGTTTTGTTTTTTAAATGTTTCTGTTGAACCACAATTAAAACTCAATGTCATAATTTTCCTAAAATTTCTGTTTATTATTACTTTTGTCAATTTCAACTTACTTCTCTTACAGCTATTTTTTTTTCCGTCTTTAATGAGACGGTATGAATAATTTTGAGGACAACTGTACATGTAGAGTGCTGTAAGTCTGTGTTAGAATTCTCTCTCATTATTTTAGTAATTTAGAATCATAATTTTAGTTTTCCTAGGCTCAAGTTTCCCACTGCCTGGCCTGCAAAATTATCTGTTAATCACCAACTTGAACTGGATCCATGATGACTGTTGCAGGACACTTAGATGACATCTCACCTAAACAACTGAGGAGACTGCATTATATCACTAGGGCTTTATTTGTAATACACATAAAACAGAGGTTTGAATGCCCTTAACTTAGAAAATGCTGCCTCGTTGTTACACTACATTACATTTTGTTCCCAAAAAGCTTTACATCTTTGTATTAATCTACTTTAGTTACATTCTGTAATCTGATAAACCAGCTGGTTTGGTTTGCAGAACTATGTAGGAAGTCATCCATGAAAACTGCTTGGGAAAGGACACTTTCAGTCAAAACTTGGCAGGTGATTGGAGGAACCATCTGCCCGTACTGTCTATTATGGGTTACCTTCAACCAATCAGATCAATGGAGTGGAGCCAGATGGTAAAATCACACTCTTACAAAGCCGGTCAGGACAAAAGCGCAAACATTTTTCACAGAGAGAAGACTTCTAGTGTTTTTGTTTTGCTTTCTCTCCATCTCTGATAAAACATGAATGTCCATGTCACACTTTGTATGCGCTGCCATTGCTTTCTGTTTCACTTCTAAAACCTACCCGAGGCTGCCAGTGTGAGAAGCTGATTGGGCTGAATATCTGTGCCTTGGCTTGGAACTGGATCCTGCAAATCCAGCTGCTTTTGTTAGTAAGAAGAAAATCATACACAAACTTTGTGATATTTTTTAAATCGTTCTGTAATTATGAAGGGATGAGTAAGCATTCCTGTCTGCTTTCAGTTTGCAGTTTTGAATTAGAGATGCCAGAAATGTTTAAAACGGTGACAGCGATTCCTGCAAATGCATCAGAAACGTCAAAACACATTTGTTTGTCTGTGATTTGATTCAGTTTTTTTCTGATCTGCACTGCAGAGGAGATGCTGGCTTCATGTGACAATGGCAACACTGTTAGCGGATCTTCTCTGAAACGTAGCTCAACTCGTCCTATGACAGGGGTCATTAGAAAAGATACTTTTACTGTGAGTTTAATGATTTCTTTTTTCTTTTTTTTGCTGCAGTGAATGCATTATAAAGTTAAGTGTGTGATACTTTTCCCCAGCACACTCCACTAAACTATATCTGTCTCACAAAAAGGTTGATGTGGCAATTTTAGTGTTCATCAGTTCTGTGGGATCTTAAAGGCAACCATTAAGAGGTTTCTACTGGGAGCAGCATTAAAGGGATTTGTAAAATGCAGCCACAATGGAAATGAGTTTTGTCTACAAAGGTAGACTGTGTGAACCTGGAGGGCAGAATAAAACCAGAGCCAGCTGAAAGAATCTTTTCAAAAGAAAATATAAGTGAAACAGTTATCCTGATTGCAGAGGGCTTCTGTAGGAAGTTTTTGTTCTTGCTAGCAGTGACTTTCTGCCGAGGCTCTGGCCAGGAGGCCTAAGTCATCTTGCCTGACCAGCACAGATGTTCCACTTTCGTCTTAATGAGGAGCCTCAGCAGGGAGTGCCAAACCTGATAGAGGAGCAACCTGAAAATGGGCGAGTTGAGGGTAGAGGTTGGGGTGAGGGTTACTGGCCGACAACTACAACAAATGGAACAAACAACACATAGCATTAGTCAGGCCGGATTACTCTACATAGCAACCTTACGTCACTTTCTGAGTTGGACATGATCTATAAGCGTTGTTGTTCTTGCAAACTATAAAATCCTGGGTTTTATTCTTGGATGTCCTTCATCTCTGTTGTTCAGTACAGGATCCATCTTGTCGCTGTCTAAATGAATAGCTACGGGCATTTCTCTCTATTTCACTCTGTGTTACTGACAACAGATCTTAACATATTACAATGTTATATGTAGCTATTTCTTTTTGGAAATAATGGATGTACTTTAGCAATTTATATAACTGTGAGGTTTTATTGAGGGTTAATGACACCACAGGTTTGGGTAAACATGGGCTAATAAAACTGGCAACAGAAATTAAATGAGCCAAAGACAGGAGAGGGTTCAACATCATAAAATGTTAAAGTCAGATACATATGACTCAGGTTTTGGAGCAACATTTAGATATAGTAACAGATGATATCTATTAGCTTGCCTTGGCTTTCTTAGGTAACTCCTTAGAGGTGATACAGTAGTTGGCCTTGGAAAGGGAGGCCTGGCGAACCAAGACTACAACCCCCCATAAAACAATCAAAAATCAGTTACATGTTTATCAGGAGTTTATCAGTGCAGTAATAATGTGAAATGGCATTTCATGACCTTTTTTTTATTTGTAGTTTGACACTTAGTATCTTTGATTCATTTAAAGTGACAGTCACATGTTCTGAGATGTCTATCTTTCTGCTGGATTTTGGATAACAAGTTGGAACATTTCAAAGATAAAAAATATATGTAATGTTCTAGATGTTTAGTGGTAATCTTAAGAGCTTGGATAAGGGCAAATGGTACTTGAAGATGTTTCACCTCTTATTTAAAATACTTCTGTCCTAAAGAAGTCCTCCAGCCTTTATCTAAGGGATAAAAGCAAGCCATTTGACAGGGAAGCAATCAGTTTGCCCAAAGTCCATTTCATTAAATGGAATAATGTGATTTTTCTTTTTGTTGTTGTTTTCTCTTCTTTTTTTAATGCATTGTTGGGAATTAATTCAGAAGCACCGTGTGGTCTCTTTACATGCAAAAACCATTTGCTCTCCATAGCTCACAATATCCCCAGAGGTGCTCCTGGCCAGATGGAGAGCAAGCCCCTTTATTTGCATGGCATGCTACACTAGCCTTCACCTTCCACAAGATTGAGATTGCTTCCTACCAAACAGTTGGTTAATGAGCTGCTGTGGAGCAATGCCAGCAATAGAACTGACACACACCTAATATGATATTGAAAAAGATGTGGACTGCCAAAGATATGCTGAAAAAATCTGTTTTCATTGCATTTATTTTTCTCTATTAAAGAGAAAGTGGACAATATGACTTATAGCAGATGTGTTGCAATTTCTGAAGCAGATGCCTTGGCATATACACGTGGAAGTCTCTGACCCTTTTCCGTGTTACACCATAGTGATATAATATAACACACATCCTCAGTCAGCCGAGCATACTGTACTTTATGTTTTATAGTGTGCTTTTCTATCATTTTTATGAATTCTGTTCATATAAATTACTTCATGCAAACCACATTTACTGTTTTGCTTTGTATTAGCTCATAACATGTTTAATAACAGTAATAAAAACTTTATAGAAGGAGGAAAGTGCCACACTGAGATTTTTACACAAATGTCCTGGCTTAGATGGCAGGATCCTGTGAAGCAGTTATGGTAAATTAGAAATTGTCTTCTATGACTCATCCGTTTAGCATAATGCAACGAAACCAATATACTGTGACTTTTAGTGTCAACAATGATCATTTTTCCCTTTAATACAATTACTCAGATCAAATGTATTCCAAGGAAATAAACTAATGGCCCACACCAACAGCAAACAAGGGGTTTCTGGTTCTTAAAACATAGTTCATAGCATGCAAATTAGTGAACTGGTGTCCAGGTTAATGATATGAAAGTGAAGGCACACAGAGCCAAAATAAGCTTTAACTTGTTGAATGTGTTTAACCTCAAAATATTACTGTACCCCTCAGTAGTCAAAGTTCACGAAATATCAATGATGCTCCACTGCTGAGAGCAGAGGGTTGCTCATTTCTTTAACTTTCATATATTTTTCCAGCTCAAACTGTTGCATTAAAGAATCGAGGGGGGTCACTTAATGGTTTTAGAGGATTCGTCTTCTAAAAAATTCTCAGTAATACTTTTTTTTTCGCAGTAATAATTAGATTTACATATATTTCAGCCTAGGACTGAAAGGACTGACTACTCTGCTAAGAGATTATTCTTATTTTATGGTTTATTCTCAACAACATACCTGTACAGCTGGTTCCATGTCATGTGCTGGGGTGTTTGCATTGTATGGTTATACCCTGGATGGGTTCAGACTACATATATATGCGCTTCAAAACATACTATCATGCAGTGTTTGTATACAAGCAAGAAAACCTGATTTAGACCGCCTGAGAGGGAGAAAATGAGCCCCTTTTTTATAATGTATGTGGTGGAGGAACTGAAAAGTCATGGAAAGAAAAATTGGGGGCAGAGAAGTTGGATATAGTACATACAACACACACAGGGTGCTTACAATATACACTTTCTGAAAAATATGCAAGTGCTGTGTGGGCTTGCATCATGACAGATAAACATATAATACGATGATCCACTCATGCAGGAGGGTGTCTTTATGTACTTCATAATGAAGGTTGTTTTTGTTTTGTTTGTGCTTCCATGCGTAGTCACAGAGCGGTTGTTTGCTATCAGTGAGTGTCAGTTGTAAAGATTACTCCACGCTTCAGTGTCACCTCAGGCATGTTGGACCCTTTCTTCGTCACACTAATATACCAATATACTGTTTTTTAACAAAGAAAATAAACAAATGAGGACATAAAGAAAACATGTTGCCTTTAGCAGGTCTTAAGATGAGGTAAACACAACATCAGATAAACAAGTGCATATGAAATAATATACCGTGTCTGAATTTGTTGATAAAAATCAAGCCAATGTGTAGAAGTGTTTTGGCTTAAAAAGAAAAAAAACTAAATACATGACTTTGTTTGTGTAGTTTTTATTTATTTATTTTTTAATTTATTTATTTTTTGATAGAAAATGAATGTAGCACAAAATCCTGGCTGAAAATACAAATGGAATTAAAGAAAAACAAACATAAAACAATACTGTACTGGACAGCTCACCTGTAGTATATTACCCTTTCAACAGGTTAAGGATTTAGATTCTGCATAACACTCGATGTAACAGTGAGAAACTGAGGAATTGCAGTGAAATGACAAATGGTAAATAAAATAATATAAAAGCCCATCAAAACCAGATTTGGTTTACAGTGACCTTCTGTCATTTAGCAGTCCCAAACTGACTTACCAGAGGCATCAGGGATGCTGAGCACCCAGATCCCCTCCTGGCCAGGCAAGATAAATTTCACTGTTTTGTGCAGTTTAACACAATTTCATTCCCACATTTGTGAAAGATTAGCAAAACACTATTTGGGAAAGTCTGAGACTAATTATCAAGAGAGAGTTTTCAGATTTCCAGAATATTGGTGACTTGTTACAATGATGAACCAGATCCACCAAAGCCCATTTTACCTCCTCATTTACAAAGTTTCTGATCATTTTCAAGCTTTAGATTTCAGTTTTTATCAACCAGCACCCAGAAACAAAGTTATTACTGCTGCTATTTAAAAATCCCAGTTCAGCTTTATCTCAATGAGAGAAGGTTATTTTGGGCATGCAGGTGTTGTGTCTAAAGTGGTGGACCAGATCCATCAAAACCCCATTTATTCTCCTTATTTCTGGAGATTCGGACAATTTCAAATCTCCATGTTCGAATATTTAACATAAAAACAAAGTTAGTGTAGTTACTGCTGCTATTTGAAATATGCAAGGTGGGTAGGATCAAACTATATTTGAGGGTGGGGTTGCTGTATTTTTGTTGAGAAAATATAACATTTCAACAAAGTACAGTGTGTTTTTTTACACTTTTCAAATTTGTAAAAAAAAAAAAGAACACATACAGTTAAAAAAATGTGTGTATATATATATATATATATATATATATATATATATATATATATATATATATATAAATAAAAATTTTAAAATTTTAGGCATGCTGGTTTTCAATTTAAGAGTGCTTCAGCACCCTCCAAAATGGGCTAAAATCGCCAATGTGACTTGCAAAATGAAGAAAACACTGATGACGCTTTACTAAATGCTCACTTGGTTTAAACTATGAAGATTCATAAAGCATAAAAGACATACAAATAATTAGAATCCGATTTGAAAAGAGACCAAAAAGGTAGGGCTTGGGTTTGGTTTGGAAAAAAGCAAACTGCTACTCTAAGGTCTTCAAAAAGGCTATTGCACAGTAGGGGACCAGGATAAGAAAAGGATGCCTCACTGCAAGTTTGGTCTTCTCCAGAAACCCTGGGGGTTCTGGAAGGTTCTTAAGGTAAACCTCGATCTGTGAAACAGGCGGGACCGATACCATTACAGGTTTTAAAAACTACTAACAGCATCTTTAAAGCAGTTCTGAAGCTGACAGGTAGCCAGTTAAAACTCTCCGATGGATATATATTTGTACAGTATATACATATATATATGAATGTGTATCAAAACGAATTATTGCTCATGTAGTATTTAGAAAGTGTATTTCTACCCCTTTGTTGGCTGTCCACTTGTCAATGAAAGCTTACTGCTCTAAGACAAGGGTTGCAACCAAGAGTTACTTTAATGAGTGCATCTGCGCTTCCATTAAGTCAGAATTTTCAATGTTTTCATGCAACTAACAGAAAGAGATCAGATTCAATGAATTACTTAAAATGTAAACCAGCTGTAAATAACCTTAAATGTTTGCAGCGTTTTGATATTTTCATCTCCCGGTGGAAATAATATCCTTTAGTGTAGTTAATATTTACATCTCTAAATCATCACACATAAAACTTCCATGAGCAGATTTGCTAACTGAAAGTACCTAGTTTATTTAAAAAGAGCACATTTAACTTTTGCAATCTATAGACAAATTCACAGCTACAAATATTTTGTTTATTTGTATCTAATATTCTTGGTCAACATGTTGAATCTTGTTCCATCAGTGTGTTTATTAGGATCTTTGGTGCATGTGAAAAGTCTGCACAGAGCTGCACAGTCCACAGCGAAGGAGTTTATTTTCTCCCACAGAAAGCTGCTTATAACCACTTGAAATGCTTCAGCTTTTTCTTCTCTTACTTCATGTAAGGGTTAAGGGTTATACACTAAGTTTGCAATTTGCCGTAGGGCACGTCTGGATGATTGGTGAATGTTTTTTCTCCATTGTATTGTAGGTGCGTGTTCCATTGTTGGACTCTACAGTGTCTTTTTTCAGCTGATTAAACTTGTAAATTTGGCCTCTCAGCCGCCTGTGAAAGAGGTCTCTCTAATATGGCTGTTCAGCGTAGAGAATGCAGGCACAAGGAGGGCAGCAAGAAAAGAAACACTTTCACAACAGCATGGCCATATGAAGAAACCAACCCCCCACACACATACATAATCTCCATTTGTTCCTCTTATTGTTTAATCTGCATACTAGCACCCCTTTCTGCATCATGAAGCTGTGTTTCCTGAGCATGGCACAGCTTGTACAGAAGTTTTCTTCAAGGTGTGTTCATGTCCTATTTTGTTTGTACAGACACTCGTGATGCGAGGAGACCAAGCATGAGTGGGCTCTTATTAAATATGACTCTTCGTATGAGTTTGCTGTGCAAGAGACCTTAATGGCATCACCATGAATCACATTTGCATAATGCCTGCTTAGTGGCTAGTTTAACATGCTTTAAAGAATAAGCAACTGCCTGCATTTCACCATCTTTGACCACATTTGAAAACAAATCTGCACTTTTTTTTTAATTAATAATTTTAGACCTGTTTTGTTTTAACTAGAAATTATATAAACTTGCAAAGCTGCATGATTGTGTTCATGTCAAATAACCATTAGATTTGGAGCAAGCTTCATTTATTTATTCATTTTTATTTTTTTCTGTCAGCAACTTAAGGCAAGTGTGCCATTTGCTCACATTTTACTCTCATTTTTTTCTTCTTCTGAAAACATAAAGGCTTAAAACTTCTTTATTTGCTCAACTTTACTATATCCAACCCTGTTACACTGTAGAAAACCATTTGTTGTCATACTTGGAGGAGAATAGGCTTTATAGAGCTTTAAAAATGACAGAAACATTACGTTTTTTCTTTATCCAGACAGAATAAGTTGCAGTTCAAGAGGCACAGTAACATGCTTGTAAAGCATGAATGATATAATAGAGGCACACAATAGAAGCTATCTCGTGTATTATCATTATGGTAGGTCATTTAATGCAAGTGTGTGTCTTTGGTGCAGACCCCAGAGACGAGACACCTGCGCCCAGGCTGTTCCACATGGCTCTTTCCTTTCACTTCTTGCTCTCTCCAACATTTATTAGAGTTCTGCCTTTACAACAAACAGACAAGAAGGGATGATCATGCTTAGAGTCAAAGGCAGCGAACATTTTTTGCCTTACCAAATAAATATTAGTGTTATGGTTTACAGCCTCAGTTCCAGTCTCCATGTGGCTTTAAATGCTTTGTTACAATTTAGAAAAGAATAGCATGAGCTGCAAAAAGGTCAACAAACTGGAATGAGCAGTGTGTCAGGTTAAACCAATCAAGAGTTGCCACATGTAAACACAAAAAGGGATGTCATTTAAAATGAACAAACAAAGAAAAATATGAAAAATGATTACTCTTAGATGGCTGAAGCTTCTGGAACGAGCAACAAGAGGGCAATGCTCTGAGCCTGGCAGTCGCTGTGGTTAAGTACTTGCAAACCACAGTAAGAAAAAGGTTGTTGGCTTCATTTATACATAATGCATAAAAATAGGCTGAGGTCGGTAACAGCTGTACAGTAAACACATTTTAAATAAACTCAGTGTTTAATCATTTTGTGCCTTCAGATGCGGAGCTGAAGAGGTGGTCCAGGTGCGTAGCAGTGTGGTAAATAGGCTTCACTGGCTGGTGTTTACATGCAAAGAGATTTCTATTCTTAACCCACTTATTCAAGTAACCCAGTTTTTTTGGTCTTTGCATGAAAAGGACTCACAAGCATGCTGCGATCCTTGCTTGTTAAAAACAGAGCTCCAATGAATAATTTGATATATGGCTCATCCGTCTATTCATGTGTTTTTAATTTACTGAATTTAAAAGTGATTTACTTTGTTTTTAGTTTTGGGAACTGTGACCTTTATAACATAGTTTACTTATTTATTATCAAGGACAGTTGTCATAAAGATGCTTTCTTTGGTTATTCTGTGATAGAATGTTAATTATGTGACATGATTTCAAGGTAAGCCAAGATGCTTTGTTTTTTTTGTTTGTTTTTTTGTTTTTTGTTTTTTTTGGGGGGAGCTGTTCCTGCATTTGTTATGCTCACTTACAGTACAAACTAACCAGTTTTATAGTTTGACCACTATGTACTATGTTTTTATGTTTTAGCAAAAAGCTATATTTTTTGTTGTTTGTGTTAATGTTCGTGGATACTTGGGTGTTTAAACAAAAAACAAATCAGTGCACAGAAGATTAAGATCAGTAACTCATAAAACCGGAACTCTGACACAAAACTTTCTGTCTTGATGCATTTTGATTTCACCCTGAAAATCCTGCTCAGACTAAACTCCCAGTGACATCTGACATTTGATGTATGACAGCACACAGATGACACCACAGACAGAGATCATAATCTATACTGCAGAGGCAGCAGCCTATATCATTTTAAATGAGCCCTCCCCTTTTGAGAAACTGCTACATTAGAACGGCTGACAATTGTCGCGACTACGTCGGTCCAAACCAAACTCACTTAAAACGAAGACATTCCTCATTTTTCAATTGAAATGTCAATCAAAGTGAGTTCAGTATCCACTCGGGATTACCCAGAATTTCTGCTCCTCTGAGACATTTACTGGCAGCTGCAGCGATCACAGACTGTAGCCCTCGCCAGATGATGGAATGACTTTGTGGGCTTGTGCCTTGGGTTTCCCTTTCTGTACTCTGTCAAAGAGAAGCCTCCAGTCACTGTTTAGTGGCAGAAGATGCATTACATTGCATTGACACTCGAAATAGTCCCCAAGGTGCTCCACCAGGGCTTTGACTGACAGACCAGCTTGGGAAAACTGTGTTGTCCTATAATTCACCAGATGCTCGGTGCTCTTTGTAATCTCATAGATTCCCTTTCATTTTTACAACTAAGGATGCGCGGAGCTGTGTGTCACTCTGTGTGTGCACGTGTGTGTATTGCTATGTCCGTTGTCCCCCCCCCCCTCTTTTGCATTATTGAAATTGAAAATGCATTTTTTTCATTGTAAATGTACAAGTGATTCCAGATAATGGCTGTATCTTTCATTTTCTGCCATTTGCTATTTACTGAACTGATAAAACCACTGTTGCCATTGCAGATCATTATATAACATTACTTCTGGATATCAGCACATACTGTACTGCTACAATGAATTAAATACTGTTGACCAACAAACAAATTGAATACATAAGATGTTTTTTCTTATTATTCCTAATTTGTACCTTGAATTTCATTCTTTTGCATGGGAAAATTATACAATATGTCCTTGTTTTACAAAAAAAATCATTAAACTGATCTCACGTTGAGGCAAATGTTTCCCTCAGCTGACAGTTAATTAGCCAAAGTATACTGAAGGTCACTCTCAAAGTTGCTTGAGCAAATAAATTGGACAAGGAAACAATTAGAGCATCATCATCTATAAGTCCCTTTTATTAAACAGTAGTTGTTTGCTTTGTCGCATATAAATTCACATGGAAGATTGTGTTTATCGTGGACAACAGTTTTCTTCATCAGCCCAAGTGCTGAAATAAGGTATAGTCTTATAGTTTATAATTGGTGATTGTGATGCAGGAGTAGTCTTAAATTATTGAAAGTTAAATGGTTTTGAAATGATGGCTACTAACGGTCAGCTAGATTGGCTAAGATTGAAGTCATACTAAGTTGTTACTCAAGTAGGTCACATCTGTAATTCTGATGCCTAAGCCTGACCTGTTTCAGGCTATCTTACTAAATCTACTCAATTTGAATATCAATTCCTGTAAGATGGAGATAGTTACACAAGGTTTAAAAAACTGCAAGGCCTCTTCTCCATGATGAAGTAGAAAGTATTTCTTTTATTTTTGCTCAAAACATTAAATGTTGGATTGCTGTCATATTTTAATTTGAGGTGTAAAAAAAAAAAGTCTTAACACCTGTGTTTGGACGTAGCCCTCTAAAAAAAAAAAAGAAACCACGTGGTTCATTTATGACTCCTGCAGAACAGAAATACAGCTTTGCTGACTTTCAGGTCAAGCTGCTTAAAGAATAATTAACTCCACCTTTTGGGCTGTTAAAATTGTTTGTTAAAAGTTGAGGAAGATTTTGTTTTTTATAGAGAATCACTCTGGAAGCTCATAATGAGGCAAAACATAGTTGAGATAATGTATTAGCAGTAGTTTTTTCCTCTAATTTTGATGACTTCTCTGCACCTTCAGCCTTCATCCAACTATTTCACACAAACTGCATCACTGTCTTCAAATTCTTTCAAATCTTCTAACATTGATAGATCTTGTGATGTTTCTTGTAACTGTCTGTCTTTTGATGTGAAATTATCTTCATTTATTATATGATTTTTCCTGTCAACATGAGGGTTGTTCAGTTTGTTTCAGTCAATGACAGAAACACACAAGGAATCATGCAAAATCTTTTTTCAATCATTTCCTCACAGATCACAAATCTTTCTATCCAACATTTGCTTTTACACAGTTAAGCATTAAAGGTTTATTTAGTTATATATTTTGAATAATTATTCAAATGCCTAATAAAAACCGTCCCTGCATAAAGTAGATGGTGATTTGTTAAGCAGAAAGCCAACCAGTGGTCCGGACCGAGGCAAAGCTCTAGAGGAATACCTCCGGCAGGCGGAGCAGCACAGGCTCCCAGGCTGCCTTCAAATGTACAAGAAAACATCCATGCTGATCTGCTTAGCCGTCTTGCCCCTCAACCCCCTAATGAACGAGGGCAAAGGAGCTCTTGGGCTTAGCCTCTCCCTCTTACCCTAACTTAACAAGATGTCCCCCTACTCACTGGCTTCCTCTCTCTCACATACAAACACAAAGGCACGGCCACGACAAAGACACACACCTCCCAAACCCCAAACCACTAACCCTCAGACCAATCTGTCTGTGGCACTAAAGTATTATTAGACTTACACACTCTCAAAGGGGAAATAGTGAGTGCTGAGAGCTGGAAGATGAGATATGCTACAGGGGCTACTAGTTCCATTAAAATGGCATTCACTGGGGCCTTTGTTATCATCGGCCCTGACGTTTTCAGGATGTAGTGGGGTTTGCTGATCCATGACCATCTCATCTATCTTTCAGGATTTGAAGGAAGTTGGTGTGAAATTGACATCAATGAGTGTGGTTCAAATCCATGCCAAAATCAGGCTGACTGTGTGGACCAGGTCAACAGTTACAGGTAAAAAAAAAAAAAAAAAAATGTTTGAACCAGCAGTTTATTTCTTAGCAGAGAAGAAAAGGTCAGGATTTTTCATTATCAACCATAAACTTGAGTAACTATAGAGTTAGAAACTGCCTCTCCTGTGTGTGTTAAAGGAATCATACTGTTAGTTTTAGTCTAGATTATCCTGAGCTGAAATTGTTATGAGTCCCAAATGAATCAGGCTTAATTATTATTTATGCTTTTTTTCTTTTTAAATCAATATTTAGATTTTTATTTTACTTTACGCTGAGGACAAATATGTTCAATATGATGTGTAATTAATACCAGTAAATTCCTATAGATTTTCCTTTCTGCGTGTGCACCTGCAGGAAACATAGATCCCTTATTTTCCATTTGAGACAAATTATCAATAATAATGACTTTTCTTTTCCAGGTGTGACTGTAAGATGGGCTTTTCTGGCCTTCACTGTGAGGAAGACATCAATGAGTGTTTCTCCAGCCCTTGCAGCAACACAGGCATCTGTCAAGATCTTGTGAACAAGTAAGTTTAAATATGTTTTATGGTCTTATTTATTTATTTATTTATTTCGACTTTGCACCTCATCTATTTTTCATAGTGTGGATTTAAAAGTCGCATATATCAGTAAAGGCCAGGCACAATTAATTTCATGTGTGTTTTGAGAGGCAAACAAACAAAACCATTCTCCAAAGAAAACACGCGAGGTTGTGGTGCTCCTCTTCAAAGTGTTGCGCCTTATATAACAAGCCTGTCTTCATCCTTGACACACATAGGCTTCCCTTTTAAAGACAGCGAGCAAATTCAGCAGGAACACATCATGTATCTAGATTGGGCTCTACCCCACCGGTGCTTTTCTCCGTTGTGCTTAATGGGAGCCACGGGGCTTCCGGGCTTAGTCAGACAGATGGATAGTGAAGTCCCAGAGCCAATTTGAGTCCTAAATGGTTTGTCTCCAGTTTGTCTCCCATCACGACTTCGTTCCCGTGTGACCTGGCCCTGATCAGAGCGCTCCCCTGGCTGCACAGTCCAGGGAGTTCACATCAGGGGTGTTGTAAATCTGCCTTACCTCTGCCTCCGTGTCCATCGAACATCTCCCTGGACCAACGAGCAAAGCAAATCAGTCTGTATTGCACTGATGACTCACTCTGAAACTCATTCAGCCTTCTTTTGTGTTTACATATCCTGCTTCTCTGGATAATTTGAGATCAAGTCTAATAGAGTGCAGCAGAGACAGTGGGAGTTGTTTAAGCAGTGCAAAGACCAGTCCAGCCTTTAAAATCTTCATTAAAGGCAGTTCTGATATGTTAAGCATATTTAAGAGATTTGATAAGTAAACTGCTTTATTGGTAAATTGATCTAATCAAACAATGTGGTTTAGATTTTAGCGCGGAGGTGTCTAATTGCATGATTTCTTATTACTTCACTCAAACACAATAACCGTCTCCTCTGAGATGTGTGGTTAGGCAAAATTAGACCCAGAGAGGAGTGTGGATTGAATAAACCTTATCACTGGACAGATTGAGCTCCTCTCTATAGTCATAAGTCATCTAGCATAATTTAAATCAAGTTACACAATGGAAAAATAGCCGGAGTACTGTTCATATTTTGAGGTTCAGCTGGACAATTCAGGGAAATTTCACTGTGCTTTTCTCGGTTAGTTTAAGGCACACACATGCTGATTTTAATTGCTTCTGCAAGACTATGTATTTATGTGCTGAGATGAATATCATTTTAAAATGACTAAGAGCCCACCAAAAACGATGCTATTACTTTCTGACACATTGGTCTCTGTAGAATTTTTCCTCATTCCTTAATCATTCAGAGTTATCACATCTTCTTTAGGTTCCACTGCATTTGCCCTCCTGGTTATTTTGGAACGCTGTGTGACCTGGATGTGAACGAGTGTGAAGTTTCACCTTGCCTACACGAGGGCATCTGTATCAACACGCCTGGGGGCTTCAAGTGTGTCTGCCGGCCTGGATACACAGGTAGCTGTTTTGCCCTTAGGTGACATAAAGATCAATATAGGAGTCTAAAAAGCTTATCATGATGACTGCCACGGCTGCCTGCTTTTGAGGCAATTCTGACACAGATCTGGCTTAGTCTAACTGTTTTTAATTAGCCTGCAAGACACAGTCTCTGCTTTTCAGTCAAGCTAACGAGATAAATCTATGTCACCCGTTTTATCTGATAAAAATGTCTCTTAGTTGGCTTTATTTGATTTCATCAGTCTTTTTAGTCTCTGAACGCTATTGTTGTTTTAATTTAATCCCTCTGTGTTATATTCCACTCAGACAGATATTGAGCTACTTTAGATCATGTGTACCTGCGCACGCGTGTAGATGTGTGTGCGCACCATCCAAAGCAGATCCCTGTCAGGTACTGGGAAGATTAATTTCATTTGTCTTCCACACTGTATCATCAATTTATCCTTCCCCAGTTGAGAGAGAGGGGGGAAATCTCAGAGGTATTGCGACTCTGGAGAGCAGAACCTGACACACATGGCCCAATTCCCACAGAAGCAGCTTTTATTATTAGGCCTACACACAGTATAGTACAAGTCATTACTTTTTCTGTTGCTCTTAGCTCATCTGAGGAAACAGGGTTCCCCAAGAGAGCGAACGGTCAGAGGATACCGTCTGGATTGGCTCAAGCCGACCAGAACTCATATGAAATATTTGCTCTAGTAACATGTAGCAGCATTCCAACTTTTTATAAAAAAAATTAATTAAAAAAAAACACAAAAAGGTGAGTTCACAGTGGTTTTCTTGCTGTTCTTTTAATGTTTTTTTAGGTTTAAACTCACCTTCGTAGAATGACTCATCAGGTTTTTTGTTTTTCCTCTAATAGCTTGATTGGAATTAAATGCACTTTTAAGGGGGGAAGTGCCATCTCCTCTTTGGCTAAAGTAATTGTGAATCACTTGTCACTGAATGATATTAACATGATATCTGCTTTAGCCATGATGGAGGCGAGTGTTTTTGTTTTGTTTTTTTTTGTTTTTATTTTTTATTGCTTTCAAAATGTCTTAATTGATTTGACTGCAAAAGCTGAAGCTGCTCTCTAATAAATCAGTTTGGTTATATATCTGTTCACTTGTGATGTTATTAAACTACTATTTTCCCACCTGCATTACCACCTTTATTGAATTTTCATGCTTGCATCCGTCTTTGTAGCATTTTTAATAAATGCGGCTTCAGGATGTTTCTGCATGAGATGCTAAGATTGTCTTAAGATGGTCACTTTCTCACTTTTAGAACTAATGGAAAACTTGAAAGCCTTTTTTAAAAGACATATGCTGGCTTTAAGTAAGAGTTATCATCTGAAAATGATTTAACATGTTCTGCTTTTATCATAATTCCTTTTAAAAGTCTGCATGACCTACATAGAGAGTAAATAGGGATATTAAAGACTTTTTTTCTTTTAATCTAGTGTTCCTCACTTCTTTACCAAGTCAGGTGTCATTATGTTTCACTTGTTCCATTACAGTCTAGTTCAGACCTAATCACATATAATCATGCTTTATTTTTAGATAGTGCTATTTCGTTGTCTTCTCTCAGCTATAAAGCACACTTTGGCAGCTTTGGCAGCTGCTTAGATCTCAGCTGACAGATTATTATTTAGTACATTTGGCTTAAAAGGCTCTGTAGCTCCAGTAATATATTATTTAACTGTACATACTGTAGGTGCTGTGCTGTGTTCGGAGGTCATAAGTCACTGCAGTGACATGATTAATGACTGATCTTGTTTATATAAATCACGGTTTAAGCACAGTATTCGTCACCTTCTGTTTTCTCTTCTTCACCCATCATTAGTGAGTGCGCTCCCTTGAGTGATTGTACAGTACAATCAGCACATTGTCGCAGTTTCCACAGTCAGCACAATGTCAGATGATGATGCTCAGCCTTTGCTGTTTTTCTTGTTGTTGGTGAGGCTTCAGTAAATACAATCTTTTTTTCTTGTAGAAAATGTGGTAGCATCTGTATTTGCCACTGTCTGGGTTAGTGATGTAGTTTACGTTAAATACAAATGGAATAACTTTTGCTTCTCAAGACATTTCACTGAATCTGTTTATCATATTAATTCTAAACTAATCTTAAGATAAGTTCTAGCCACTCTGAGACAGGACCTTCATACTTTTGTGCTTTATAAACACATAAAGCACAAATACATATACAGTATATATGTGTGTGTATGCAGCACACATTGAATAATGCATAAATGTTCAAATATTACATTATTTTCTATTCATTCAAACCCACTTTGAGTCCAAATTTAATTGGTCATTTGCATAATTACATATATTTATACTGTTATGATTTTAAACTGTGGCTGTCTCAAACTCACATGTTAATATGACCAGTATTCATCAATCATCAATTTCCATCAACATTGGCCATGCTAGTAAGCTTTTATGTCACTGTTTTTTGGTTCTGTGTTAAATTATGCTGCCCATGCAATGCACTTTTTGGTCTAATCATAAAAACTAATATTTTTGTTTACATAAGGACTATGGTTTTTTATAGCTGTCCAAAAGCTTGTTAGTTTACCTAGAAAGATATCATCAAATTACAATATCTATTCATGTTTATTGTTAGCGTTATGATTACTGCATATGCATGTCTTATGCTTTTTTAAATTCTATTTAACTTTGTATTGTTCTCATACTCCATAACTCCCTCTTATACATCACATTAAAGAATAATTAAGCCGTTTTGAAGCTAATCTTTTTTCGCTGCTTAGAAAAAGAAGTACAAAAGAATAGTTTTCACCCTTTTTATTTTTTTTTTCTAAATGAAACAACTGTGGAAATGATGGATTTTGTGCACTCTAAAGACAGTTTATTCTATTTCATGATAAAACACAGGAGGCAACAGATAAATTCCCGGTCCTGTTTGTTTTCATCTGCCTGAGCCCGCAGATGAAAAGCTAACCAGATGATTAACGATGGGTCAGTCGTCATTTTTTCTTCTCTCGATTCCTGTAAGTCTTAAAGATATTTTAGGAATGGTATGTAATCTCTAGCACACTTAAATGAAAAATAGCAACAAATAAAATTAGACAACACACATTGATTTGTTTTGTTTGTTGTAAGAGAAAGAATGCCTTGTAAATCAAACGTGCTGTGATTTAGAATAAAGCAATCACCCATGACTTTTGATGTGCCCTATGGAGGGAGACTAATTTTGACAGATTGTGTTGTGTTTTTTTTGTTTTTTTTTAGGTGTTTGTTTGTTTTTGGCTTTTCTTTTTTTTTTTACACAATCTGCAAAAATAATCAAAATAATCAGCACTCCAACAAAGCTCAGTGAGCAATCAAATTTGTCTCGAATGTTAAAGTTTCACCCTTTTATAACCAGTATTACTTGTTGTTTAGGGAGTTAAGCACTCATAATGTATGATAACCTTTATATTAGTTTATTAAGTTGTTTAAGGAGAACCTTTTGTTGCAGTCACCTAAATTAGAGAGGAATTGGGGAGAAGAAAAAAGATATCTCAGTTTTACTTTTACTTAGTAGCAGACAACTAGGAAGGGAGCTCCAGTTTATTTAATTTACTGTCACCTTTTTGAGATTTGGGCCTCCATCTGGACATTAAATAGCAGAATTTCATTTGTGTTGCTCACAGAGATGAAAAGTCACAAAAAAATACCTGTAAAGAAGCATTGTCTATTTCAGTGCACATATAAATCAAGAACTAAATCTAACTAAACTAAATGGTGGTGGCATGGTCTCTGGAGGATTAACAAAATGCACTGTTGTGTTAGGAAATATTCATCCCAAGAGCCTCTGCCCTCCATCACCATTGCCACATCCCGCTTGCACATTTGCTAGTTGTAATTTCATTTGCCATAATTTATCAACAACACTGCACAAAACAAAAAAAGTTTTTGTGTCAAAAACTAGTCAGAATTGTGAGATCAAAATGAAACGTGTCCTTAAAATGAGGGAAATTTAGCCATTAAAAGGCTAATTCAGTTAATTTGCATTACCCATTATGCCTATACTACGCATTCTTATATTCAAAAACTCAATTTAAAAGAGCCATCAAAAGACAACTTTTCTCATAAATCATAGTCCATTAAAGTATCCCCATTTGTTAATTCAGAGGTGATATTATCCGCAGGTTTTTGAAATGAAATGAAAAATAATTAATTAATCTCAAAGGGAAATTCAACATCAGTCAATATTAGTATTAAGTCCATCTCTACCTTTAGAATATTTTTTCTCTTGGTTTTATGTAAATCAGTAAAGGCCAGTGCTTTGAAAAACATCACCTCTTAGTGACACCAGTTTTAAGAAGCTGAGTCCGATTCCCTTGTAGAGCTCCCCCAGTCTCAAAGTCCAAGTTTTGAGAAAAAACCTTCTCCAGTTGCACTGGTTACAGGGAGCATCAAGTAAGTTCAGCAAGCTTCAATGTGTGGCAGGTACGCAGGGAGGGCCCAGGTGGGATGCCGTGGGAGTCATGTGTGCTTACCAGTCAGCCAAAGGGACATCCCCATGGCCAAGTAGCCAGGGTGCATGATCAGTTGAAGACATAGTGACAGACCCCACTGTCACATGTTTAGACAAACTTATTACAGGTCCAACTTTCTAAGAGTTAAAGCCTTTATGTTCTCTGTTTATTCTTTGAACTGCTCTATTTCATCTGCAAAGTCTCTTTGTAAACCTGAGTGCTTCCTTTGAAGTGGTGTAGAGGATGAATGTAGTCCTTCAAATGTGAGGATGTGAAATCTCTTTATAAATCCAAAGCTATTTTTCATGGCATTATGGGATTCAGAACTGTTCCATTAACTAACTACCTATCTGTAAATGCAAGTCCTTGCTTGTATCCTTATTTCACTTGCCTCTTTGGTTGCTGGAGGAATATTTTAGATGGTCCCTCTGCTTCACCATATCAACTCACCTGTGGTAATTTTAATAACAGTTGCAACTCCAGCCGTCCTTTCTTTTGTCTATGTTTCCATTTTTCAAGTTCGGATTTATATGAATTTCACAACATGTTTTCTGGCATGGTCTTTTGGGATGTAAGCACTTACTTTAGGGATGGTTTGAGTAACATCTACTGATTTATTGGACAGCAAACACAGGCATGTCCTACATCTGATTGGCAGGTAAACTGACACTGATATGGCGGTCTTACATTAAAGTTATGATACAGGCTTGGGTCTTGGTATGCCCGTGCATTAAAACGATGATGACTGCTAACACTAGCCCGCGGCTCTGATTAAATCAACTTCATATGGAACGTAAGACATCATACATCTTTATATCCATCGTTATTTTGGATGGGACTCTTCATTTTGTTTTAACATCAGTCGACTGCTGAAAAAAAATAAAGTCATGTTACTGTTAAGTTTAGCCAAAGTTTTATCAACTTTAGATTAAAGTTATAACTTGCAATTCTGGCTTTTTCACTCATCAACAATATGCTTATTGTAAAGCAGAAATTAGTTCATTTAGTTCACACTTCAAGTTGCTCGACTGACAAAGTAAATCCCAAAGACATTTACATTCATCAACAATTCATAAAACAGGAAATGCTTACACTTGCAAAGCTGGAATCAGTGAATATTTGGCACATTTCACTAACAAATAATTCAATAACTTAATGTAAACCATCATCGTTTTAAGTTATACAGTTTCACTTTGGTTACAAAGACACTGCACTCTACATTTAACATGCAATGAATACAGACCGGGGTCTGTATGCACTCCAAGAATAAAGATATGACCATTAAGCAGATTGATAATGTATTTCTTTATGCAAAATGATTACCTTTATCATTATTAATTTTGAAAATAAGATCAGATGAATCTAAAGGTTGCAGATCATTTCAATTTTCTATATAAGAGAAATACATTATTTCATGAGACCTCATGGGGAAGTCTGTGTACTACATCTGTCTCTCTCTTAACATGAGTGACAGAGTGCCCCTAACCCCCTGATAGTGTGTCATACTTTAAAGTAGGACACTTGGCAAACATGAACTCAATAAATATGTAATTCCTTCCTATTAAAACTGCATAGACTGAATTGTGTGCTTTTGGCTGGGGCCTCATAAGAACCCACTGCAGGGTTTTTTCCCCCCTAAAAGCTCTAATTAACAGAAATAAACAGAAATAACCCAAAAAATAATAGGAATTTATCAGGAGCAAATAAGCAAATGCATCAGGTAAATTACTATAATTTAATAACGCATGTCAAAAAAAAATTGTAAAAAGATCTCTTTGTAAGTTCTATAATTTGTATAATTATGGAACTGATTTATGTAGCTGGACTTTATTTTGTTTGTTTTTTAAGAGGCAGAATAACCATCTGGAAAAATATCACCTTGCCCTTTTTCATCTCTCTGCAGTCATACAGAACTCACGCTATGCTGTTTAGCTGGTTCTGTTGCCATATAAACCCTACCTATTATTTATCATCAACAACTATTTGCAGCTAAAATAAGGGATTTTTCAAATCTGCAAATTATCTGCAAGAGGTGACGTAATATCACCTCTTACAGAATAATATCACAAATATTTCTTAATGTTTTGACTTGTAGCTTGTGAGGAAGCTGGTTGCCAACAATTGATATCAGGCCTGAGAAAATGCTGAAGGATTTTGTTCATCTTTATAATCGCTTAGGATTCAAACAGAATCCCAAGATAGTTTAATACTAATTTACATCACACGTCTCATGACAAACGCTTTTCATTAAAGGTACTGCATGCTAGTTACAGGAGCAAAACATGTGTGAAAGATATAAGCTGATATGAAAAGGTTGAGCTACAGAACCCAGAAATCCTTTATTGTAAAGCGCACAGCACAGTTATGTTTACCATCCCTGCCAGACTATGATCACTTTATATCAAAGGTTGCTAAAGAGATCAGAGAGGAAAAACATGTCATGCTGGTAAGGCAGCTTTATCTGGACAGTTTGCTCACTGCTGGTAGGAGACAGGGTTTTGCTTTTTAAGACTTTAATCTATTAACTAATTGAATATTTTACCATTTCTGAAGGGTAATGTAGGTTAGTTGATGGATTTAGTGGAAAGAAAGTAAAAAAGAGAAACTCAAGCACCACAAAGATCAATGGTGGTAATTTTCAACCATCTTGCGTTTGATTCTCTGGTTGATTTTCCAGCATTTATTTAACAGGGCAATACTTCTGCCCATACAACATAGAAGTCATACTTCTAATGTGAATTTTTTACAGATTTGCAATAATAACCTGTCAAATGGATGTGAACTGCTTATCAAATCAACACCAAATTATTTTTACAGTGTATTTTATAACTGAAAATGATTATTAGTTAATCTGTTGCTACCACCCTAAAACTGCTGACTTGGATGTTTTGGGATGTCTGGATTCTTCCTGCTGTAGCAAAGCAACCTGTGAAACCCTGGATCCTTTATTTTTTTTTATCTTTTTTTTTTTTTTAATCATAAATAATGCAGAAAAAGCATTTGTCCAGGTCAGTTTCTTGGCCCATAAAGGTTTCTGACGGTCCATATTGTGTTTGCATGGAGTTTATTGTTGAAAGTTCTCTCATTTTGTCAAACTAAGAAAAGAAAGAATTTAACTAAGGCCCAGAGCATGAGCTGTGACATCTCCAGAGGGGCTTGTTTGTTTAGTTTACAAGACTGGAAACGGTTAGAAAATTAAATTGAGCGCAGAGTTGATGAAGAATCAAACCTTCTCCTCCCAAACGTAAAAGTCAATTGTCCGTGTCCCTGTCTGCTTTAAATCTATAGTCTTGTTTATCTTTTATTTAATAATAGTTTGAAAACTGAAGTACAAAAGAAATCCAAGTATATAAGGCTTCACTGAAATATGCTTCTTTTCCAGGGTCCCGTTGTGAAGTTAACGTTGACGAGTGTGCTTCAAACCCATGCCAAAACGGTGGAAGATGTATTGATGGGTCTAATCGATATCACTGCTTGTGTCCTGATGGCTTCATTGGGCTCCGCTGTGAGACCAACACTGATGAGTGCATGTCAGCACCTTGTCTTCATGGGAGGTACAGACTTCTCTCCATCATTTAGGACATAAACACAACAAATTGTGCTGCAGTGGCATGAAAGTGGATATTTAATTACACACCTCTTTGCCAGCAGAGTGAGTGGCAACATTTTCGACAATATATTTCCATGGATGATGCACCTACAGCTTGTCTTTGTGGTGTTTAGATTCTAATCATTAATTTAGCTGAAGGGGATTCTCTCTGGATTCTGCTTGAACCTTACAGGAAAAGATCGGCTTGAATGAATTATTTTTACAGTATGATTTTGACTCTAATCTGGTCTGTTGTGGCCCTCTCAGCTGTGAGGACGGAATATATTCCTACACCTGTCTTTGTGAACCTGGGTGGCTCGGTAACAGGTGTGAAACAAACATTGACGTGAGTTGGACTTAATTAATAAACCTTCAGGGTGTTCTGGAGAAATGTCAGGAGAACTTTGTAGTCTTTGTATGGCCTTTGGTATCATTAACTTTATTGACTTTTCTACAAGATAAGTCAATCACGCTACCAGGATCATGTAAACATTGTACAAATACCTGATTAAAAGCAATTGCTTACTCTAATGTCTAATTGATTCGAACCGCAGCTTTCTGCTGGACTCTAGAGATAAAATATTGAACTGCTTGCATGGTCTTTGTAGATAATACGAGTTTTATCTCTTAAAACTTCATTTTAAACTAAAGTCATGCTCAAAAACACATTAATGCATTATATATTTAGAATGGTTGTTTGTGGTTTCTTTCAAAATATATTTAATTGTTGCTACAGTGTCTTACTGAGTGTTTATTTTACTTATTCAATTTCTCTTTTACAGGACTGTGCTTGTAGTCCCTGTTTGAATGGAGGCTCATGCGTTGATCTTATTGATAAGTACGCATGCTTCTGTCAGGATGGCTACACGGGAAAGACTTGTGAAATAGATATAGATGTCTGTGAAGACACTGGTTTTAATGTCTCGCTGTGTTTTAATGGAGCCACGTGCCTCGATGGTGAAGGATCGAACTTTACATGCAGGTAAGTTTATCAGTGAAATGACATGTCGTGGTTGTCCCTGGTGAAATAAGCAAATTGGGCAACTTATCGTGCTGATTTTTACTTGAACTGCATTACAATTTCTATGAATTTTCTTGAATAAAAGTTGGATTTAAAGGCCTGAATAGCTATCTATATATTCTATTATCTTATTGATGCTGCATGAGCCCCAAGTTCATGAGAGTTAGCAGCATTGTGGATTCGCCCTTTGTAGCTTTAAAGTTGTGATGGGACAAAACCTTTTATTTGTATTTTACTAAATCACCCACTTTACAACTTTTCCAGCCGTCAGAAATATAAAATGTTTGCTTTTCACACTGAAGCTTAAAGCAATGTTGCTAACGTTGCAGTTTTTTTTTATTATTATTATTTGCCAAGTCTACAAGGCCTCATCCATGGACCCTCACATGGGTCTGTTTTCATATTACAAACAGATTTTTTTAAAAGCCTTTTTGAAATACTATATTTTCTTCCCCTAAAGAAAATGCCAACTTTAAGTGGGGCCCATAATTTTCAATAGACAACATCAACTGAAGAAGAGGAGGAGATCGTCTCAAAAGTACTTTAATCCCTGTGGTGGAGTGTTGTGCTTCATAAAGATCAAGGCTTTTTTGAATGCTGCTAAATTTTCCCTGCATCGCTCCCTGAAGAAAGAGTCTCCCAGAGCTGATTTTTTTTAGTCCATCCTAAAGCCGAGGAGTCTTGTCCCGTCCCCCAGTTTAGTAAAGGTTGACCAGTCCATTAGTTTTACAGGTTAATCAGCATTGATAAGCCGATAGGCTAACTAATCAGAGTGACTTAGTTATAATAGTGGCAACAGAAAGAACAACTACCACAGACACACCACTGTTTTGCATGGAGACTACAAGCCACCAAGGTCATTGTTTGTGAAGTATTTTCAGTGCAGACATTACAACTTTCACAGAACTAGAGACCAGACATAAACAATCCTGACATTATTTGCAAATGGCTAATTAACAAAGAAATGAATGTGCACTAACCAAGTATTATTTGCTCTCATGATGTTTACAGAGCACACTGTTTATAGCATGTGGCCAAACAGATGCTTAGTGAAAATATTTGCACTAAGCTGCAGTGATAAAACAGTGCATCTGCTGTCACATTATCTCCTTGTAAGTTTGCATTTACTTGATTTTGATTAACTTTTTGACTGCAGAATATTTTTTACCAAGATCTCGTGTGTCACTAAATTCAGTTCAATTCAACTTTATTACAGACTCACAGTCCAAAAATTCATAAAAATATATAAATAAACAGACGAACAAACAGCTTCATTGACAGTTAAAATAGATTCTTCTGCTTTCACCTTGAAAAGATCAATTAGGGACTTTTTTTGAAAATTCATTTTTTCAATAATTTTTTTCTTTGCAAGTTTGAGTTGACATTGTGAACTTGAGCTCATTTAAATAAAAGTTATCTTTCTAAAACACAAATTTATTTGAAAATAATAAGCTTAAGGATGTTTTGCTACGTAGCTTTAGCTTCAAAAGTGTGTAGGGAGAATTAAAAGATCACTGTGTCACCATTTGTTTAGAATAATTGTAGATGGTTTTCTTTTTTTTTCATTTGCTTTTAAAGTTAAACATCACAAAAACTGTGGAATGAGTGCAGAAAAAAGTCAACAAAAATGATTGTCTTTAAAAGTTATTTGATTTTTCAAGTTGGTTTTTATTTAGCCTGTTTTGAAAACTACTTGATGCATATTAGGACAGACGGATATGCCTCATGCAAGTCTGCTCTGATGTTGCAGGCATGTTAGAACCAGTCGTATGAAAGATCAGCTGTCTTTGTTGGGGGGGGTACCGGTGTTTCAGTACATGAAATCCATGTTTGTCTTCAGGCAACCAACAATGCTCTGAAAGAAAATGAGAGTCTGCTCTGTTGTATCTTGGATCAAAAGCTTTCTTTTGGTTCTGCCGTCAGGAACAATCCATGACTGAGATTGGATGAGTCTCATCAGATCAGATTGTGACAGGGGTTGCAAGTATTGATTGGCCAAAATGAACATGGAGGAACAAACACAGGGTAATCAACTGAAAAGATTTTTGTGAAAACGTCTGTTTCTTTCATATAGCAGCTGTCTTCTTCAGCAGCGGCTTCTTCGTGTTTCTTGAAAGCAGCTGTTTTGCAGTTTGCTGCTTCACCACCAGCTTCTGACGACATCATGCTTGCTAGTTTTTTTTTTTTAGCTACAAACCAAGGGGCAAACTCCACTGGAAAAAGTGAAACCCAGAAGTACTGTAAAGGAAAAAAAAAAAAGTATTTTTTTTCTTCATCCGCTAGGAGCTGGCTCCAAAACAGAGCAAATCCCCATAGACTCCCACGTTAAAAGGCCAACTTCACAGCAGAAATAAAAATGTTTACATCCTGGTTCAAAACATAATTTTCTGTTTAATAGGTCAAGTTATTTAATCTTGAAATTACACATAATAAGGGGCATGTCCTTTTGATTGACAGGTAACAGACCGGGTGCCAATTTTAGCCGTGGAGGCTAAAAGAAGCTAATGTTTAAACCGCCTATCTTCATTCATTCTTGTTCACTTCAGATTAGCTTGGTTAGCATTAGCATGGCTGTCAGTTATTTGCCCCTCGGCTCGGAGAGGCCTTGCCTTTGCTTATTTTAGTATTTTCTTGGAATGACAACATGCACGACACAGCAAGATGGTGACGGAGGGAAACGCCCAACTGGCTTCTCTTTTCCCTCTTCAGACGTAACCGGATAATACTGTACATCCATTCTTTTTACAGTCTTTGCTACAAATCAAGAGATGAAAAAAAGACTGTTACACATTTGCTATGAACTATCATATCTAAACTTCTTAAATACACTTTACAACTCGATGGAAACCCAGCTGCTCATACTCTATATAAGTCTTTAAGACATTTCACTGAGAAAGTGTCTCTTCACTATTCATAATGAAATGTTGAACATGGCACCAACTTTGAGTTGTTGTCCCAAACAACAGCCAGCATCTTCCAAACTCTCCATCTTGGTGCTGTCCTGAACACTGTCCAGATCCAGATCTCACTACATTATCATTGCCATAGCTACACCTGCAGGCTGCAGAAGGGTTATGGATAACACCGATCTTACCTTCACAAGCCAATCCAACACATTCATTGCAACCTTGGTCAGAAAATAATTAGCTCATTTTACAAAAAAAAAACAGAAAGTTGCCAAAGTGCGAAGATTCTTCAGCACTACTCGCCACCTTATTTTTTTTCTATTTTCTATCTACGTTTTTCCTCAATAATTTATACCGCAGCAGCATATTTGCCCAGTTGAATTAATAGTGTTCTTCCATTCAATTTAATTTACCCTGGTCATCGTTCTTACCTTTTCACTTTACTTTTGGACTTTCCAGGTGATTTCTGAAAGGCATATTATAATTTTAGCCATTTTTAATGTGTGTAAATCTCTTTTCCAGCCAGTTTTCTTCAGGTGATTAAGCTCCCTAATAATTATGCTCACTTAAGGTATTAATCGCTTCAGGCTACACATTACCTCATTACACAAATACCAACCTTATCACCTGAATATATAATTCAATCTAACCATTTAAGTTGACATATTTTGGAAAAGAAAAATAGGAATAGGAATAAACAAAAGGTTACAATTCGCTCTTGCATAGTACATGTGACCTTCCAAACACTGAGGTATCACCAGTGAGCTGGAAACGGTTCAAAATCTCAATTAGCATCCTTTAAAGTTTAAATAGATGTCAGTGTTACACAGTTTTTCTTGCCTCCAATTAAAAATGCATCTTGTTCCATAATAATTGTGCTGCAGTACATCTGCGCTCATATTAGTCCCCCAGTTTGTTTGCAAGTAGAATCATCACTTTTTAATTGCTAGTGTGCAATCCCTTGAGTTATGAAGGGTATCTGAATACAAGGTGTATGTATGTGTATATATATACATATATATATAAAAAAGAAAGTGTGCCTATTTGACACAGCAGCTCCCTAGGTGCTTTACAGTTAATTACGTTGTCTAGCCTTGTGCTGATGTGCTGCTTTATGTCTGGTGTCATGATTTATATGACAATGACTAAATTGCAAATAGGGTGCTGCTCTTTACACTGTTATATATTGATACAGTGGACTTCCACTGCCTCAGCACTGCATTTTTTATGATGCCCCTCCTCATTTAAGGCTTGTTTCTGTATATAATTCTGCAAGGATACAGTGTTGAGCTCTTGCAGATAAAAGCAGTATAAAAAGCAAGAGTTAGTAAGTGCACTAATTTCTTTTTGGTAAATGATGTCATCTAGTGTCATACAGATCTGTGATGAATGGTTTTGAAGGATTTTTTTTTCTGGGTCCATTTCTGAGTGAAAGCAGACATATAACATTTTTTTTTGTCAGGAAGTCATTTTCTTTATTTACATCATCGTCTGAATGAGTTAGAGATTTTTTCAAGGGGCAGTCAGTTTTTTTGATCATCAATATGTTCTTCCATTTGAAAGGAGACGGCTTAGTTAGGCTGATGCACTTAGGCTGAGTAAAGAGCGAAGATATGAAATCATTAATTAATGGACTCGTGTCTGAACAAATAATCTCCACTCTTTATGAAATACAGATGATGGTCATGCATATCAGCTGTGCTTTTTAGCCCAAAGAGTGGTCAGGAAAAAAGTCATAATGGAAATGAGTTTTCTATTTTGTGCTGTAGTTAAATAATTACCATTAACTGTGGCTTATAAATGATAGATTACATGTTGAATCAAATTAAACAAGAAAGGCCTTTGGCCTCCTGAGCACAGGAATTTTGTATGCTTTTGCTGTGACAGAATGTCTCTGGTTTCTGTTTTGATCTTCTGCAGTCTTTCTTTTTGTTTGGCACTCATCACATTTTCTGTTGGCAAAAGTTCCTAAAGATGTTCAGTGAGCTTGAGAATGAGTTTATGTCTGGGAATTGGGAATCTGTGCAAGTCAGCAAACATTGAACTTCCTTAGTCTCAGATTTACAACAGATTTCATGCTTGTTGTCCGTCTGGGAAATTACATCTTTTCTATGAATCCTAAAGCCACAGTTGTTATGACATCTGTTAAATCTAGGTCCACTTTATTGGGATGTTGGTTGTCCTTGTTCTTTAAGGCCTAGACCTTACAGGTATTCATACCTGTAGTTTTTTTAAATTTTTTAAAAGCAAGAGTTCTCTGCATTAGTTCTAATCCATCTGTTACAGCTACAGTATGAGTTAGGTATATTGAATTCTTGTGTTGTTGCACCTCTTTTTCATTTAGAATCCCAACTTCTTCAAATATGTCTTTGACAACAAAACATAAAATTACAGTATAGTTCTACAATCAAGGCTTCAAAGTCTTAAAATTGGCCAAATATTTTGGCTGCCTAAACCTAACCAAAAAAAAAAAGACTAACCCAAAGAACAAACAAACGTTTGAAGATGTTAGAAATTTTAAAGATGGGGTTAAAAAGATTTCAATCTAACTTCCTTGACAGCAAATTTTAGCACTTTGTTGTTATTATGCAACTTAAAAGAAATGTGACGTGTGACTTGAAAAATAGTTGATTGGTCAGACAGTGGCTGGCTGAGCAACTAAAATGAGACTGTTTCAGTGCTTACAGTAACAGTCATGTACTGTGAATGCAGACCAGTAAATGCACATCACAATTGTAAACCATTACCTGCACTATAAAATGAATGTATTTCCATTACTTTCCCCTGTAAATCTGCATTATCAAGACAGCAGCTTACCTTCTCTTAACTTTTCTCAGCTTTCTTCATGCCTTTGCTGTTTCTGCAAAAAATAATAATGATGATAATTGTTTTGTTGTTTTTTTTTTTTAAGTAAATGGTTAAATTGCAAATAAGATCCAACAGATGATGAAAAATAAGTCTGACTTTCTTTTTTTCCAAGTAATACCATAAAGAAGCAATTAGATACAGCATGTGAAATTCAAAGGAAAGAGCTGACAACACTTTGAGACATCCTCAGTTTTCAAAAGGATGATGTTTTATTCTTTTTTTTTTTTCTTTTAGTTGTCCACCAGGTTTTATGGGCGATTTCTGTGAAGTGGATGTTAACGAATGTTGCTCAACTCCCTGCCATAACGGTGCTGTTTGCCAAGATCTTATTAATAGCTACGTCTGCCACTGCAGGTCAGGTGAGTCACTCAGATATCCTGTGATTTTTCTTTCAATTTACTTTGAACTGAGGAAGGCAAAGCTTCTCTTTCTTTCTTTTTCTTCTTTTTTATCCTTAATTTTGCCCTATTTATAAGACATCTTACAGGGAACTTGTGCAGTTCATGATCATGAATACTAAAAACTAGTCTCACATGACATTTTCAAGACATTTTTTGAGGTGAATAAGAAGGCTTCAGTCTTTTCCTGTGACCCAGATGTAGTCAAGTACAGTCTAAATACTTTACAAACATCTATATTAAACGGAATGAGGCAACAAAAGGTTACAATAATGCCTGCATAGTGTATGTACATTAAAGCTGTTCAAAGGCTACCTGCTTTTCTCTAGGGAAAAATTTGCTGCCATACAGTGTAAAAGAAAAAAAAAAGAAGACAGTGATTAAAGGATGGTACTGCCTCAGCTTATTAAAATGTATGTGGCATCTGACTCTTTAGTGAAAGCCTTTTCTTGTCTGTGTATGTGTGTGAACCCAAAAAGAAGCAAATCAATGTAAGAGAATCTGATTGATATTCACTTCAGAGGGTGGAAGTGAGGGAGCTGGGGCTCACCACGGCACTCTGTGGGCTTTTGTTCCTGGCAGGTTGGACAGGCCTTCACTGTGAGGATGACATTAATGAGTGCCTTCCACAGCCCTGCAACCAGGGGATATGCATCCAGAATGATCCAGGCTATGGCTACACCTGTTTCTGTCGTCCTGGATTTGTGGTGAGGCTCCCCCATCTTATCCCCATATGCTTTTCACTTTCCTTTTTTGTTACCCTTTGCCCTCCTGAACCCTTTAGTAATGATTTTTCTCTTGGCAATAAATAAGTGAAATGTTGAAGTTGTGTGGTCTCTGTCATTGTTGTTTTTGGAGTATTGCCTTTAAAAAAACATGAAAATTGACATTTTCATAGTTTTTTGGCATTTATTTTTGCTTGGGCCATGACATCATGTTAACTACTGATAGATTATGTAGTTCTTGGAGTTGATCAAGAAAAAAAAAAAATAAAATTGTTGATTGTTTGATTGATAAGGGAAAACAAAACATGTACCATCTCCCATATTGTGATTTTTACGTTTAAAAACCTAGAAGATCCAAGCATATTGAAGCTGTAAACATCATATTCCGTTCAGTATTTTAATGCAGATTTGTGAAGCTGCTTATTTTGTGCTCACAGGGGGAGAACTGTGAGCACAACTATGATGATTGCCTGCTGAATCCATGTCCAGAAGCATTTTCCTGTGTAGATGGCATCAACAAGGTCAGCTGCCTGCCTCCTGTGACGGATCCTGTTCCCTTGGCGACTGTAGTCAAGAACATCACTCGCGGCTACACGCCCAGCGTGCCAACGCCAACACTCAGCTCTACACCAACAGCTGAGCTATCCACAGGTATGGCCCATGCTGTGCAGTCATGGGGATATGTTTAGTGGCGGAAGTAGTTATGAAATACAGTCGATGCTACTATTTTTTTTACTTAAATATATAATATAAGTAAATATTTCATCTTGAAAATAAGAAAAAATATTTTTTTAAGAAAAGGATATAATCTGAAGGCAAGGCAAGTTTATTTGTATAGCACATTTCATGTACATGGAGATTCAAGGTGCTGTACATGAAACATTAAATCCATTACAGCCGGGTGCAGAAGAAAACTAACTTGAAAAATAGATTTAAAAAATCTGAGAAATCTAAAATGAAATAAGAAAATGCAAGAAATAAAGTAGAATAATTAACAGTTGTTTTGATAAAAGGCAGCAGAAAACAAAAAATAAAGTTTTTAACTTTGATTTAAAACTGCTGAGGGTTTCAACAGACCTGCAGTTTTCTGAGATAAAACCTGAACGCTCCCTCTCCATGTTTGGTTCTGACTCTGGGAACAGAAAATAGACTTGACCCTGATGACCTGATGGCTCTAAAATGAAATGTAGAAAAAATGTAAAAAATAAATAAATAAAAAGAAAATTTAAAAAAAAACGTTTTAGAGGATAAGTTTCCTTTTTTTTCAACCTGGACCTTATTTCTAGGAGTATATACGTGCATTTACTCACCGGTAAAGTTTCTGCATCACTTTGAGTCCTTTGGAAGATATTACGTTAAGTCGCTCTTCTGTGAATGTCCAGTATCATGGCGGAGACGGGGCAGCCACTATATAAGACATTATCTGCAGCAAAACTCCTTCATTTCATCAATGCTTTAAAGGGACTTGAGGCAAGATTAAGAAAAGAAACTCGCGACTGCCATGACTGGCGCTTCAGGTAGCTGCAGCCACGAGCCAAGCCATTACGTTAGCGTGCACAAACTGAAGCTGTGATGTTGTTTACTGAGCTTTTTTTTCGTAGTTGCACTTTTTAGTGGTCTTTTAGTTGATCTGGATCGTTTGCTGACAACAGAAGAATCCATAACTATCGCTTACAGTGTTTGAATTTACCGCAATCGTCTTCTTCCTGTATTAAAACTGCGGATGTAGCGTCATTTGACGTCACATCCGCAGGGCAGCGTGGGAAATTCGGCCACCGAATTGCAGCGCATTTTGCAGCACACAGCCTGTCCAAGGCAACGGAGAGAAACGTGGGTGGAAACGTTATTTTGGTATTTAGCGCTTCATCACCCATTAGTATTAAAAAAATAGACATGCATATTTGTTTTTTTTTAAATTCCTGCCTCTAGTCCCTTTAAGCAGAATGAACGAACGAACGAGGACTATTATCCTGTGAGTTCAGAGTTTCGCAAATTGTGTTTTTGTTGTTGTCTGGGTAGGGAGCTGCTCTTCTCAGCTGTACTACAGAAGCGCGCATCGTGAATGCGCGGCCCTGAAAAGTGTGCAGAACACCCCTATAACTAACGGAAAGCTAAATCTGAAATAGTGGTCATTCTTTCGTTCATTCTACTTAAAGTATTGGCGAAAATCAAGGAGTTGCTGCAGATACTGTAATGTCTTCTTTAGTGGCTGCCCCGTCTCCGACATGATACTGGACGTTCACAGAAGAGCGACTTAACGTTATATCTTCCAAAGGACTCTAAGTGATGCAGAAACTTTACCGGTAAGTAAATGCACGTATATACTCCTAGAAATAAGGTCCAGGTTGAAAAAAAAGAAACTTATCCTTTAAAAAGGGCTTTTGCACTTACTCATACTGTAGGTAACTGCATTGAAAGTTCCTCAGTCTTTCTTCAAACAAGAATGTTCACAGAAAGATAAAGGCTAGGGAACCATGGCATTTCTGGTATTTTATTCTTCCTTTAGACCAGAGGTGTCCAAATATTTTATATGTGAGAGCCGACAATGACTCTTGGTGGATGGTAGCGGGCCAAAACTAAAAATTCATGTTTTAATGCAAGAAATTAAATATGCTTAGCCCATAGTGTAATTATTCAAAATAAAACCTCATACAAAGTAATGTGGGAAATGAATAACACTGTTCTTTATTGTGTTCATTAGGCCCGAGCACCGAAGGCGGTGCGAAGGCCTATTGTTCTGCAAATGTTTATTATTAGGCCCGAGCACCGAAGGCGGTGCGAAGGCCTATTGTAATGCAAGCGTTTATTCCGTATTATTTATTATTATTATTAGGCCCGAGCACCGAAGGCGGTGCGAAGGCCTATTGAAACTCTAGCGTTTATTCTTATTAGGCCCGAGCACCGAAGGCGGTGCGAAGGCCTATTGAAACTCTAGCGTTTATTCTTATTATTAGGCCCGAGCACCGAAGGCGGTGCGAAGGCCTATTGTAATGCAAGCGTTTATTCTTATTCTTATTATTATTATTATTCTCCCGTCAAATGAATCGCATTTTTGGGGGCCTGAACATGCCCGAAAAGTCACCAAATTTTGGCTACCCCCACATTTAAAATCGAAAAATTTCATAATTTGCCATTTTCGTGACCGCTCGGGCAAAAGTGCGCTCTAGCGCCACCTTTTGCAAGGTCCCCAGAACTGCATATCACCGATCTTTATGAAATTCGGTACACTTGTTCTACATGTCGGGCCGGACAAAAAAGCCTCTTAACGTCGTGGTGCCAAGTGTACAGGAAGTCAGCCATTTTGGGTCAAAGTTGCCATTTTGGCGTTTCACTCACGTCGCATTTGCGTTAACTCCTCACAAACCGCAAATGGTACGGTCACCCTGATGGTCTCTTTGTGTTCAGAAGGCATGTGACATTTCTAGTTGTGCTCTGCATTCAGATATCTGCAAGCGTGTGGAGGGGGCGGAGCCTTCAAGTTGACCTTCTCGCTATGAAACACGAAACTGATATAACTCGGGCATAAAACCAGATATCTGCACCAAAATTGCTACGTGTGATGCTGGTCAGATGCTGAACACACCTATATGACCATTTCCGGTTTTCGCCTTAGCCCCGCCCCCTGGGGACAGGAAGTGTCACTTTTCAGTGTTTGGGGACCAGAACTTCAATGATGAAGCCGATGGATTTGAAAGTGCTTCCAAACGTGTCAAACCCTTCCACGATGCCACAATAAAAAACTCAAGTCGATACGCCAAACGTAACCATGGCGAATATCAGCCCAACGCCATGGAAACAGGAAGTACATGGAAATGACACAAAGAAAGGTCCGATCTCCACCAAACTTGCTACAGATGATGATGGTCATCCCCTGAACTCATTCACGTGGAGATATTTCGGAAATCGTTAAAAGTAGCTCAATAGCGCCCCCTACAAATCTTCAAATGATCAGCCCCGCCCACCACAATGACCCACAAGCATGAAATTTGGCACAGTGGTAGAACATATCAGGACCTACAAAAAACCCTCTTGGACCATTTGGATTAATACGACAGGAAGTCGGCCATTTTGAAAAAAGTGCCATTTTTCTGACGATTTCTTGATGACATATTTGCGTTAACTCCTCAGAGACCGCTAATGGTACAGCCATCACGATGGTCTCTTTGTGTTCACAAGGCATGTGAGATTTCTAGTTGTGCTCTGCATTCAGAAATCTGCAAGCGTGTGGAGGGGGCGGAGCCTAAAAGGTGACCTTCTCGCCATGAAACACGAAACTCATATAACTCTGGCATAAAACCAGATATCTGCACCAAACTTGGTACATATGATGCCGGTCAGATGCTGAACACACCTATATGACCATTTCCGGTTTTCACCTTAGCCCCGCCCCCACCGGACAGGAAGTGCCTGTAAATAAGACACGGATGGCCAGATCTCGATCAAACTTGGCACAGATGATGATGTTCATAACCTGATCTCATTTACATGGACACATGTTCCAGAATTTTTAATGTGGCTCTACAGCGCCCCCTACAAACCTTCTAATGATCATTTAGGCCCACCAGATCAACCGAAGACCATGAAATTCAGCACACTGGTAGAACATTGCACGGATTACATGGACACGTGTTCTACAAGTTTAAATATGGCTCACAGCGCCCCCTACAAACCTTCAACTATCATTTTGGCACCAGATCAACCAAACCAACATTCAGCACACTGGTAGAACATGACACAGATTACATGGACATATGTTTCAGAACTGTAAATGTGGCTCTATACGCCCCTACAAACCTTCTACATTTTCTAACAAACAACCAAGCCAATCAGCACCTAGCTGCCTTCACGTTCAAATTGCCTACCCCCCTACAACTTCATCATTTTGGCTACCAACAACCGAGGCCATGAAATTCAACACCTGAACATGACAATCTTCAAAATTTAATGTGGCTCACAGCGCCCCCTCAAACCTTCAAATATCATGTTGGCCGACCCGATCACCCGAAGGCCATGAAATTCAGCACACTGGTAGAACATGAAAGGGATTACATGGATACGTGTTCCTGAACTTTAAATGTGGCTCTACAGCGCCCCCTACAAACCTTCAAATGATCATTCTGAGCTAACACATCAACCAAACGCCATGAAATTCGGCACACTGGTAGAACATGACACAGACTACGCGGTGCATAGGCCTGAGCGGCGCCAGAGGTGCGAGGGCCTTCATCGCCGCTTGCGGCTTTAATTCTTATTCTTATTCTTATTCTCCCGTCAAATGAATCGCATTTTTGGGGGCCTGAACATGCTCAAAAAGTCACCAAATTTTGGCTACCCCCCCATTTAAAATCGAAAAATTTCAGAATTTGCCATTTTCGTGACCGCTCGGGCAAAACTGCGCTCTAGCGCCACCTTATGCAAGGTCCCCAGAACTGCATATCACCGATTTGCACGAAACTCGGTACACTTGTTCTACATGTCGGGGCGGACAAAAAAGCCTCTTAACGTCGTGGTGCCAAGTGTACAGGAAGTCGGCCATTCTGGGTCAAAGTCGCCATTTTGGCGTTTCACTCACGTCGCATTTGCGTTAACTCCTCATAAACCGCAAATGGTACGGTCATCCCGATGGTCTCTTTGTGTTCAGAAGGCATGTGGGATTTCTAGTTGTGCTCTGCATTCAGAAATCTGCAAGCGTGTGGAGGGGGTGGAGCCTGAAAGTTGACCTTCTCGCCATGAAACACGAAACTGATATAACTCGGGCATAAAACCAGATATCTGCACCAAACCTGGTACGTATGATGCCGGCCGGATGCTGAACACACCTATATGACCATTTCAGGTTTTCGCTTTAGCCCCGCCCCCTACTGACAGGAAGTGCCTGTAAATGACATACACAATGGCCAGATCTCTACCAAACTTGGCACAGATGATGATGTTCATAACCTGATCTCATTTACATGGACACATGTTCCAGAATTTTCAATGGGGCTCTATAGCGCCCCCTACAAACCTTCAAATGATCATTTTGGCCTACCAGATCAATCAAATGCCATGAAATTCAGCACACTAGTAGAATATGATACAGATTACATGGACACGTGTTCCTGAAGTTTAAAGGTGGCTCTAGAGCGCCCCCTACAAAGCTTCACATGATCATTTTGAGCTCCCACATCAACCAAACGCCATGAAAGTCGGCACACTGGTAGAACATGACACAGACTACGCGGTGCATAGGCCTGAGCGGCGCCAGAGGTGCGAGGGCCTTCATCGCCGCTTGCGGCTTTAATTAGGCCCGAGCACCGAAGGCGGTGCGAAGGCCTATTGTTCTGCAAATGTTTATTATTCTTATTCTTATTCTTTTTCCTATTCTTATTCTTATTCTTTTTCTTCTCATAAATGAATTGCATTTTTGGGGGCCTGAACATGCTTGAAAAGTCCCCAAATTTTGGCTACCCCCCCATTTAAAATCGAAAAATTTCATAATTTGGCGTTTTCGTGACCGCTCGGGCAAAACTGCGCTCTAGCGCCACCTTTTGCAAGGTCCCCAGAACTGCATGTCACCGATTTTTACGAAACTCGGTACACTTGTTCTACATGTCGGGGCGGACAAAAAAGCCTCTTAACGTCGTGGTGCCAGGTCTACAGGAAGTCGGCCATTTTGGGTCAAAGTCGCCATTTTGGCGTTTCACTCATGTCGCATTTGCGTTAACTCCTCATAAACCGCAAATGGTACGGTCACCCCGATGGTCTCTTTGTGTTCAGAAGGCATGTGAGATTTCTAGTTGTGCTCTGCATTCAGAAATCTGCAAGCGTGTGGAGGGGGCGGAGCCTTCAAGTTGACCTTCTCGCCATGAAACACGAAACTGATATAACTCTGGCATAAAACCAGATATCTGCACCAAAATTGCTACGTATGATGCTGGTCAGATGCTGAACACACCTATATGACCATTTCCGGTTTTCGCCTTAGCCCCGCCCCCTAGCGACAGGAAGTGTCACTTTTCAGTGTTTGGGGTCCAGAACTTCAATGATGAAGCCGATGGATTTGAAAGTGCTTCCAAACGTGTCAAACCCTTCCACGATGCCACAATAAAAAACTCAAGTCGATACGCCAAACGCAACCATGGCGAATATCAGCCCAACGCCATGGAAACAGGAAGTACATGGAAATGACACAAAGAAAGGTCCGATCTCCACCAAACTTGCTACAGATGATGATGGTCATCCCCTGAACTCATTCACGTGGAGATATTTCGGATATCTTTAAAAATGGCTCAATAGCGCCCCCTACAAATCTTCAAATGATCAGCCCCGCCCACCACAATGACCCACAATCACGAAATTTGGCACAGTGGTAGAACATGTCAGGACCTACAAAAAACCCTCTTGGACCATTTGGATTAATACCACAGGAAGTCGGCCATTTTGAAAAAAGTGCCATTTTTATGACGATTTCTTGATGACATATTTGCGTTAACTCCTCAGAGACCGCTAATGGTACAGCCATCACGATGGTCTCTTTGTGTTCACAAGGCATGTGAGATTTCTAGTTGTGCTCTGCATTCAGAAATCTGTAAGCGTGTGGAGGGGGCGTAGCCTCAAAGTTGACCTTCTCGCCATGAAACACGAAACTGATATAACTCTGGCATAAAACCAGATATCTGCACCAAAATTGATACGTGTGATGCTGGTCAGATGCTGAACACACCTATATGACCATTTCCGGTTTTCGCCTTAGCCCCGCCCCCTCCGGACAGGAAGTGCCTGTAAATGACACACACATGGTCAGATCTCTACCAAACTTGGCACATATGATGACAGGCATACCTTCAACTGGTTCACATGATGTGATGACGTCATGGCCACGCCCCCTCCGGACAGGAAGTACATGGAAATGATGCAAAGAAAGGTCCGATCTCAACCAAACTTGCTACAGATGATGATGGTCATCCCCTGAACTCATTCACGTGGACATATTGGCTATATCTTCAAAAATGACTCTAGTGCGCCCCCTACAATTGTGTTAACTGATATAACTCTGGAAGAAAACCAGGTATCTGCACAAAATTTGCTATGTGTGATGCTGGACAGATGCTGACTGAAGCTATATGATGATTTCCGGTTTTGGCCTTAGCCCCGCCCCCTACTGACAGGAAGTGCCTGTAAATGACACACAGATGGGCAGATCTCCACCAAACGTGGCACAGATGATGACAGGCATACCTTCAACTGTTTCACATGATGTGATGACGTCATGGCCACGCCCCCTGAAAACAGGAAGTGCCTTCTTTGGCCTACATAATCACTTGCATTCCTATTAAACCCCTGACCTGGCACAAATTTCTTCAAGTGAGGGTAAGGGGGACTGAGGGAGGCGGTGCATAGGCCGGAGCGGCGCCTGAGGAGCGAGGGCCTTCATCGCCGCTTGCGGCTTTAATTAGGCCCGAGCACCGAAGGCGGTGCGAAGGCCTATTGAAACTCTAGCGTTTTTTCCGTATTATTATTATTATTATTCTTCTCTCAAATGAATTGCATTTTTGGGGGCCTGAACATGCTTGAAAAGTCACCAAATTTTGGCTACCCCCCCAGACGAATCTGAAAAATTTCGTATTTTTGCGTTTTCGTGACCGCTCGGGCAAAAATGCGCGAGAGCGCCACCTTTTGTAAAGTCCCCAGAACTGCATGTCACCGATTTTCACGAAATTCGGTACACTTGTTCTACATGTCGGGGCGGACAAAAAAGCCTCTTAACGTCGTGGTGCCAGGTCTACAGGAAGTCGGCCATTTTGGGTCAAAGTCGCCATTTTGGCGTTTCACTCGTCGTTTGCGTTAACTCCTCAGAAACCGCAAATGGTACGGTCACCCCGATGGTCTTTTTGTGTTCACAAGGCATGTGGGATTTCTAGTTGTGCTCTGCATTCAGAAATCTGCAAGCGTGTGGAGGGGGCGGAGCCTTCAAGTTGACCTTCTCGCCATGAAAAACGAAACGGATATAACTCGGGCATAAAACCAGATATCTGCACCAAAATTGCTACGTGTGTTGCTGGTCAGATGCTGAACACACCTATATGACCATTTCCGGTTTTCGCCTTAGCCCCGCCCCCTGGGGACAGGAAGTGTCACTTTTCAGTGTTTGGGGTCCAGAACTTCAATGATGAAGCCGATGGATTTGAAAGTGCTTCCAAACGTGTCAAACCCTTCCACGATGCCACAATAAAAAACTCAAGTCGATACGCCAAACGCAACCATGGCGAATATCAGCCCAACGCCATGGAAACAGGAAGTACATGGAAATGAAACAAAGGAAGGTCCGATCTCCACCAAACTTGCTACAGATGATGATGGTCAACCCCTGAACTCATTCAAGTCGAGATATTTTGGATATCTTTAAAAATGGCTCAGTAGCGCCCCCTACAAATCTTCAAATGATCAGCCCCGCCCACCACAATGACCCACAAGCATGAAATTTGGCACAGTGGTAGAACATATCAGGACCTACAAAAAACCCTCTTGGACCATTTGGATTAATCCGACAGGAAGTCGGCCATTTTGAAAAAAGTGCCATTTTTCTGACGATTTCTTGATGACATATTTGCGTTAACTCCTCAGAGACCGCTAATGGTACAGCCATCACGATGGTCTCTTTGTGTTCACAAGGCATGTGAGATTTCTAGTTGTGCTCTGCATTAAGAAATCTGTGAGCGTGTGGAGGGGGCGGAGCCTAAAAGGTGACCTTCTCGCCATGAAACACGAAACTCATAAACTCTGGCATAAAACCAGATATCTGCACCAAACTTGGTACGTGTGATGCTGGTCAGATGCTGAACACACCTATATGACCATTTCCGGTTTTCACCTTAGCCCCGCCCCCTCCGGACAGGAAGTGCCTGTAAATAAGACACGGATGGCCAGATCTCTACCAAACTTGGCACAGATGATGATGTTCATAACCTGATCTCATTTACATGGACACATGTTCCAGAATTTTCAATGTGGCTCTATAGCGCCCCCTACAAACCTTCAAATGATCATTTTGGCTGACCCGATCAACCGAAGGCCATGAAATTCAGCACACTGGTAGAACATGACACGGATTACATGGATACGTGTTCCTGAATTTTCAATGTGGCTCTATAGCGCCCCCTACAAACCTTCAAATCCTCATTTTGGTCTACCAGATCAACCGAAGGCCATAAAATTCAGCACACTGGTAGAACATGACACGGATTACATGGATACGTGTCCCTGAAGTTTAAATGTGGCTCCACAGCGCCCCCTACAAACCTTCAAATCATCATTTTGGTCTACCAGATCAACCGAAGACCATGAAATTCAGCACACTCGGAGAACATGAAACAGTTTACATGGACATATGTTCCTGAAGTGTAAATGTGGCTCTACAGCGCCCCCTACAAACCTTCAAATGATCATTCTGTGCTTCCACATCAACCAAACGCCATGAAATTCGGCACACTGGTAGAACATGACACAGACTACGCGGTGCATAGGCCTGAGCGGCGCCAGAGGTGCGAGGGCCTTCATCGCCGCTTGCGGCTTTAATTAGGCCCGAGCACCGAAGGCGGTGCGAAGGCCTATTGTAATGCAAGCGTTTATTCTTATTCTTATTCTCCCGTCAAAAGAAGTGCATTTTTGGGGGCCTGAACATGCTTAAAGTCTCACCAAATTTTGGCTACCCCCCCATTTAAAATCGAAAAATTTCATAATTTGGCGTTTTCGTGACCGCTCGGGCAAAACTGCGCTCTAGCGCCACCTTTTGCAAGGTCCCCAGAACTGCATGTCACCGATTTTTACGAAACTCGGTACACTTGTTCTACATGTCGGGGCGGACAAAAAAGCCTCTTAACGTCGTGGTGCCAGGTCTACAGGAAGTCGGCCATTTTGGGTCAAAGTCGCCATTTTGGCGTTTCACTCACGTCGCATTTGCGTTAACTCCTCAGAAACCGCAAATGGTACGGTCACCCCGATGGTCTCTTTGTGTTCAGAAGGCATGTGAGATTTCTAGTTGTGCTCTGCATTCAGAAATCTGCAAGCGTGTGGAGGGGGCGGAGCCTTTAAGTTGACCTTCTCGCCATGAAACACGAAACTGATATAACTCTGGCATAAAACCAGATATCTGCACCAAAATTGCTACGTATGATGCCGGTCAGATGCTGAACACACCTATATGACCATTTCCGGTTTTCGCCTTAGCCCCGCCCCCTGGGGACAGGAAGTGTCACTTTTCAGTGTTTGGGGTCCAGAACTTCAATGATGAAGCCGATGGATTTGAAAGTGCTTCCAAACGTGTCAAACCCTTCCATGATGCCACAATAAAAAACTCAAGTCGATACGCCAAACGCAACCGTGGCGAATATGAGCCCAACGCCATGGAAACAGGAAGTACATGGAAATGACACAAAGAAAGGTCCGATCTCCACCAAACTTGCTACAGATGATGATCGTCATCCCCTGAACTCATTCACGTGGAGATATTTCGGATATCTTTAAAAATGGCTCAATAGCGCCCCCTACAAATCTTCAAATGATCAGCCCCGCCCACCACAATGACCCACAAGCATGAAATTTGGCACAGTGGTAGAACATGTCAGGACCTACAAAAAACCCTCTTGGACCATTTGGATTAATACGACAGGAAGTCGGCCATTTTGAAAAAAAGTGCCATTTTTCTGACGATTTCTTGATGACATATTTGCGTTAACTCCTCAGAGACCGCTAATGGTACAGCCATCACGATGGTCTCTTTGTGTTCACAAGGCATGTGAGATTTCTAGTTGTGCTCTGCATTCAGAAATCTGTAAGCGTGTGGAGGGGGCGGAGCCTTTAAGTTGACCTTCTCGCCATGAAACACGAAACTGATATAACTCTGGCATAAAACCATATATCTGCACCAAAATTGCTGCGTGTGATGCTGGTCAGATGCTGAACACACCTATATGACCATTTCCGGTTTTCGCCTTAGCCCCGCCCCCTGGGGACAGGAAGTGTCACTTTTCAGTGTTTGGGGTCCAGAACTTCAATGATGAAGCCGATGGATTTGAAAGTGCTTCCAAACGTGTCAAACCCTTCCACGATGCCACAATAAAAAACTCAAGTCGATACGCCAAACGCAACCATGGCGAATATCAGCCCAACGCCATGGAAACAGGAAGTACATGGAAATGACACAAAGAAAGGTCCGATCTCCACCAAACTTGCTACAGATGATGATGGTCATCCCCTGAACTCATTCACGTGGAGATATTTCGGATATCTTTAAAAATGGCTCAATAGCGCCCCCTACAAATCTTCAAATGATCAGCCCCGCCCACCACAATGACCCACAAGCATGAAATTTGGCACAGTGGTAGAACATATCAGGACCTACAAAAAACCCTCTTGGACCATTTGGATTAATACGACAGGAAGTCGGCCATTTTGAAAAAAGTGCCATTTTTCGGACGATTTCTTGATGACATATTTGCGTTAACTCCTCAGAGACCGCTAATGGTACAGCCATCACGATGGTCTCTTTGTGTTCACAAGGCATGTGAGATTTCTAGTTGTGCTCTGCATTAAGAAATCTGTAAGCGTGTGGAGGGGGCGGAGCCTAAAAGGTGACCTTCTCGCCATGAAACACGACACTCATATAACTCTGGCATAAAACCAGATATCTGCACCAAACTTGGTACGTATGATGCTGGTCAGATGCTGAACACACCTATATGACCATTTCCGGTTTTCACCTTAGCCCCGCCCCCTCGGGACAGGAAGTGCCTGTAAATAAGACACGGATGGCCAGATCTCTACCAAACTTGGCACAGATGATGATGTTCATAACCTGATCTCATTTACATGGACACATGTTCCAGAATTTTCAATGTGGCTCTATAGCGCCCCCTACAAACCTTCAAATGATCATTTTGGCCGACCCGATCAACCGAAGGCCATGAAATTCAACACACTGGTAGAACATGACACGGATTACATGGATACGTGTTCCAGAAGTTTAAATGTGGCTCGACAGCGCCCCCTACAAACCTTCAAATGATCATTTTGGCCTACCAGATCCACCAAAGGCCATGAAATTCAGCACACTGGTAGAACATGAAACGGTTTACATGGACATATGTTCCTGAAGTTTAAATGTGACTCTACAGCGCCCCCTACAAAGCTTCAAATGATGATTCTGTGCTTCCACATCAACCAAACGCCATGAAATTCGGCACACTGGTAGAACATGACACAGACTACGCGGTGCATAGGCCTGAGCGGCGCCAGAGGTGCGAGGGCCTTCATCGCCGCTTGCGGCTTTAATTCTTATTCTTATTCTTATTCTTATTCTCCCGTCAAATGAATTGCATTTTTGGGGGCCTGAACATGCTCAAAAACTCACCAAATTTTGGCTACCCCCCCATTTAAAATCGAAAAATTTCGTATTTTGGCGTGTTCGTGACCGCTCGGGCGAAACTGCGCTCTAGCGCCACCTTTTGCAGGAGCCCCAGAACTGCATGTCACCGATCTTTACGAAACTCGGTACACTTGTTCTACATGTCGGGGCGGTCAAAAAAGCCTCTTAACGTCATGGTGCCAAGTGTACAGGAAGTCGGCCATTTTTGGTCAAAGTCGCCATTTTGGCGTTTCACTCACGTCGCATTTGCGTTAACTCCTCCGAAACCGCAAATGGTACGGTCAACCCGATGGTCTCTTTGTGTTCACAAGGCATGTGGGATTTCTAGTTGTGCTCTGCATTAAGAAATCTGAAAGCGTGTGGAGGGGGGCGGATCCTCCAAGTTAACCTTGTCGCCATGAAACACGAAACTGATATAACTCTGGCATAAAACTAGATATCTGCACCAAAATTGGTACGTATGATGCCGGTCAGATGCTGAACACACCTATATGACCATTTCCGGTTTTCACCTTAGCCCCGCCCCCTTGGGACAGGAAGTGCCTGTAAATGACATACACAAGGGCCAGATCTCTACCAAACTTGGCACAGATGATGATGTTCATAACCTGATCTCATTTACATGGACACATGTTCAAGAATTTTCAATGTGGCTCGACAGCGCCCCCTACAAACCTTCAAATGATCATTTTGGCCTAGCAGATCAACCGAAAGCCATGAAATTCAGCACACTGGTAGAACATGACACGCATTACATGGACAAATGTTCCTGAAGTTTAAATGTGGCTCTACAGCGCCCCCTACAAAGCTTCAAATGACCCTTCTGACCTACCACATCAACCAAACGCCATTAAATTAGCCACACTAGTAGAACATGACACAGACTACGCGGTACATAGGCCTGAGCGGCGCCAGAGGTGCGAGGGCCTTCATCGCCGCTTGCGGCTTTAATTCTTATTCTTATTCTTTTTCTTCTCATAAATGAATTGCATTTTTGGGGGCCTGAACATGCTTGAAAAGTCCCAAGATTTTGGCTACCCCCCCAGACGAATCTGAAAAATTTCGTATTTTGGTGTTTTCGTGACCGCTCGGGCAAAACTGCGCGAGAGCGCCACCTTTTGTTAAGTCCCCAGAACTGCATATCACCGATTTTCACGAAACTCGGTACACTTATTCTACATGTCGGGGCGGACAAAAAAGCCTCTTGACGTCGTGGTGAAAAGTCGACAGGAAGTCGGCCATATTGGGTCAAAGTCGCCATTTTGGCGTTTCGCTCACGTCGCATTTGCGTTAACTCCTCAGAAACCGCAAGTGCTACGGTCACCATGATGGTCTCTTTGTGTTCACAAGACATGTGACATTTCTAGTTGTGCTCTGCATTCAGAAATCTGGAAGCATGTGGAGGGGGCGGAGCCTGAAAGTTGACCTTCTCGCCATGAAACACGAAACTGATATAACTCTGGCATAAAACCAGATATCTGCACCAAAATTGCTGCGTAGGATGCCGGCCGGATGCTGAACACACCTATATGACCATTTCCGGTTTTCACCTTAGCCCCGCCCCCTCGGGACAGGAAGTGCCTGTAAATAAGACACGGATGGCCAGATCTCTACCAAACTTGGCACAGATGATGATGTTCATAACCTGATCTCATTTACATGGACACATGTTCCAGAACTTTTACGGTGGCTCGACAGCGCCCCCTACAAACCTTCAAATGATCATTTTGGCCTACCAGATCAACCGAAGGCCATGAAATTCAGCACACTGGTAGAACATTGCACGGATTACATGGACACGTGTTCTACAAGTTTAAATATGGCTCTACAGCGCCCCCTACAAACCTTCAAATGATCATTTTGGGCGACCAGATCAACCGAAGACCATGACATTCAGCACACTGGTAGAACATGACACGGATTACATGGACATATGTTCCAGAACTGTAAATGTGGCTCTATAGCGCCCCCTAAAAACCTTCAAATGAGCATTTTGGGCTAACAAAACAACCGAAGTCCATGAAATTCAGCACACTGGTAGAACATGGACAGATCTTTCAGAAATTTATATGTGGCTCGACAGCGCCCCCTGCAAACATTCAAATGATCATGTTGGCCGACCCGATCAACCAAAGGCCATGAAATTCAGCACACTGGTAGAACATGACACGGATTCCATGGATACATGTTCCTGAAGTTTAAATGTGGCTCTACAGCGCCCCCTACAAACCTTCAAATGACCATTCTGAGCTAACACATCAACCAAACGGCATGAAATTCA
>JALJCO010013136.1:0-296492 GCA_023101725.1 Atherinomorus stipes | reverse complement strand
GTATCCATGGTTGGCGCTGTTCTTACCTTAATTCCCCAGCGATCAACTTGGTTCCGCCCCCTACTTGTGCCATTGTCTGTTTTTGTCCCACAGTATTTCCACAAAGATTATATTCCACAAATGTGCAGTCATCAGATGCCGACAGGAGGCTGCTGAGCGGGTGTTGTGGTGAAAGCGTCCAGTGACTGAAAAAAATCCAGGCCGAACGCTGGTGTTTCTTAATGGGAAACCAGTAAAAACTTATTCCCCGTCTAGCAGAGTTCTCCCCTTGTCGATTAAAGTAGTCAGGAATGAAAAAAGTTTCCGGCATCATTGTAATTAACCCCTGAAAAACCAGAGCGGGTGTTGTGGTGAAAGCGTCCAGTTTTAACACAGGTGACTACAGAAATCCAGGCCAATCGCTGGTGTTTCTTCACGGGAAACCAATAAAAACTTACTCCCAGTCTAGGAGAGTTCTCCCCTCATCGACTAAAGCAGTCAGAAATGCAAAAAGTGTCCGGCATCGTTGTGATTAACCCAGTAAAGACCAGTCTCTATTCTATTCCAGTGAACTTTCAAAGCTTTCTGACCTTCGAGGCAGTTGCGAACACGCACGGGTGACGTATGCATAAATTACAAAAAGGTCCATTGAGCTACTATTACAGCTCAACCTGGAAATCTAATTAGAAGACTGTTTCCTCTCCATGTATTTTTGCATAAGAGGGTAATTGATTTCTTCACTGAAAGACATCTGACATTTTGATGCTGTGGATTTGTGTGATGTTCAAGACATTCTGCCACTTCCAACTTGGTTTGAATAATATTTTATTTGGAATAAGGATTTTATGGAGCAAAGCATCCAGTCTGGAAATGTTTTTCATGGCCTGTGAGTTGACATGAAGTTTTAACAGGCTACTTTCCAGTTAGAGATGCACTGATCGATCGGCAACCAATCGCAATTGGCCGATGGTGCCCCTATCGGTTTTGATCGGAGTTCTCAAAATAGATCAGAGCAAGCCGATCCGATGACGTTTACAATAACTACAGCGTTTTGGTGTTTGATGCACCTGACGCGCGTAACGTGCACCAGGCGCGGGAAATACAGAGGAGACTCTGGGGAATCTCTTCACCCCATGGAGACAGTGGAGGATAAACTGTGGTCTGCGTCTGGTCCCGGGTTTCCAAACGATAGGTTGAGGACCTGCCGTCCCGATGGGATTTAATGGGCTCATAATGCTGCCCCGATGTGGGACTGCAGGTAGTTAAACTGGGCCGGATCAGGCGAAAGCTGCGCCATCGTCGGCGCACAGCTCCTGGAGGAAATGGTGAAACTCACCAAACGCAGAACACCTCTGAACAATCTGATAAGTCCACACGCGGGGCAGAGACATCCGACAAGTAGTTCTCTGGCCTCGTGGAGCAAATAAAGCTGCTGCTCAGTTTTATCCATCCTACAAATGCACAGACAAAGGAAATCCACCACTCTAGACGCTCTCAACGTACGTGACATGCAAAGCAAATCTGCTGCTGATTACTTGCTGTGACCTGCTTTTATATTAAACAGCTGCACTTATATCTCATTGCCTAACCTTATATGTTTTACAGTATAAAGCCTATCATGAAAAAATCCATACAAATACTTTGGATGTTTGGTTTAACCTCACAATTCTTACTTTTGTTTTTGTCTTTCCCAGTGTCCCAGTAAGCTGTTTGACATGGAGACTTTTTAATGTGTCTCTGTATTGATTCACAATTCTGGGCAGAAACACCATGAATATACATTGCAGAAAAATAATCTCATAAATATCAGAGCCCAAGTAATGTCTTGGTATCATTGGCGGTGGATCTGTAGAGTTTAATGTTTCTCCTCCGTTCCTCTGTTTCAGGTGCAGATCCAGGAACAGCAGGGCCAAACAATTGGCCAAGTTCTTCAGGTGGCCTCCCCCTCTCAGCAGAACCTCCAGGGAATCTCAACAGCCCAGCTGATCCAGCAAGGAGAGCTCACAGAGGAGCAGCAACAGCAGGTATGAGATTCATATCAGTCATCCATGCAAGTGCACCTATGAAGTGCCCTATTTTCTAACTATGCTGACTGTTAAACAGATTCAGGCTCAGTTGGTTGCAGCTGTTGCTGGAGGACAACAAATCCAGTTGTCAAGTGGGGAGCAAATCCAATTACAAGGAGCCCAGCATATTCAGCTGCCAGGGGGGCAGCAAATTCAACTTCAGGCTGGCCAACAGATTCAGCTACAAGATGGTCAACAGATTCAGATCCAGACCATTGAGGCCATGGCTCCTTCCCAGCAGCAGGAGTCTCCCAGGGAAGCTGAAAGAAGGCCCGGCACTGCTGCAACTGTCCTTCAACCAGCTAAGAAGCGTAAGGTGGACGTACCTCTTGCTGTTTCCTATGCCGTTCCACAGGGCCAGCAGGTGGCTACAGTTCTGGCCATCCCTCAAGGACAACAGCAAAGCTATGTGTCCCTACGATCAGATTTGCTCACAGTCGACAGTGCTCAACTGTACAGCACTACAGGAACAATCACAGGTCCCACAGGTGAGACCTGGACCATCCCTGTGTACTCCACCCCACAGCAGCAGGGTGTAACTCACATCGCTATACCACAGGAGACCTACAGCACTGTGCAGGTTACTACTACCAATGGCAAGGACAAAATGTCCCCTACTTCTGCAGCAAGGTCTGCAGATGTGGCAACCTCCACTGCAACACAGGAAGAAATAGTACAGACCCTGTTCCCAGCACAATTCATGAATGGAAACATCCACATCCCTGTGGCAGTGCAGACTGTAGGAGGAACTTACAACACTACACAGTCCGTTCACATATGGGACCCGAATCAACAACAGAGCCAAGGTGGAGAAGGACAAGAGCAACAGCTCCACCTGCAGGTTAGACAAAACTTTTCATCGGCTGGAACCAAATCTGTCCAGTGGGTTTTCTGTTTTTCTCCACAGAGAATTAATAACCTTAAAAACTGTTAATTGATGTAGTCATGCAATAATCATGAATTATTCCAAATCATACTCAATAATGTTTTTAAAATCTTTCAAATGAGTCTTATACCAGTATATTCCCAAGGCGGGTTTGTTAAAATTGGTTATTAAAGACACACAACGGAACTTTTAGCAGTTTTCTCAGTGACGCGCCTCCTATCGGTGACTAAACTAGCAACCATCTTGTATCATACCTGCACCCTGATTCACTCCAGCCAGTAAAAGACAGTCTTATCTTGACTCTTGTTCTGTCCCTTCCTCTCTTCCTTTTCCTCTCTTCCTCCTGTAATGTTTCCTTGCTGAATCCGACATGAACGGCGTTCAAAACACTCGCGGGGTTGATCCCTGGTTTACATCCGGTTGCTAGTGAGTGACGCGGTGCTGCAGCCAATAGTCGGCTGCAACGTCACAGTCGCGTCCCGGATGGGAATCTTACACAGTGCTGTTTCTGAGCCCCGGGACGCCTCTGGGCAGTGACGGCTTGAAAATGCACAAAATGAATGTTGGTGTGCCATCAAAACGAGTCAGAAACGCAGATTTTTAAGGTCTAAAAGTTACGTTGTGTGTCTTTAAAAAGTAGAAACACTCGCCAAAATAAGCTGTTATATCCTTTCCAACTGGAGCACAGAGAGCAGCATCCTCATTTAAAATTGGAGCGTATTCAGGTGTTGGGTTCCTAACAAAGACCCGTGACTGCTGCAGAGCCAGCTGTGCAGCAGATGTGGGAATTGTTATTAAACTAACTTGTTTTCTGTTAAATTTTTGAAGAATAAAGGTGAAAGAATGACTTGCAAATAGATTTAGCATTATCATCTATCTCAATTTTCAAACAAGTTTTTGTGAAAATGCATTTATATGCTTTCTTTACTAGAAAGCATTGCAAAGTTACAAGTTTTGATGTTTATTTATTTATGTTTGAACAGGGCCAAGTGGAGGCAGAGGCTGATGCTGAACCGCCTGCAGAAATTCTGGTTCCTGTCTCTCTAAAACCAGAGGAGGGTCTGGAGGTGTGGCGCCTTTGGGCAAGCCGAAAAAATGCTGATCTGATCAAACAGGACAAAACAAAACTTGCACCTATAGGGCGTGAGTAAACTTATGTATACATTTTTTGGTGTGGTGATCTCTTGCAGAAATTGACCCATCTTTTGTCACCTTTGTTTGGATTGCTGGTGTTGCTTGGCTCTAACACTAATAATACAAACTTGGACTTGCTTGTACTCAGGCCGTCAGCCCCTGCGCTTTCAAGAAGACTTGGTGTCCAGTGCTGTAGCTGAGCTAAACTTGGGTCTTTCCCTAATGACTCAGGAGGCACGAGGCTCAGAGGGAGAACAGTTTGCACCTGATGTTCTGTATTATGTGTTCTTGTGTATACAGAAGGTTAGTATTACCAATTTTAAGCACAAAGGTGCTGACATGCGGTCTGAAAATACTAATGAATGCTTTATTTTTGCAGTATCTCTGTGATAATGGCCGTGTGGACGACATTTTCTCTGACCCATATTACACACGTTTTTGTGAAAGTTTACACAAAATCTTGTATGACTGGAAACCAAGTGTGCACCCTTTAGGTAAGTCACAGTGAGGTTTCGGGTAAATGTTTTCTAGAAAGAAAGGCTTACTGTTGATTTTTATCTCAGGTTATATCATTCCAAGTCATGTGACTGAGGAGATGCTGTGGGAGTGTAAACAGCTTGGTGCGCATTCACCGGCCACATTGCTCACAACTTTAATGTATTTCAACACTAAGTAAGTGACCACCACTCGGTTTCTCTGACCCGAGTTTGTCTTTTTATGCTGATTTTACACAGAGCTGAATGTAGTAACATATTTTTTGCAGGTATTTCCGCCTGATAACACCTGAGCAACATATGAAAGTGGCTTTCTCAAAAGTGTTGAGACACACAAGGAAGAACCCTGTTAATGCCAAGGACAAAGCAACCAGTATTCGCCTTCTAAAAGTACAAAGTCAACACAGTGCTGGACAGAAAGGTACTCCATTTAGTTACATTCATGGTTGAGGCCACTTCTACACTAACACGGCTAAGGTTATTCACCTTATTTTGCCCCACCCACTTCTGAAGGTCCTCGTCTTCCGGAATGTGTTGAAAATTTCCGGTCGCTAGCTGTGGCTCGTCAGTTACATTGAATAACACGGTCACCCACGTAGCAAGAGGGGGGGATTATGGGATCGGTTGGGGTTTAGTCCCCGGGGTTTTTGCCCCTTTAATTATAAAATTTTTGTCTTTTTTAAAGAGATTTTATATATTTGTCCTTTTTTTATTCCTTTTCTTTGAATTGGTTTTTCAGTTTTTTATTTTTTCTCCTCTTTCCCTTTTCCCCTCTCATTTTCTGCGACCATTTTAGTCACATATGCGACCAAAAATTTGCTCAGTGCACCTAACTTTTTTTCTTGGTTGCACCGATGTGCCTTACATTGCAGGTGAATGATTTTCTCCAAATGTGTCTTTTCTGCATTTATTTCCCTCCTAACGGAGCTCAGAGAATAACGCTGATAAAAGCCCTCAGAAAGGGCGAGTCTTCATCTCTAACTGGCTCTGATCCACCCTCAACACCTGAATATGTGAACGCCGTGTTGCACTTTAGTTTGAAATAAAGACCAGCGGGTGCACCTGCGGTGAAGTACGACACCGACGAGACCCACGGAAACAATCAATTGTACAACGTGGAATATGGTGCATTATGCTCATATGTGGTTGTCATCAACCATCTTCATGAATTTAAGAGTTTTTGTCTGAGCGACATGAAGCAGAAAGCCAGATGAGTGTTGATGCGCTATGACGCTCCGGCCTCCGTCTGTGTGACATCACCTGACCTGTCAGAGAGGTCCAGTTGCAGGTCCAGTTTTAGACAACCGACCCGCACCTATCCGAATCTGTTTTGATGATTACCAAACCCGACCGTTTCCACGGTTATCTGCCAGTCAAATCTGGACCCGACCCGTGGATTTAGGCTAGAACCCGCAACCCGACCTGCCGGTTAAAATATTAACTGTAAATACTCCCTGTCCCTCCTTCACTGAGTCAGATACTTTTCTTTATTTGTTCTATTATCTAATGTGTTCTAGAGGTTATTTAATACAGTATGTGGACTTTCTGGCTCATTTTGTCGTCAGTCTGTGGCAGGTTTTATTGTCGCTACTTCCTTTCATTGAACAGTGAAGTTATCCATGCTAGGCCGTTTATCCGCTGGCTTGCTATTTACACGACCCCCTTACCCAGCTCAAAAATAGGCGAATGAGGGACTCTGAAACGCCGGGTTAATGTGGACAAAAGGGCGTATCATGCACGTTTAAGCACTTAGACATAGCCTTATGCCCCTTTTCTACCAGCACCTACTCAGATCAACTCGCTCGCCTCCACTTAGTTTGTGGGGTTTTCCACTGGGGAGTTTCTCGGGCTGAGTAGATCCTTTTACGGTAACTACAATGCTGAGGTTCCAAGCAGGGCTGAGTGGGGCTGAAAACATGACGTCTACAGACTGGAGATCACTGATTGGCGAGGGAGTGGCTTCCCCAGACAAGTCATCAGTGATGTCACTACAATAGATAGCACTTGGGCCGGGTAGAACCGAGTAGAGTCAAGCAGGGTAGGCTAAGTACTACTCTCCCAGGAAATTGGTTTGTTTTTTTGATTTGTATTGTGACATATCTTTCAGGAACCGATGACATGTACGAAGAGCAGATTGAAGACCCTGAAAATCCCCTTCGTTGTCCCATTAAACTTTACGACTTCTACCTGTTCAAATGGTCAGTGGCTCATGATTTCCCAAATCCCAGTGAACTGGATAATAGCTCTGTTTTTACTCCAAAAAACATAACTCTCCTTTTCTTTTCCAGTCCTCAAAGCGTCAAAGGACGCAATGACGCATACTACATGACTCCAGAACCTGTTGTGGCACCAAACAGCCCAATGTGGTACTCATCACAGCCCCTCACGAGTCAGCAAGTGGAACACGTGCTGGCCCGCCTCATCGTGATCAGAGAGATCCAGGAGATCATTGGCACCAGTCCAGAACAACATGAGCTAAAATGAGAGGGCTGGTGGAACTCCTGATTGTTGACTATGCAGTATCCATCCTGTCTCTATAAACCTCAATAGCTAATAGCCATCTAATAAAATGGGACAACTTCTGAAACAATCATTTTCTTCTAAGGAGAGTATCGCGGTTGCACTCACTAGTTTCAGATTTTTCTCAAAACTGAATTTCAGCTGACCGGGTGGACACGTCTTTATGAGGCTTTCTTCGTGAGGCATCAGCTCTGTAACCTTTGAACCTGCAGTTGAGCAGGGTTTGAGTCTCACTGATTCTCCTGAGCAGAGGTGGTACATTTTCCTGTGCAAGTCTTATTGACTGAATCATTCGATCTTTAACTTGCTCTCATGTCTTACTTCTTTTCGAGGTCTCATCATGATGGATTTAAGTTCCATAGATAATCACAGGGACCACTGCTCAGTTTTTATATGAAAACTACCATTTGGACGACGTGTTGATTTGTTTAAAACTGAAAAACTTGTGCCTGTCTTTTTTTTTTTTTTTCTTAAACATAATTTAGGCTTGTGAGTCACTAAGTTGAACTTCACCATTCACAAGATCAAGTGCTATAAATTGTAAACATTTTGAAGAGTGGAAAGGTTTTTTTCTTTCCTCCTGATCAAAATCAGCGGTTGAAACACCCTTCAAATATTTTGCCAATTTATATCTCCATGTATGTGTGTACAGTAGGTTATTAAATAAGAAATGAAAATGGATCAAGCATGTCTGTATCGAGAGTCATGTTAAACACCACAGTAAAAGGGAAAATAAGCATTGTGCCATTTCAAAGTCACAACACATTAAAACCACACAAAGTTCACTTGTTTAATATAAAAACATCTGTATGTTCTTACAGGTTGCACAAGTGTCTGTTTTCCACAAAAAGCCTTCTGTACTTCTGATCTTTAACATCACTGCTGCTATAACTCAGCTTTTGAGCAAGTTCCCATTTAATTTAAATGCTTGTCTTCATGCAGCAGTCAAATATTGCACAACTAATGGATATTTGTTGAATTACAGATATTATTTATCATCTTTGTTGTTTGGAAATGTTAAATGCAGACGTTTCAGCGTTTGCATGAAATACTTGGGCATCGGACAGGACACACTGATGTCAGCTTGGTTGTGTCTTGGCAGCATCAGCTGTCTTGCGTGCACATGAAGAGGAAGGTACCGGGTCTTGCTCTGCTCCAGCCCAAGTTTTTTCAGCGTGCGTTCTGGTAATTTCTGTGGAACGAAAATCTATTTATTAGTGATAGCAACACAGACTTTTGCATCATCCTGTTCTGATTTGTGAATAATGCAGTAATCAACAAGTGGACAATTTAGCATGATCCCGATAATTTAAGGAATCCTTTTGGGTCTCAGTGCAAGTTGCTGATGAGTAGCTAAACGGAAGCATATCTTTCTGAATGTGTTTATTAAAACCAAATGAAAATGCAGCTGGGGAACAAAGTGCAAGATACTTATTGACAAAGTGAAGCTTAATATGGTCACACTAAATTATCAAAACTAAAAATCCAAAATTGTATGTGGAGACAAGATTAATTTTGTAGTGGGTATAAAAAGTCTAAGTTATTCATTTGCAGCTGATAAAAAGGTAAAAGTAAAAAAAAAAAAAAAAAAGATTAATTTTAGCAGGACTGTAATGACATTTTTAAGTGCATGTTAAAGTACACGCCAGAGGATCCTCAGTGGCTATATGCCGCACATCCATCACTGGTCTCACAGATCTGAGTTTTGCCTTGTATGTTTTTTTGTTTTTATTGTTTGTTTTTATGTCTGCCATTGCTTAAGTGTAACGAGAGCGCTAATGATCATACGTCATTAAGGCACTTTTTTCTGGTGTCCTCTGTAGTGGCCCTTTTCTCTGTGGTATACCTGAAATACATTTTACCTGTGGTGCCAGTTTGCTCCAGTGAGAGTATTTATGGTCCCCTAGAATGGGACATGCCAGAGCAGATGCCATGTGGACCCTCATCTGGTGCTTCACATCTGCAGATATAAGAAATGAGGTGAAACATAAGTCTACATATGGATATATAAGGATGTCATTCCATTTTCCAAAAGGTGCCATTTTACCAGTTAAAGGCTGGAGCTCTACGAGGCTGCAGCCACTGTTACTGTCCATGACTCTGTACTTGGTCGCTGCAGAGTATGCTTGACGATGGCTTCGGACTTTGGTTATTCCATCACCTGTCTCGTTCACTCTAAATAGCGGACTCAGTGCCATCTGAAATCAAAGATGTTATGAGACTGCAGAAATGTGTATACTGCTGAGAATACTTCCTGTCACTGATGATTAGCTCGTCATTTACCCAGGACAACTCCACTTGGTCCTATGAGGGCTATAGTCCTGTAAGTTTTCAATGCATCCCTGCTCCAACACACCCGACTCAAATTAAATGGATCCAACAGCCTATGATGTTCTGCACAATCATTCATTAATTAGAGTCGGGTGTGTTGGAGCAGGGATACATTGAAAACCTGCTGGACTGCGACCCTTAAAGGGCCAAATTAATAACCTATGTAAACAGTTAAAGCAAGCTGACGAGTTGATCCAATTAACAGGCAAAAAAGAAAAAAAAATTACTGTTCACTGTATTTCTTTGACAAAAAAACAAAAATGTGCCTTAAGATTTTCCTGATGACTAAACCAATAATCAAAAATCTGGAATGACACTGAAACCACAGAAGAAGCACCTTGAAGTGTGGCTGAGCACCTGTAACCTCCTTTTCTATGATGGGAATATCAATCAGTCCTTCAGATGGCACAGGAACACCGACTGTAACAACCCTGAAGAACAAAAGTCAAGTTGTAAGACAGCGATAGACATCTTGTAGTAAATAACAGCATGTAACATGACTTTTAGAACAAGCACTCTTCCAGCTCCACTCCATGTGATCAACTTTCATCTCACCAGTATTTCCTCTGCACTTGGTTATGTTTATTCAGGGCGAGTATGTGCTCTACCACTTCTTCACTCCTGGCCAACAGAAGAGTTCCTGTTGAATCCTTCTCCAGACCCTGGCATGGAAGCAGCTGAGAGTTAGAACTCATCTTCATCCCATCCATCATTTTGGAGAGAACAGGGAGCACAGAGGAGATGGATGAAACATTGGCGTCCCCTGGGAGACAAGAACAGCAAATATGCATTTAATCAACTCCAGGTATTCAACCTTTATTATAACATTAAATATTTATGATCGCATTCACTGCCGTTTAAGTCGTTTGGTGTGCTCTTATTACGGAGCTACATTATAATACATAGTTTTGACAATACTTGAGTAAGTTGTGAGTATACTGGCCAATTTGCACACAGAAACACACACAGCAGCTTATTCATTCAGCTATCATGGTACAGAAAGTCAGTGGCTAAAACTACTAAAGACCTTGATTAGGATCCAGTTCATGTTAATTCACATCAAACACAATTAAAGGCAAATCTGATCCGAGTGGTTTTTACCACAGCACGGTTAGTTGGTGAGTCAACATGCTGGTTGTTTCTGAAACTGCTTATCTAAATTTTCAGCACGACTGTCTCTACGTTTAATCAGAATAATGAAGCAAGAAAGAAACTGTAAAACAATTTTATGAACCGAAACTCGTGGTATTTGAGTGAGATTAAACTGAAGTTGATGGTAAAAGTTTTAATATGTGAATTAAAAGGCAAGTCCTGGTCAGACATTACTCCAGGATTATTTATGGTTGTACTGGGAGCCTCTGTAATGCCACCCAGAGCGACAGCATGATCGAGGAGAAAATCTCTGAGGTCCTCACGTCTTAATATAATAATCTTGGGTTTATTTCAATTCAAAAGATGGATCTTCAGGCTTTGATTAAAAATTTAACTGACCAATGTTTTGTGTTTTTTGTTTTGTTTTGTTTTTTTCCTCCAGTTAGACATTTTCTATGTTCAACAACATGATGGGCAACATGAGGTCCCCTGACTACCTGCATAAAATGAAGGACTTTTTTTTTTTTAATTAAATGGATGTTTTCATCCTTGGTGGCATTAATATATATTTCAAACTGTCAATGCCACTATTTTTCAGATTATAATATAGAAAAAATTACATGAAATCTAATCTTCAACTGTAGACTGGCCACCACTGAGTCCAATTCTTTCCCCCACTGAGAATCTGTGGGCCATTTAACCTGGTAGCATTATTCACTATTTTCTGATTTTTTTAAAGATCAAATGATTATTTATAAGATGAATTCATCGTGGAAACAAGTCTGAAATAATTTGCTGCTGGTATAAACTAACCGAGGACCTTATTAAAACCTCAATTCTGACACTTCTTTGTGATAAATTATTAAACGGGTTTCTTAAGCAACGTTCAAAAATCCAAAGCAATGCTGGAAAACTGCTTCAGGGTGCTGACAGCTATTACCAAGAAAGATCACATTTCCTTTATTTTAGCTTCCCATCACTAGTTTGTTGTTAAATGTAGAACAGAATTTAACAATTATTTTATTAACACAAAGCCCTTCGTGGCCAGGGACCATATTAATTGAAAGCTCTTGTTGTTCCAAATTACCCTAGCAGAACCCATCATTCCCCGAATGCTGGCCAAATAGTCTTTCCAAAAATCTGGGAGTCTTGAACAGTCACTTTTTAGTTTTTAGACTCCCTTCCTATCCAGTGGAAGCAGCTCCCAGCTTGGGAATGAAATATAGACACTTGTACTGTTTTTCAGACAAAATCTTAAACATACTTTTTCAAAAAAGCTTAAAATCAGTTCACTTATTTGTTTTTACCGTATTTGTTTTTTTGTTTTTTGAATGTTTATTTTTTTGTTTGTTTTTGATAGGGTTTTTTTGTTTGTTTTTTTTACTTTTTGCTTTTATTGCTATTTAAAATCACATTACTGTTGTTTGCAAACTGCTTTTGTGTTATTGTTGATCTTTCTTGAGTTAAATCCGTTTTTTCCTCTGATAAAACATTGTGCATCTATTTATAAATAACCTTAGCACAAATGTAAGGAAATTTGTGTGGCATATTATTTATTTGATATAATAGTGCTTCTTGATAGAGCTGCACAATATATCAAAAATACATATATATCGCAATATTAGTCTGCCCAACATACAGTCATCCTCAAAATTACTCATACCCTCCAATTAAAGAAAAGGTTAAATTGACAATAGTCATTCAAATAAGAAGAAACTAAAGAAACTTATAAATAAAAATTTACAAATTTATAATTTAATGGTATATTGCTTTTGAATTATGGTTGGAAATAAAAAAAAAGCAAACAAAACTGTCCCAGACACATTAGGGCACGTTTCCCATGAACAGTGGACCAAAATACCTGTCAATAGATGTAGAAGTCTTTTTGAACATAATATATTTTTGAGGACGACTGTACATCTCGCAAAACGGATTAAACTGCAATATCTAATAGTGTCTGTGTTTGCATAATTCAAGTGATATGATGTTCCTGTCATAGCTGTGTGTTCCTGTGCTGTGTGTGTCAATGGCCAATCAACTGGATTTTTCTAATAAAACAATGTTGTAATGGAAATAGTTTATTTGCTTGTTTTCTGTTATCTCAATACAGGAGTAAAATGTGGAGAAGCTTTGACGGTTGCGAAAAATTTGGGATACCGTCCTAGCCTTCTTAAATGTCTACCATCTACTGCATGTCCAATTATTTTATTTATCTTTATATTTATTTTTATATTTATAAATCATTTTCATTGCAAATCTCAACCGTGTGCAATATTTTTCTTAATATTGCACAGCCCCACTTCTTGCTCTTATACTGTTAACAACCTGTTCATTTCCCTTTTAAATGGTGCCATATTTGCACAGAAAATGCATTTGTGGGGTGAGTAGCAATTTTGAATATGTGGGTTGTACCCATAAAAACTTGTCAAATCTTTTCTGAAAATGCCAAACAGACTATCCAGCTATTGACTCTTGTTTGGTGTTATTGGATTGGATAACTGAAGTCTGATTCTGAAAAAACAAAACATATTGACAATTTGATACGGAAGAACCATACACAGCCACAGCAGCCTGCATTTCCTCCTCCATGCTGTTCACACACTGCTGTGGGATGGCATTACATTCTTCATCCAGCATTGGTTGCTAGTCAGCCACTGTGTTGGTTGTGTTAGTCAGTCTGGAATAAAAAGCACGCCCTAGTTGATCCCACACGTGTTCCAGGAAGTTGAGATCAGGACTACAGGCAGGTGATTCTCTCCTCCCCACCCCTTTATTCTGCTGTCATCTTGGACAATAGAGTTCAGGCTGTGGAAATATGAGTTGCAAAAACTCATTGTCAAATTCATTGTCTCTCTGAACTTAGATCATCTCTGATGAGGACAAGCCTTGTTTTTTTTTGTTTTTTGTTTTTTTCCCCAGTGAGGGAGATGCAACCCAAAACCATCACTGCCTCTGCCTGTTTCCCCCATTGGTGTAGCAATATCTTATTCACACATTGATCCTACAACCAAATGACCTCCGTACCATTGTTCTTGCTGACAGTACTGACCATCTGGCCTGCCAGAGACACAAAGAGTCAATGCAAAAGAGAAAAAGAGAAAAAAAAAAAAAACAACATTGGAAGAGAACATTTGACCTTTTTTTTTCATGAGGATAACTTAGCTGTTCACCCCACATTTTCCTTACAATTGTGGGCACCATTGAAAACAACAACAAAACTGTACAGGTTTTTTTTTTTTTTTTTAAATCGACATTCATTTTTATGGTTGATTTACCTCGAATAGGGATCCCATAAGGTTTGTTGATAACAACTACGTCTTTATCCTGGTACAGCACACCCCTGTGTAAGTGTTTGGCCAACACGTTTGGATGGACGTTTTGTAACTGTAGGCTAAACCTTTTCAGCTCCATCACCCTTGCCTGCAAGCCAGACACCGGAGGCTCAGTTACTTGTGTTTTCGTCTTCTGTTGCTGGACTTTCTGGGCCAGGTCTATCGCTCTTAGCCGAGGTTTCTGGCCGGAGCCTGGTGCTTGCTTGGCGACGGTCCCTTGACTCCGGTTAAGAGACGGAACCATCTCTGAACCCTGTTGGCAGTTTATCCGTGATTTGACCAAAGAGAATAGCATGTAGTGTCTGGAGGTCTGGTCACCCCAAAATGCTACTTTTCTACAGCTGTTCATTGTTGAACTGAGTGAAATTAAGTATGAGGACGCATGAGCCTTGAAATGCAACCGCGATCACTAAATGTAACACGCTGTAAATTAACTTCCGGGTCAACGTGTGAACTTAGTTTTTTATTCACGTAAAGCAATGCAAAAATATTGATTATTTGACAGTTTTATTTGAAAGTTTTTTTCCACTCAATCTGTAACATAAAAAGGCACGGTTCACCTCAAACAAAATTAAAATAATTTCCTTTAAAATGTCGCAATTTCCGGTTGCCCGACTGGAGGTGCGCTAGTTTCTTTTAGCTGCACGGCTCGATTCGATTTAAGCATTAGAATGCAACGTCAATGTTAGGGATCCTCCTGCCTTGGAGGAGATAAGATACGAACCGAGCGCCCAATCATTGCTCTGCGATTGTTGCTCCATTGGAACATTAAGCGTGTTTTTTGTTGTTTTAATGAAACACGACCATCCTGAGATTTCTCAGCTTACACCGCATAACAAAGCAGTAATGATTAGCAAGTTTCCTGAGATCAAGCACTGAGGCAATGATGAGGTTTTAAAATAGGTTTTTACACAGTAAAGTCGGGTTTGAGTGAAATTGCGTAGCTATGAAGATCACAGACAGCGTGTTTCGGAGTTTTAGAGTAGCGAGGACTTATCGTAACAATTCAGAGAAAGTTAACTGTGTGGACTACAGCCCAAATGGTGAAAGTGCGATATCAAGCAGCGATGACGACTGCATTATGTTATACGACATCCAACAGGGCAAGTAAGTAGCTATTATAATGAATGAATGAAATGAAAAGTACTATATTAATCCAAGGAGGGAAATTCAATCACATAACTTAACAACAAAGGTTAACACTTTGACCAACTTCGTGGCTCAACATTTAAGTGTAGGCCTATTTGTACGTGATCGAATAAATTTGCATTTATCTATGTTTATGTATTTGAGCCATGTTCATTCAGGTACTAAAAAATACTCTCTTGCTTTTCTGTTCTGCTTAAGGCCGAGTAGGACTCTTTACAGCAAGAAATATGGAGTCGACCTTATCCGTTACACATATGGAGATACAAACACAGTTGTCTACAGCTCCAACAAAATGGATGGTAATAACTTCTTACTGACCGTCAGCTGTCACCACAAAGAGCCAAATGCATAATATCAAAACAAACTCTAATATGTGGCACATTTCAGAACCTGAACTGATTTTGTGTCCCCAGATACCATCCGATACCTGTCACTTACTGACAACAAGTTTATCAGATATTTCCAGGGACACACTGCACGGTGAGTAAAGCACAAAGACAAACCTCAATCTAACCGAAAAGTAAAATGTGCAATAATGATAATGGATCTGACTAAAACAATAATGACTGAAAAGTAAACACGCTGCACAGAGGAATGCCAATGAGTGCGAATCCATTACAGTATGTACCTTTGTAGTTGTGTGTTTATTTACTGTTAACATGTGAAGCCTCTAAAGCCCCTTAGGGCTTCTAAGGCCACTAAACAGATCACACCGAGAAGCAACAGCTTGTTTTTAAGCTGAGGTCTTCCTCAGTACGTCTTTCAGTGCTTAATCTAATAGACACATTAGTGGGAATAAATATGTGCAGTATACACAAGTATTTTACAGATTGTATTACAGATTTACAGATTGTATTTCTAAGATGTCTTTAAAGGGTAACTTTCTTTTTTTTTTCAACCTGGACCTTATTTCTAGGAGTTTACACATGCATTTACTCACTAATCCTTTGGAAGATATTAGGTTAAGTCACCCTTTGGCGTACGTACAGTATAACGGGAAAGACAAGGCAGCCTCTCTATAAGGCATTATCTGCCACAAAAACTTCCTCATCTTAACAATACTTTAAGTGGAATGAATGAACGAACGAGTGCTATTGTCCTGTGAGTTTAGAGGTTCAAAGTTTTCAGTTTGGTGGTGTCTGGGTAGTGAGCTGCTCTCTCAGCTGTACTGCAGTGTGCGTGGCCTGTAAAGTGTTGAGAAAACCTCTAACGGAGGTTAATTCTGAACTCACAAGACAATAGTACTCGTTTGTTCATTCATTCTGCTTAGAGCATTGATGAAATGAAGGAGTTTTTGTTGCAGATAATGCCTTATAGAGAGGCTGCCCCGTCTCTCGTGTTATAATGGATGTGCGCTGAAGGGGGACTCAATGTAATATCTTCCGAAGGAGTCAAAGTGATACAGAAATTTTACCAGTGAGTAAATGCTTGTAAAAAATAAGGTCCAGGTTGAAAACAAAAGAATTATCCTTTAATTCCTGGAAACTCACTCCTCTTTGGTTAAAGTGACTCTGTTTGTGTAACAGGGTGACTGCCCTCTCCATGTCTCCAGTGGACCAAACTTTCATTTCCAGCTCGTTGGATAAGACAATCCGGATCTGGGACTTGCGCTCTGGCAATTGTCAGGTGAGAAGTGTCTGTAAACTGGCCTGAAAATGACACTTCCTCTGTTCTCTGTGTCAGCACTTACTTAAATGTGCAATTACAGCTTTAGTGCTCTTGAGCAAGGCCCATATTACTGTCCTGAGGACCCCTTACACCTGCCGTATGAACCTAAAGAGGGATCTGTTCAAACATAGAACTGAACCAACTTACAAAAACTTTTAAAAAAAAAAAAATCTGTACACAAAATGCATAACGAAAAGGAGATTCTTCAATAAAGTGTGTAAATCATGCATAGGAATGCAGAAATTTGACACTTTTCTTAACATTTCATGAAATCCAGTCTTTTCTATTGTATTTTTTGTGTTTCAGGGTATTACAAATCCTCTGGGGAGACCTGTATGTTCATTTGATCCAGATGGTCTGATATTTGCTGCAGCGGTGGAGTCACAGGCCATTAAACTTTACGACTTGCGTGCTTTTGACAAGGTAAAGTTAAGAGTGTTATGGGTTTGTGTAGAAATGTGCAAGTTGACCTTTAATAAGCTACTATTACTATGACTAATGATATCTTGCATCCTCTTCCTAATAGGGCCCCTTTTCCAGCTTTGAGACCAGGTTTAATCGAGTCTGTGACTGGACAGGGCTCAAATTCAGTAGTGATGGGGAACAGATTCTCATCTGTACAAATGGAGGAGCTATTCGCATCCTCAATGCTTTCAGTGGCTGTGTGCTGCACACTTTTTCAGTAAGACACAAATATATTGAATTCCATGTTTATCTCTTGGTAAGATTTTTTGATTAACTTAAATTTATGTGTGTTTGCTCATACAAAGGGCTACAACAACAGCAAAGGCATTTCCCTGGAGGCTTGCTTCACTCCAGACTCAAAGTTTGTCATGATTGGTAAGACGCAGCACTTTAGCTCCATGTTTAGATCTCATTCTTGTAAGACAGAAAACATGTAAAAAGTCTATGTCGTGCAGGTTCAGAGGATGGAAGAGTTCATGTTTGGAGCACTGAGAGTGGGATGAAAGTGGCTGTGCTGGATGGGAAGCATCCAGGACCCATTAACACTCTGCAGTTTAACCCCAGATACCTGACATTTGCCAGTGCCTGCACAAACATGGTGAGAGCAAACATATCAGATGATGTTTTTTTTTCTTTCATTAACTGCTCCTGGACAAAGTGCCTACATTTCTGTACTATTTGCAATTTTTAAATTTTTCTCAACAGACCTTTTGGCTTCCATGTGTTGATGACTTATAGAAGAACCTAAATGTTTCACCATCACACAGTGAGGTGGGATTTCTCTGTTTTGGATCCTCCTTTTTGGCACAGTAAGATCTTCATGACCCCTGAGATGGTGCTTCAGGGCAAACCTGTGTTTTTTTTAATATTTTTTAAAAATAGATTTTATGTTAATGTTTTTACAATTGTATTATGATGCATTTGAAAGGTTTGATGCAGAATCAGTTGAGTAAAATGCCACTTGACACCTGCAGAAAGTTGTTTTTAACAGTTATGGTGCATATAGTGAACATTACTGTTGTGTATTTATTGTTTACATATGTGATAATAAACAGTGTTTTTTTCTAAACAGCTGCACTTTTTCCTCTTTTCCATTATAACTTTTATAATTCATCTTCAACAGCTCAAAATTTAGAAATATACAATTTGCTCCCATATGAGAAAAAGAAAAGCTACTTATGTCTAAGCGTATGAGCTGTCACAAGGATTTTTTTTGGCTATTTAGTATGGTAAGCAATGTTTGATAGTTATCAATACATTTTATTGATTAATACATGAACTTTTCCCATTTTATTTCTGAATAATTACACCTTAAATCAGAGGATGTAAACATCATTTCCTCTGTTTTCAGATGAGTACATCAGTGATTGTCTTGACAGGAACTCCGTAGTTACAGATGCAAACCAAAGTTCATCGGCATGCAAGCGTGAGAGAAATGCGGGCAGCTTCATTCAGTTGGATGAACAGTGTTTTTGTGTGTGTGTACACAAAGTGTGTCTTCCTGAAGTAGAGGAGAGGGGTGGGAGCCATGTTGAATAATGTATAGATGCTTGGGTTGTGTACTCACCAGTGAGTAAATAATGAATGATCCCATCACAGGTAACCTCACAGGTACACACTTATCTTTCCCTCACTCTGTGTGTGTGCACAAGAAAGACGTGTGGAGTGACAAACGCAGGAAATAATGCGACTGTTTAAGCATTTAGCACTTAAATGTTTTTCTCACTTTAATGGCAGCGTACATTCCTTCATTCGGCTGTCTGATGCAGCACATGTTTTTATTTCTGTGTAGAGATCATCTAGAGTTCACTTTTTGAGCTCTCTACATTACATTTAAGGAGGGGTAGTGTTTCTTGTCATAAGAAACCTCATATTTTAATTTAGGATGCAAAGAGTTGCATGAGGTATCTCTCCTACTCTCTTCTTTTCATTCATTTGTTCACTGGTCAAAAGCACAAGTTATACTGACCACAAGAACCTGGGAAGAGGGAACAATATTGAAATGTAGCGGTCAGATTCTTGCTTGGTGTCACATTTCTGTGACCAGGTGGCTGGAATTTGAGATCATGTGGTTGCGTCTGCCCAAGTTGATCGGCCACTCTATGTGAATGGGTGATAAAATGTCATCATATGTTGCACACTGACCGCATCTGGAAACACTGCACTGCCGGCTGGTGTGATCGGTGGATCTCTGTGCTTGGCTTGCACATCGCACAGCGCAGGACAGCGTTTGACCTGCTGGAAGTTTCCCCCCCGCCAAGATTATTAAAGTTGCGGTCATCGATACGGAAAGAAGTTTTAGATCAGTGGTTGGGGTGGCATATCCACTGACAGGCACGTTATTACTCATCAGCCACAGTTCCGCAGATTGTATTTCAAGTGTTCGGAAGCTCCCGAGTCACCCTTGAGGCGTTTATGTCACTTGTGTGCGTGGGTCCGTCTCTTGGCCATCAGAGGAGAGGCAGCCTACCTGCTGAGCGAGGACACACAGGCTTGGACGTGGTCCTTCTTGCATGACAGGAACGTGAAGCCGTGAACACCGACTGCCAAAAGATGTCACATCAAACTGGAATTAATGGTAAGTCTGTAAAGAAAGCATTGTGGGTTTTTTGTATTTCTATTATTGCTTCTGAGTAGCACCACTGTAAATGACACATCCGCACAGTTTGAATGATATTGTTTCACTTTTTTTTTTTTTTTTTTTTTTTTTTTTTACAGGAGATTCTCCTAAAAAAATCTGTGGTGGTCATTAAACATTATTTATTCTCTTTGCTATGTTTGATTTTAAATGACTGGTTGATAAAAAGCAAAATCAGATTTGGAGCCTGTTTCACACTGACTCAGCTACGAATGCCCCTGCTGCTGCTGTAATATCAGTGATTGTGATGAATTGCTCCCACGTTCATTCAGGAGAAGTTAAATGGTGGTGTTTATGTATGTGTGTTATGGCACTTGGTAACTGGAGCATTAGGGGGGCTGGTTGACGGAAGCGAACCTCTCTCACCTTTCTTACCTGATCTTACATCATTTATGAGGCCAGTGTGTTTGGTAACCATGGCGAGACAGAAGTAAGAAGTGTGACAAATTGGTACTTTTTTGTGATAACGTACGACCCAACGTTTTGGAAATTAGGGAATTAAGTTGTTTTGTGCCTCAAACCCACATGTGCCGGTGATACGCTGGTGTTTGTGACGGCTCTTTGAGTCAGTTCAGGCAACAGTGTGAATAGCTGGCAGAGGATCAAATTTTCTCCCTGAAGTGGAGTCGCAGCTTCTTACTTACCAAACTCTCTATCTTTCAAATACCCATACTCAGTTTTGACTTTGTCTGCCTTATATCTGGTTACTGCAGCTACATCTGAGCTGAAAGAGTTCCTGGCAAGAGCAAGAGGAGGTTCCATCAGAATAATGAAGATTATCATCAGAAATGGTAAACACGGCATACATTCAGACACATCTGACAGACGTTCGACTATCACCTGTTTTGTTCTAAATGCTGTTTTCTTTTCAGAGGAGTTGGTGCTAGATTCATGTAGGGAACCAGCACAGAGCTGGGAGAAGGATTACGATCACTTCCTGCTTCCTCTGCTCACGCCTCAGCAGCCTTGTTATATCCTCTATCGTCTGGACTCCCAGAATGCACAGGGATACGAATGGATCTTCATCGCTTGGTCACCTGATCAATCACCCGTATGTCTACAGATGCTGATCAGCCAATTTCTCCTTTACCCAAGACAAAAACACTATAATGGCAATAACTCCAAAATCCTCACAAGCATGAAAAAAATTATATATATATATATATTTTATTTTATTTTTTTTTACCCCTTTAAACATGTACTTGAAAATGTGTGTGAAAATTCAGTAGTTTGCAAAGATTTTCAGAGCAGAAAGCACAGGACAAAGCCAGGTTTAAAGCTCTTGATATGTGTTGTTGACAGAGTAGAGAGGAATGTGGGCATCTCTTTTAATCAATCTATTCCTAAAAATTGATCCGTTAAGATATAGTTTTATTTGATCTTATTTGGCTTTTAGAAATCTAAGAAATGATGTTCATGACATAAACTGCTCTAAAAAGCTTGAGAATTTAGGTAAGAGGGAAAACTTGAGAGTTTGGTATTTCCAAAAAATACGCTTAAATTTTTACTTTCTGCATTAAATAAACGAAACCAATCAGAAACAGCTAAAACTTAAGTAAAATTATCTGAGCATTTTTGATTAGTCAGCAGATCCATGTGAAAACAATCAGACTCCTCTTGCAAACTGCTCAAACATTCAAGTGAAGCAACAGCACTCACTCAGACCATCACAAACAGCCGAAGCTCAGTCCCTGGTGGTGAAAGTTGTGATTAAAGTTCATCATGCTCTCCTGTGTGTCCTTGTATCCTGTAGGTGAGGCAGAAGATGATGTATGCTGCGACCCGTGCCACACTGAAGAAAGAGTTTGGAGGAGGCCACATCAAAGACGAAATATTTGGCACAGTTGAGGTAAAATCCCTTTTGTCGGATTACTGATCAATCCGTTTTCTTCTGCTGGTTCTTAAGTATTAATCTGCTGGTCTGCCTGTGTTTGCAGGATGATCTGTGCTTCCAGGGTTACCTGCGCCACAAATCTTCTTCCTCCTTGCCGGCTCCACTCACAGCAGCTGAGCAGGAGCTGCAGCAAATCAAAGTAACAGAGGTACACAAAAAAGAAGCAGGCTGTCTGAATAGGATTGCATAACTTCTTATTTGTGTGCTCATCCTTTGTGCTTTAAATTTTCCTCCTGCAGGATAAAGTTGTTTGGGTACGTTAATTTTCTTTCTGATTAAAGGATTTAAGTGTATTGGAGAAGAAAGAGATGGATTTTTTTGTCTTTTTTTTTTTTTTTAAACTGGCCCCTTGTGTTTCCAGGATGAGCGCAGACGGATTGGGACTCCAACGGCACGGGCGAGGGTTTGTTCAATCCTGTACAAACGCTTGAATTTTGTTTAATGATGCTATAAGAGAAATGACCACAGAATTTTGGGCATGTTTCCCTTAGGTCACAATGGAGTTTGGCTTAGACAAGAGGGCGCAGACTCTTCAGGGTCTTGCATTTCCTTTACAAGAAGAGGCCAAACGAGCTTTGCAGCAGCTCAAGCAGAAACGTATCAACTACATACAGCTGGTGAGCCCTGGCAGAAAGCTGCACAGCTCATTCCACAATCTGCAAGCCATAGCGTGACAAACTTTCAGCAAACAAGCTGTAAAGATTTGTTTCTGTCAGTTCAACATGGTGGAATTGGCTGAACATGACTTGGCCTGAACAAAGCTTCCTTATGTGTGTTGTATTGCTGCAGAGGCTGGATGTAGAGAAAGAGACCATTGAGCTGGTTCACACCAAACCAACAGAAATCCACGAGCTTCCCTTCAGGATTCCCACAGATTCCCCCAGATACCACTTCTTCGTCTTCAAACATTCCCATCAAGGCCAGCTGCAGGAGGCGCTTGGTCAGTGTACTGTCATCTTTATATAGAGGGGGAAGTATGTGGAGGGTTTCATAACGAAAAGTATCAACACAGCACTATAGAAATGCTGCATTACAGGAAAATTCTTACAATCATTATTTTAAATGTTATTTTAGTCACATTATGTAAACAGAATTTAGAAACTATCAATTTAATGCTTAAAAATAATGCTTTGCAACCTGTTTAACTTTCAGTTTATGGATCCTTTTTTTATATTCTACATACTGTTATAGCTTCAAGATCCATTTGAATTATTAGCATGTCCTTTTTTTATATATCTTTTTTAGTGTTGTTTTTTTATCATCTGTATTTGGCTTAACTCTTAAATGTTCACACTAGGGAGTGAATACTTGGCTGCTACTTCTGTAACTTCTAGCCATACTTTAAAAATATGCAATTTCTGAGCCCTCTGATTTGATGATTAGAAAAGTTAAAGCATCCCCTATATGTGTCCATGGAAGTGTCTCAGTAAGCTTTGGGGAAGAAGTTGCATAAATCTGCTGTTTTTAGCCTATTACACTGCTCCTTTGAAACACCTGTCACTTGTTCAGTTATTAAATAACTTATTGTAGAACATTTTATAGAATCTTAACATTTCAGCTATAATGAATCTGTAAAGTAACTAAAGCTGTATTGTTTCTACATTTCAACAAATACATTTAAATATACTCTTGGAAAAAAAAATCAAAATTAAGTATATTTAATGATATTGCAGCATCAGACAATGTTAAATAAAGGACGACAGAAATATGCACTCTTTTATTTACATCTTACAACTTGCGTAGAACATTCTCCACACAGAAAAAAAAAATACAAAAACATAATCACAAAAATAGACACCAAAGAAAAAAAGAATTAAAGAAAGAAAGACCAAAACAGAAGGTTTATTCAAGGGTAATCAGACATATCATCAGGGAAACACCATATTAAACACTAAGACCTGGAAATGTACCTTAAAATGTCAGCCCAAGCTAGACTATACAGACCACTTTGCAGAGCTTGGGCCCCAAATGCAGAAAAAACTGAAACAGTTTGTCTATAAGCCAGAAACTACTAGCCTCCAAGGGAATAAGATCCATAACGCATTGAATCCAATGTGACACTGATTTCAAAGTACTCTCTTTTTGCATTTTTTTGTACATGGAGAGAAAAGCCTTTTAGTTACATAACTGTTTTTAAATGTCAGAGACTGGTTGGAGTTCCACATTTTTACGCTCAGATTACTTACTTTTTATGAGAAGCTTTTCTTAAGATGTTAGTCTCAGTGTTACCGATAACCTCATGTCCTTGTCAGGGCGCCAACCGTCAGTTCAAAGCCTCACAAATCATTTTTTAATGGAAATTCATTATGAATGAAATGACTGTGTGACATAAAAGGGTGTCTCAGTGATGCACGCAGTGAATTATTGCTTAACTCTGAAGTTCCTTCAGCTGTGGGGTTTTTTCATGTCTCGGTTTATTTCTTCTGCAGGCAAGTCTGAAAAAGCGCTGATGATCCAGCCAGACCAGCAGTGGGCAAGTTGGGTCCTTGCAGTCCTGCGAGTTTTAGATTTTTCCTGTTTCAACACACCTGATTCAAATGAATGAGTCACTGAGCAGAACTTGATAAGCTGTTGGATCCAATTCATTTGAATCAGGTATGTTGGAGCAGGGATACATCTAAAACTTGCAGGACTGCAGCTCTCTGAGACCAAACTTACTGACCCCTGCACTAAACTCTATCTAACCACTACCTCAGTTAGCAGCTTTATTATTTATTTATTTATTTATTTATTTAACCAACCCTGAGGAGTATTTGGCAACTAAAAGATAGATAAATGTTTTCTACAAATAAGTTAAATATTGGACTTTACTCCAGCCAAGTATTCAGAGCCATCGTTCTACATTTGAGATGTTTATTGCAGTAATAAATAAGCATTGCCTAATAGTAAATTACACTATTACCATTCCATGTGTTTAGTCCTCATTAAAACATATTTACAGATGACATAAAAACTATCAGTTTAAACTAGAGCTGTCCAATATTATCTGCCTACCAATATAATCGGACGATATCTGTATCAGTTTTTATCATACCTATAGTTCTACTTACAAAATCTTGCAAGATTTCATTTGTAAATCTTGTTGTTCCATTAGCATTGGTCCCGTACGTAGAAAAGTCCCTGTTATTCTGGAAGGACTTCATTTCCCAGATTTCCTGATAGAGTCATGTGACTACAGTGCAGACTGACTTGCTTTGAAGCTGTTTACAATATGGCTGGTTTTAAGTTGTTGGTTAAGATCTCAGGTTATCTGAAACATTAGGTTAATTGGCCACTCTAAATTGTCCGTAGGAGTGACTGTGAGTGTGAATGGTAGTCTGTCTCTGTGTGTTGGCCCTGCGACAGACTGGTGACCTGTCCAAGGTGTACCCTGCCTCTCCTCTTACCTGATAATAGCTGGGACAGGCTCCAGCAACCCCCGAGACCCTGAACTGGATAAGCATTACAGAAAATGACTGACTGACTGACTGAATATAATTTGCCACATGTTGGCTCATACTTGCTAGTATCTGATATACGGCAGCCAGGTGCCCAAAATAAACTCCTCTGGCTGAATTAAGGCTATTTTGGGATCTTTGCTCTCAGAGCAAAATATACTTGTATCTCTCAAAATATGAAAGATACAACCTCACAATTGTCTGTATAGATTGTTATCAGTTGATACTGGATATCAGTGGAAAAAAAAAAGCCAATATTGAACATCCATAGTTTAAACGAGCAGCTAAACTAAATCTGTGTTCAAATTTGGCTCATGTTAACAATGAGGCTTTCATGTTTTGAACTAGATGTGAGCCAATCCTGTGTTGGTGCCTTCTTGTGGAAATTAGAGCACTGATCCCAAACCCAGGTCCTCAAGGACTTTTATCCTGCAGGTATTAGATGTTTCTCTGCTGCAACTCCCCTGATTCAAATTAATTGGATCTCTGATAAGCTCTGCACAAGTCTGCTGTTGACCCATTCATATGAGCCAGGTGTGTTGCAGCAGGGAAATCTCAAAAGTCTACAGGACATCTGGCCTCGAGGACTGGAGCTGGGGATCCCTGAGTTCGAGGATGTTCGTACATGATCTGCTCTTCCTACTCAGGTTGTGTTGTTAAGTTTAGAGTTAGTAGATTGTGTTTGTGTTCAAAAAGCCCTAACAAGTACAGCAATTAAACAATTGATATATCTAATCCATCAAGGCAACAACTGTCATTTCATTAAATTCATGTCTTTTCCAGTGTTCCTCTATTCAATGCCTGGATACACCTGTAGTATCAAGGAGCGGATGTTGTATTCCAGCTGTAAGAACAGGTTACTGGATGAGGTGGAAAGAGACTACCAACTGGAAGTCACCAAGAAGGTAAAGGTTGCCCAAATCATCTAGAAAAAAGGCTGGAGTAAAATTAGCAGGTTCATTTTCATCAGTTTTCATCATTTTCAGCCCATAATGAACATTTAATGATCCATTACTATCCTGCACAGATGGAGATTGACAACGGAGATGGTCTGACAGAAGACTTCTTGTATGAGGAGGTCCATCCGATGGAGCACACCTTAAAGCAGGCCTTTGCTAAGCCCCGCGGACCAGGAGGGAAGAGGGGCAACAAACGCCTCATCAAGGGAGAAAATGGGGAAGAAAATTAAACAACACACGCACAAAGAAATGTCATGATATTTTAAATTAACCTCTTATTTGACTGTTTAGCTTCTAGCAACTATTTCTTTATTTTTACATTTGGACATGTATTTCACACTGAAAATTAGGAAGAATAATTACCGTAAAGCAGAATTTATTACAGTGATGCATCATCATGCAGATAAGATTCTGTTCTTTTTCAAAGTCTCCTTAAACTCCTCTGATCCGCAAGTAAACCAATCATTTCATGTTTATATGTTCAGCCAAATGTTTTAGAAATCCAGTATCTCTGAAAACTAAGTACAATATCACAAGTAGCTGTTTATTAACAGCCATACAGCTGCTGTCTGTTCTTAAAGTGGACATTATGGATTTGAGGATTTTTCAGTCCTTGTGGCTTATGAAGCTTTTCTTTCTTTCTTTCTTTCTTTCTTTCTTTCTTTCTTTCTTTCTTTCTTTCTTTCTTTCTTTCTTTCTTTCTTTCTTTCTTTCTTTCTTTCTTTCTTTCTTTCTTTCTTTCTCTCTTTTTTCTTTCTCTCTTTCTTTCTTTCTTTCTTCTCTCTCTCTCTTTTTCTTTCTCTCTTTCTCTCTTTCTTTCTTTCTTTCTAAGATCCAGAACACCCGAGACAAAATCATTTTCTGCCATAAGCACTGCTCCTTAACTGGCAGTAATGTCTTGTTTGTAGGTCAGGATTTTCTCTTGATATTCATCCACTTCACAATGCAAAACAACTGGGAAATGAATGGCCGGTGGCTACTTTACACCTTTCGTAATTCATTGTAAAAAGGGTAGACATATTCACACTGATATCATCCATCAGTTTGAGAGCTATCATTCTAAAGACTTGAATAAGGCATTTTGTTGTCACTTCTTTTTTCTTTTTTTTCTGGTTTGGAGCAAGAATAGACCATACCTGGATGAGAAAGTAAAGCTGGAGAGTGTTGATTAAAACATGAGTAAGGGGGAAATGTGTATTTTTAAGGCTTAATACAGCAGTCATGGTGTAAAAAAAATCAACTTCTTTCTTTTTAAAAATCACGTTTTTTTTTTTTTTTTTTATCAGTTTTTAAAATGAGGGGAAATGCTACATTTTGCCCAATGTGTTGAACAAAATTAAGTCAAAGTGCAGAAGCATTGCATGAAAAACCAAATGCAAACTCACTACTTCCAAAGAAATTGAGATGATGAACAGCAGCCAGGTGTTGCTAATCAAATGCACTGCATCATCTGATCATCAGAAAGTGTGAGCACCTCTATGAAAACAGAAGTTTGGGCAGTTTTGTTCATCTTTAGGTGCTTGTTAACACAATGCCAAGGGGGCAAGGGGGGAAAGACATCTGCAATGGTCTTGGAGAAGCAATAGTTGTTGCACCTCAATTTGACAGATTATCAGAGCAGTAGGGCTGTCAACGAATATTCTAAATTCGAATATATGTTCGAATATTAATAAAAATCAAGATTCGAACGTGAAAATTAATATTCGAACTTTAAATAAACGGTGGGAAAAACAGCCTATTTAAGGCCTATTATTATTATTAGGCCTACATTTGCTACACTGGTTTGATTACAGGCCGACTGTTTCAAGTTGCTCCATGTTTATTGCAGCTGCTCGAGCATCATTGTTCGTTAATTTCATTTCAATTTGTCGGGATCTTTAATCGCTCGCACAAGTTAAGGAGATGCGGGGGGGGGGGGGGGACTGCAGCGAGTTCATTTTCTAATTTCCAGGGCATTGTTAAAGATGTTAATAATGAAATAAACACTAAAAAAAAAAAACATAGACGAAACCGGCTAAACGCCACAACTAGACCGTCCACTATTGCCTGGGCAGTGTTTCTGTACATAATTAGAACAGATGAGAATGGGACTTTTTTCTTAACATGGAGGAAATCTGGAAGGACTGTCACATTCCTGGTTGTTGGAACAGCATTGGAAAACTGTAATTGTGGTAATAAGCGAATAAGAAGATCGCGGACATTTATTTCAAGATCTCTTCTGTCTGTGACAAAAGTGGACATTTCTGCTGCTCGCGCTCAGTCCACTGATGTCAGTGTGTTCGTATCAGGAAGGAATATCGGACACACAGAACAGAGGAGGAATAACTTGCTGCCACGTTGGAGAAAACACTGGATTTAATCACTAACAACAAAAACACGGTAAATTATGATGAACACTCATTAACCTGACACTTTAATTTACGTATCTATGCTCCCGAAAATGAGGCACTGCATAACGTTTTTATGCTAGCTAATGCTAAACGAGACAGCTGAGTGTTGCTGAAAGTTAATGAATTATCAGGGAGATATTGTGAAATATAAGGTTATTTGCTCTGATCAGGGCAACGTTGATACCAGAAAATAAAAACAGTTCAGTCGCAAACACAAAGAAATCAGGAAGACGGTTTCCTGCAGCCTTTAGTCTCATTTGCAGGACATGTGAAGGCTACGTGGTCTGTACAGTCCTTAAACAAAACCAAAAGCCAAATTTATGACAAAATAGATAAGTAACGAGCTCTAAAAGGGTTTGGTTTTTTAAACTTTGATAAGTAATCACGAGATTTCCGTGTTATTCCGGTGTGGCTTGTCATTAAACCAGTTTCCAGAGATGAATAATAGTTTAAATCAATGCTCCGATGAAATAAATAAAATGTCAAATACTTTAGAGATCTCTGGAAACATACCTATAGGTTATCATGACCTTAGACGACTGTCCAACATTGTAAATCCAGATATTCACGCTGCTTTCCATGTTGGCAGATAGGAGGTAATTGGGACTCGTTCCCTAGGCAACGGCGGCAGCGCAAGATGGCGCAACACACAAAACGCTCGTCGGCTGAGTCTGTACAAGTAGTTATATCTTGTATTAGTTTGTCCTCCTGTACATTGCTCAAATGGATATTCGAATTTATTCGAATTATGTGTAAATTTTAGAGCAAATATTCGAATGTCATTTTGGAGCAATTTTGACAGCCCTACAGAGCAGTTCCAAGCAGTTCGATGTCCATCATGCTACAGTGAAAAAGATCATTCACAATGGAAAGCATTAGACAAATGCCAAACATCCCTGGAGTAGACACATCCCAGCCAGTTCCCTCCAATTTCACAGCATGTCATGCAAAAAGAAATTGGGAGGGGGAGATAAATTACCAAGAGCTACATTTCAAACTTATATATTGGAGTTTATCATAGTACAGTTTTTAAAGGACTGGATAAGCTTGAAGATGACAGCATTACTGGTTAAAGTCGTATGTTCTGGGAAGCCACTCTAAAATACAAAGAATAATTATTTGCCTGATGCCTATAAATGAAGGAGGGTGTACTTTCCTTCTTTTTTCCACCATGACTGTATTTAATTAGTGCTTTATTTTTCATTTTAATTCTTTTTAAGGAGACAATTCAACTGACACTGTAATAAACATGATTGGACTTTAACATACTACTACATCGGCATTACTTTTAACACTTTGTTGGTTCATCAATTCTTCATAACATTTATGCCCTCAAAGAAAAGATGAATAAACGCTTTGTACTCAACAGATGTGGTGAGTCAAAGCCAGCTGCATTCTTAGAAAGACAGGAGCTAAAACTGTTTCAGGTGTTAGGATGCAAGAATTTACTGAGAAAAAAGTAAACAGTTCTTTAAATGTTGATGCATTTACATCTATTTTAACAGATGCCCAAAATGTGCCTGTTGAACTTGTAAATAGGTTAAGTGTTTGTACTGTAAAGGCAAAAATGCTCCTGGCATGAATGCTAATCAGGAAACAATACAATAATCATATATATCTGTTCAGTTTAAAGCTATAACCAGCAGCTAGTTTGCAGAATGTGAAGGGGAACCCACAGCCACTTGTGTCAGACTATTGCTTCACCAGTAGTTGTGAATTCTTGAATCTTGACATCAGTTAAAGCCCAAATCTGGATCTTTGGGGATTTATTAATTAGATAAACTTATTTTTTCTTCTTTATAAAATTATAAATGCCAACTTTATGGACTGGGAATGGGAAATGACTGGATGGATAGATGGATGGAACTTCTCCCCATCTCTATTCTCTTGCTTTTTCTTTAATGAGCAATTCAGCTGATAAAAATCTCTGGAAAAAAATTGCTGTGAAATTTCTGCTTTAAGGTGGATTATCAATCATAATTTTTAAACTCATGCTGTGCGGTCAGTTCGCTCTCCTTGCGAAATCCAAACAAACCACTGCATGTGCAGATGTACCACCTGATCAGGGTTTAACCAATGCAGCTTAAAAAAAATGTTGCTTTACATGGTTCTACAATAAAATATTTTCTGTATTTGTTAGCGGGCGTTCCCTCATTTCTTCCTCTTTAAATGCATGTGTGACTGATATCCCAGAGTCATGCAGGCAGTAGCAGGGGTCATGGGGTTGTGTGTGTTTTCCAAGAAGGCGCTCTACTCAGAAGCCTTGGCTGCGCGCTTTGCTGCTTTCATGCCTCACGGGAAACACGGTTGATGTGAACATTTTTTCTTGGAAACAAGTTTCCGAGTTGAATAGCAGCATTTGAAGTGGTCATTATCTCAGTACATGGGAACTAAGTGCTGGGGTATGATGAATCTTTGAGAACATACCGATTTCAGATAAGTTATTTATTTTCCGAGAAAACAAATTTGCACTTCAAAAGATTTTTTAAAACAACATAAGAAAATCACTGGATACGTTTTTTTTTAAAGAGGGGAATTAGGAAAGGAAATAATAAAATAACTGGACAATAGGCTGCTATTAATTTAGTGGATAGTTTCAACATGTCACCTGTGGACTTAAAGTTAGAAAACGCCAGCATTTCATAATGTAATAAACCTCAAGCATTTCACTGTGTAAATGATTTACTGTTTATGTTTTTAGTGTTCTGGTTTCCCTTTTCACTGAACGTGAATTGTAGCAAAGAGGAGCTGCTGCTGTCCATCAATTTACAAACAAACATTACTGGAAGTAGTGCTGTAAATCTTCAGTCTATTTTTTTCCCCTCTTTTTTTAATGTGGCTATTTGGATAACCAAAAACTCACATTTCAGATGAACAGTGTAGAATCTGTCTTATTTAGCTTAATATGAAGTTAAAACGCCAAGACAGTAAATTGATTTTTAAAAAAGCAAAAGACAGACTAAGAACATCCATTAGTGCTGAAAAATAAAACTGGCCAAGAGCAAATAGAAAAACACAAAAGATGATAGGCCAAGTGGTTATATATGGGCTTTATGCACAGCTCCAGTACTTCCTGAACTTAATACTGCACCTTTATTTCCCGTCTTACATGATTGTATGAACTGATTAATCCAGGTGTGTCTGACCTAAGCAAATGATCAGACACACCTGGATTAATCAGTTCATCCAATCATGTAAGACAGGAAATAAAGGTGCAGTATTAAGTTCAGGAAGTACTGGAGCTGTGCATAAAGCCCATTCCTCTGAAACTGCAATTTCAAAACTTATTCAGGGATTTTTATTTAACCATTTGTTAAGTGGCCCTCGGCTGTAAAGAAAGCGGTCGGTGTATCTTATTCTGAAATCTACAGGAAGCAGTGTGTCTGTTATGTTGAATAGTTGAAGGGCATGCGGGACCCACTGCAACCTTTCTGTCGCTGCGGGCGCTGAGACACAAAACCTTTCCTGGAAACAGATTCCGGGAACCACCGTCAGTCCGTCTGAACTGAGTTGCTCTGGAGCTGCACTTTACGAGGAGCTCGCGCTCCGCTTCAGTCGCCGTTTTAATCTGCAGCAGAGCACACGGATATATTTATATATTCTGACTGCTGTAATATAGATACTGATAGTGATATTTTTTTAATGGTAGCGATCGTTTTATTTCTTCTTGATTTGAGGTAAGGTAATTGCACATATAGTTACGGACATTTGATGTCCGTTATTATTATGTTACGGTCGTTACGTGCATTTGATTGCAGTAAATGTAATATAAGAACTTACTGCTGTCATTTTTTTTTTCTATTTAACCATTTTTCATTGAGGTCCATGTGTTTGAATTTGTGTATAAACGTTACTAGACTTTTTTTTTTTTAATCTTGTGCACCCTCGGAGAGAGCAGCGATATCACTAAAATGTCAAATTATCATATGAATATTTTTGTTGTTGTTTGTTTTTGTTTTGTTTGTTTTTTTATTGTTGCGTTTTCTAAAGAAAATGCCAAATGAATAATATAAATGTGAAGAGCATCTTAGACATGTTTTAATTTTCTTTTCTCTTTTTGTAACAAGTAACCATTAGTTTGCTTGGTTTTAAGCTCGTTGCACATTCTGGGGAGCCAGAAATGTTCTTTTTTGTAATTCTGATGATATCCCAGATATTCTTGAATACCTAATGTGAACATTTTCATACTTCATTTCAGCAGCAAGTTAGAATATAAATTAGTGGGTTTGGAGCATTTGCGATTGCAAAGACTTAAATGATTCAGAATAAAATAACATGAGAATATAGGTCCATAACTCAAACTTTTGATCCGCCAATGTGAATATTATTTTTGACAGACCTACATTTGGTCAGAAATGGTTGCCAGGACAGTGACCATTTTGCATCATGAGGAACAAGGAAGCTCCTGCTGTCCATATCCATCCCCTCCTACCTGGGATCCAGCAGAGGACCTCCGCTGCATCACCACCACCTTCCAGTACCTTCAGACATCAGGTAGACGGGGAGCTCACATCATTTATTATTTGAAGAAGGCTTGATCTAACTCTTCACTCAGTCTCCATGATGTTACAGACAGCATTAAAGTTGACCCAAATTCTTCTTTAAGCCGCATCCATGTGACATGTGAAAAGCTGATGTTTAAATAATTTGTCATTTTCTAGGTTGGTACTGGGGGTCTATCTCGGCCAGTGACGCTCGAGAAGCTCTCCTGACGAAGTCTGAAGGCACTTTCCTGGTGCGGGACAGCACTCACCCTCAGTACATGCTGGCCCTGTCAGTGAAGACTCGCTGTGGACCTACTAGTGTGCGTATAGAGTATAACAGGGGCTGTTTCTGGCTGGACTCCATTTCCCCTGGCCTGCCTCACTTGCAGTCCTTCCCAGATGTTCTCAGCCTTGTCCAGCACTACATTGTCTCAGGCCAGACACAGCAGGACCTGGCAGCAATTAAGCCCCAAACAAAGCCTGAACCTGCACAGCATGCAGTTAAAGACAGCGGAGTACCTCTGAAGCTGGTGCATCCCCTGCACAGCTTGCAGGGTTTTCCTTCTTTGCAACACCTGACACGCCTCACCATCAACAAACATACAAACTGCCCTGACCGGCTGCCTCTCCCAAAGCCTCTTTTGCGCTTCTTGCAGAACTACCCTTTCTTTATATGAAGATCTCTGAGGGGGATAAAACAATAGAAACACAGTCAGGGTCACTCTCCGTTACCACATGCTGTGAAACTGGGGCAGTGACCCAGCGCAGCAGAGGACGGCACAAGGAGAGAAGACTGGTTCAAGCACAATAAACCAGAGTGACCTCAATGCTCATGAATGAGCTCAGTTTTATTCCAGCATAATTTTGTTGAAATATTTTTTTTATGTTTTCCTCAGCTACTGTGAAATGTGCATTGCCAATATGTGAACTTTTCTCTTCTTCTTTGTTTTTTATTGTTGTTATTAATATTGGTGCCCATTATGCTATCAGTAAGAAGCACAAACTTGTGGTCACAACATTTTCTTTCTTTTTAACAAAGAAACCCAAATCTATAAATGATAAATCAGAGGAAAAGGTAGTAACAGACTGCCATATCATTTCAGCAGATTTGGGTTTTGAGGGTGCATATTTCTGTCTTCTGCGCTTTGGATCTCCTTTGAAGTGTTAGGTTTGTAATGCGAGTTGAACAGAACTCAGCTTCATGAAATCAATAAATCTGGTTAAGTTATTTACAGGTCACCTTACAGTGATCCAATGTAACACTCTTAATATCTGTGTATCTCAGTCTCAGAAAATGTCCTCTCATAATTTAGTTATTTTCTTGTTATAGTCGTGTCAGTTCAACAAAATTCAGCACATTAAGTATGGATCATGACGAGAATTATTCTTCCCTTTCTGCTTCTCCGGGTTTTATTGGTCATTTTTAAATCCAATCATATTCAAATCAAACATTTCAAAAACATGGATGATGCATTGATAAGTGTATGAGTGATAAAGATTGAGGTCAGGTTGTTGTTATATGACTTGCAGACTGGATGGCCTGCTGTGGTTTACAAGTATTTTTTTAAAGACCAATAAAGAACTTGGTACAGTGTGTTTTGTACTTCTTTTATGATAAAAAAAAATAAATCATGATGTAAAATCTGATATCTTTTCAGAAGGGAAACAACATTCCCTTTGATTATCATTTCATTACCAGCATCAAACACACTTCATAAAAAACTACAGCTGATGAAGGACATCTGTTTGCAAATTGGTTTAAGTTCTCAGAAGTGATTTCTCTTTGAATTTCAGAGAAGTCTATTCACTTTTTTATTAGCTGGTTATTTCAACATAGACATGAATTCGAAGTAATACTGTTTTCATGGAAACACATCTGAGTTAGTTTTCCACGAGTTAGAACTGAGCAGCACAGAGAAAGCCTCTTATCAGGATTAGAGCGAGAGCTGCAGTTATTAATACTCTGCTGTGCCAACTGAAAACTGAGTATGTGTTTGTCCCTCCTTTGCTTCAACCTCACGGATCAGACAGTAATGTCTGAGTCTGACTTAAATGATATCTATCAAAAGGACAAAATTATGTTTGATGTTGTTGCTTGTATACTTTAATGTTATTCTCACAGCAGGTGTCAGATTTGTACTGTTGACTAATGGGGTGATGGAGGATCTCTGATCAGAGTGGAAGTAGCAGTATCATCATGCAAAGGTACTCTGTTGGTACTTTTTAAGTTTGATTTTTAAAATCCTAATAAGTAAAAGTACTTAAGACTAGTTTCAATTTAACGCTCAAAATATCAAATGTTGAAAAATTCGGTATACAGACTTATGGGGTTTACAGAGGTGTACTTGGGGCTGGAGTACCAAGGTTTAAGTCCCATGGTTGGTGACAGCCCACTGTTCCAAATCAATTTCCCATTTGGGATTAGTAAAGCGTACAGAATTACTATTTTATCCACTGACATTACTGTCCATTTCAAACAGACAGATTTAGCTCTGAAAAATCACACAGGCCTGGAACTAGTTCTAGTTGACACTGAGTGAGAGGGGAAAGGTCACTGGTTTATCAGAGGCTTATGGGCTATACAGGCAGACCACCTTGCACACTCAAAGAAGTAGACTATTTCAAATAGGTCAAGAAAAAGCAAACAAAATTAACAACAAATGGGGGGGGGGGGAGATGGGAAACCAGCATCAACACTAATAATTTTGTTTCATATTTAAAAATCAAATAGAAAAGAAGGAGGACCCAGATTAAGTTTCTGTCTACAAAGCAATGACTCGTATGCAGGTACAAGGACTGGCTCGAACAACTACTACTATAACTACTTTAACTATAGTACTACTCATAATAATAACAACAACAACAACAACAACTATTATTATTATTATCATTATGATGATGATGATGATGATTACTATGATTATTATTATTATTATTATTATTATTATTATTCTCATCATTATGATTATGATTGTGATGATGATGATGATTATTATTATTATTATTATTATTATTATTAACAATAATAATAATAATCTATTTTTTGTTTGTTTGTTTTAAAAAATTGTACAATATTGTTATCTGCCCTCCCCCCACCACCACCACTTCCCTCCTGTTAATCCTCCAGCAGCAGCAGCGCAGGCAGGCACCAGTGACGGAGGCTAACAAAGCGCTTTTTTGACTTCAGTTAAATAGATTTTTTTAAGCCAATCACTAGGTAAGTTGTGTGATACTTACAGCCAATGTTTAATGGCACTTTATTTCCGAACTTATTAGTCACGAAATATATCGTTATTTATATCTTAATCGAAAATTTATTCCATAATCTGTCCGGGTGGCTACCTAGCTAACGGACCGATAAAACTCGCGTTGACTTCCGTTATGCTAAGCTAAGCCGGCTAGCTGTGCCGGGTTGGGTATAAAACGAAAACTTTATTTATTGGTAGTTAGACCTGAAATACACGCGCTGTAGTGCTCCTACCGGTATGGTATTCTAAATACAACAGATATTTCCTGTAAAAGCCCAACATATAATCCTTTTATTTTAAAACGGCATCCTTCGTTTGGCGCTAGCTGGTTAGCCACATTAGCGTCAAGTCTTTTGTAAACAGAACATCCTCTTGGTTGGTTAAAAACTAGGTCAGCCAGTACTGCAGTGATTTGCGCTTACATGATGCTGTGAAGTTTGCCAGCAATTAATGTCGATGTGAGTCTAACGGAATTGTGAGTCAATCTGGAGTTTGCCATCAACCCTGGAGCGGAAATGTATCATCGGGGGAAAAGGTCCCTAATCTGACATCAAATTCAATCCGAACTCGACTGGAGATCTGGACTTTATGTTTTATTCAGCTCATTTTACGCGCAGAGTGTACTGTACAGTCGACATGCACACTATAAACAGCCGTGATGCTGACGTTATCGCGGAAAGCTAAAAAGTTAGCCTCGGGTGTTGGTTTCAGACTGGTCTAGGGTTGTGTCAACACAGCTGGAGGTTGTTGTTGGCTGCCCATCTTTGTCAGGCACAGTATTGGTGAGTTGCATAATTCCTTGGTGCAGTGAAATAGCCTGTCCTGGTAAAGATTATGTATTCCCATCATGAAATTTCTACTGTTTTCCTCCAATGTCTGTTTGCAGCTATGGCAGCAATCAGGAAAAAGCTGGTTATAGTTGGAGATGGAGCCTGTGGGAAGACCTGTCTGCTCATTGTGTTCAGTAAGGACCAGTTTCCTGAGGTCTATGTGCCCACTGTGTTCGAGAACTACGTTGCTGACATTGAAGTAGATAGCAAACAGGTATGTGTTATTTTCCTCCTTTCACATTTAAGACAAGAAACAAGTATAACAGCTGATTGCGGGATGAGCTACTTCCACTTCTTTCACTCTCAGCTTCAGAGGTCATAGGTGACTCAATGTGTTAATTTGTACAAATAAAGTATACTTATCTTGAGTCTTAATAACATGCTTAGTGGATAAACCGTTATATAAGGTAGCTTTGTTTATTTGTTTTAATAAATCAAGTTTGAGTCACAGTGCGTCCGTCGGAAGTAACCTCTGCATGCAATCCACAGGACTTTCCTGCATCCAGAAAAAAAATATGGTCCTCTTTATTGATGTTATAATCAACACTGCATTCATGTTATAACACTAAAATGAAAGGTTTTGATTTAGTTCTAAATATCTATGTGAAATGTTAAAAAGCTCATATCCAAATTATCAATATTTTTAAAAATTCACTGTGATATTAACACAAGCTGCATTAAGTGATTATGACATTTAAATGCAAGGTTTGCATGTTGTTTGTAAAATGGTTTATTTGGAAACATGGTGAATATGGTTATTACATGTGCGTTATCCAAAGGGTGATAAAGGATGGATGCATACATGCAACTTATTGCCAGACCTGAAGCCTAAAGGCTTGCATCCTGTGGGTGGTAACTTGCCATCTCTGTCGATAGGTTGAGTTGGCGCTCTGGGATACAGCAGGCCAAGAGGACTACGACAGACTGCGTCCACTCTCTTATCCAGACACTGATGTCATTCTCATGTGCTTCTCCATCGACAGCCCTGACAGTCTTGGTTAGTATAAACGGAGAGCTCTGAGAATGTTCTGGCACACTTTTAGCTTCTGATTTAGTCACTGTGTCTCTAATTTAGTCACTTGATCTCCATTTCTACAAGAAGCTTCGTGGAAAGAGACAAAGTCAAGAGGAAAACAGTTGATAGGTAGTTTCAAATTATTTCTGATCTTGTTAAATAATTAGGAAAACAGGCAGAATAGTTTAGGGTTTTAAAATAGCTCAAATAATTTCATAAGAATTGTAAATTAATTGCATAACTAAACAAGCACGTCTGTTGGACTTGGAGAATTGTGTTTCATCATTCCAAGCAGTCAGTTTTCACACACGTTTTTTTTGGAGATGTTGTGGAGTCGGTGACATGAGGATGCAAATGTTTGCAATATTCACTCCGCACTTCTTGCATATTTTCAAGCCAGGTTTCTGGTAATCTCCAGCAGATTGCCTTGTAGTCTAAATCTTCCACTGTGTCTATTGCAAGTCTGTGTGGTTCTAAGAAATGCTGCTTCACATTCTTATATTGATTCAAACTTGCTTGGTGATACTATAAATATACAAACACAAAAACAGTCATTAGGGAGCTTCAACATCCATCCTTGGCATGCTGCAAAAGAAATGGTCATTTCAACGGTAATTGTACTTTTGTTCCACCTCAATACCCTTCCCAGGTTCTGTCACCGCACACAAATCTTACTTATTTCTGAAGATGATTATACTTTTCTTGATTCAGCAGTTCTAGACTTCAACTCGCCTAAAATCAAAAACTCTGATGACTTGAACAATTTATGAGCTGATGAACAGACTATTAATTGGCAGTCATTTTATCTATTAATAAATCCCTCAAGTTGCAGCAAAAATCCCAAATATTTGAGGTCCTCAGGCTGTCACATATTTGAATCCTTCATCTTTTTGTAGTCTTGCTTAATGTTATCTGCATTTCTTTAGATCTTTTTTTTTTTTTTTTTTTTAAAGGCTAGATTGTGAGAAACTGAGATGGATGCCTTTCATTTTCTTCTGATGTGTAACAGACTCAACAATTTGTGGCTTTTAGCGTGATGCACTACATATTTTGTCATATTTGTGAGTCATGCATCTGCTGTTTTTTGTCTTTTATTCAGAGAACATCCCTGAGAAGTGGACCCCTGAGGTGAAACACTTCTGCCCTAATGTTCCCATCATACTGGTGGGAAATAAAAAGGATCTACGTAATGATGAGCATACTCGGAGGGAGCTTGCCAAAATGAAGCAGGTAAAACTTGACATAACAACAAAAAAACGTATGAATACATACAAAGTTTCGTTAAAACACTTCTTGGCTCTTCTTTTAGGAGCCTGTGAAACCAGAAGATGGTCGGGACATGGCTAACAGGATCAGTGCCTTTGGATACATGGAGTGCTCTGCAAAAACAAAGGATGGCGTGAGGGAAGTGTTTGAGTTGGCCACCAGGGCTGCACTACAGGCCAGGCGGGGAAAGAAGAGCAATAAATGCATCCTACTGTAAATGGGGAATGGGGACTGCTTCTTACAGGGGGAATGAAGATGGAAAATGGGGTCAATCTACCCCCCTGACACACCCACACAAAAGACTGTTCTCTCGTTTTTACTAAAGATGTAATGCTTTTACTGTTTTGTCTTAAGCAAATGTAGTCAGGTTCTGTCAGTATTCAATTTTGAGGTTATGGAAAATACTTTTTGTACTTTTAACATGAGTAAAATTTGCCATAATAAAACCTCCTTTAACATGTTGTATGTAATTGAAAAGATCAGCCAGGGGACCTGTTGTCATACCTGCAATCTAGTTAAGTGCTTAAGCCCTGCCTGCTGATCTAAGGAATGTGTTCACAGCCAACTAGGGTGAAGTACCTGTACACTGTGACCCGTATTCCTCCAACTATTTCAACAGAGAGATGCACACATGAAGTTGAAAATTGTGTGTAGGCGTATTCACATACAAATCTAAGGTGCATTATGATCATGTGCACAGCATGAGACTGGAAACTCATTTTGCTAAAAAAAAAAAAAAAGTTTTGTGTAATAAATTACTTTGTCAGAATCTTAATTTGCATCACTTGAATTAGAAAAAAAAGATGAGCACTGAGATGGAGTCTAACTTAGATACAGAGTTAAAAATGTGTGCAGGATTCAGGCAGAGCATTTTCATTTGGGTGAAGCTTAATATTGATGGTCAGCTGGGGATCTTTATATGCCTTTCAGTGTAGGGATCAGGGTCCTGGGATTGCTATAGTGCCAAATCAAGTGCACTTCAGTGGTGTGGTGAGCATTACAGATTAATAAAAGCCACCTCTGGTTAATCTTTTGTTAATTGAGCCTGAGGGGTGGAGTTTTGTTGATCTCTTTAACAAGTTAATTAAATTCCGTTCTGTGTATTGAGGACATTCACAGCTGGAAAAAAAAATAGTGCTCTCTGGTGGACAAACTAGGGTCTGAAAAGATGCTTCATTCAACTTAGGATGCTTATATGCTAAATTGAAAACTCAAGGTATGTCTTTTTTTTTTTTTAACAAAACATGTTTTATTCCTCATTTACCCCCAAAAACTTTCCAATGAACAACATTCTCATGCAATAAACAATGTCAAGTGTTTATGAAAAAGTGAGCAGATATGCAACAATAAACCGGCTGGATGACAGTTTTATCAGTATTAAAATTAAACAAGTTTTCTTTGGTTTTAGCAAAAAGAAAAAGAGATTCTTACCTGCATGTACACAGTTCTTAAATATCATCAGGCTACTGCTACACAGCAACACTAATGGCATCCTCCAACATCATCAACCTGACTTGTCAAAACATATCCATTGTAGGCCTGAATTGAAGGCAACATCTGCATTTAACAGTTTCCCCCCTCTACCTATAAGATTCCTGTGTGAAACAGATGCCCATTTATGGAAGTTGGATTAACCATTTTACCCTTAAAGAACAAACATTTATTAAATATCTATTTGCTCATCCAGTAAGCTACTATGTGGTTTGTAGCTTATTATGGAAGACTGGCAGCAAAACACCATTTCACACTTCTGATGGATGGTTGTAGCCAAGCAGCTAAATCTAATCCTCATTTTAATAGTCATTCATTTTTCTTGGCTGGAAGTCGCGAATGGGTCAGAAACACTGGAAGCAGTGCTAGTGCTGTCAAGGCCACTGCCACCAACGGTCGGTAAAACAGCCAGCCCACTCCGATGACCAGAAGAGACAGTGAGCTGGAGACGCACAGGGCAAAGATCTTCAGGCCAACAGACACAAGCTCTCTGAGGACAGGAACCCAATCCACTGCAGGGACATGACAGAGTAGACATGAGTGGCAGATGCAGAGGAGGAAATGCACATAACATTGTTAGCGTACACTAACAGTGAGAGTTAATTTACCCAGTGTGTGGATTATGCGTGTGGTCAGCTGTATGCTAAGGAACATTAGCAACCAGCCTGCAGCCCTAAGTCCCCATGTCTTCATGCTGTTGTACTGGTGTTCCCTTGCGAACACCTCCTGCAGATAACAAGACAACTGCATCAATTAACAAATGTAAGCTATATGGAAAACGTTAATTTCACCAGACCTTACAAACCAGTCTGCTATCACACGAAAGACATAAAGTTGAAAAACTGTTTCTAATGAAAACCATACCAACCTCTGCAGTGAGCTCCTCCAGATAGAGGATCTCCAGAAAGTCTCCTGACTTGGTTTTAAAGGGCATTAGTTGCTCCCCTCTTTGCATGGCAACAATACTGACCTGTTGAGGGAAACAGTTTCTGCTTTTACCAGCATCTAAAGCTCAAACTGGACACTCACTCCAGGAAAAAAGCTTTAAAATAATTTCTTAGAAACCAATTAAATTATCTAAAATTGAATCAATAGGAAACTTTTTTTTGTTAGCAAATACTGTTTTTGAAGATGACATTCCTTTGTTTGATTTCTGCCAATATGAGGAAATGTTACGTTCTTTCATCTGATGGTAACCTGAACATTCTGGGGTTTGGACTTGATCAAAAGATTTCATTTGAAGCTGGTTCACTGATGTAAATGAAAGTCAGAATCTAACTCACATTTGATACCACACAATACCATTTCAAACACTGTAACTGCATGGACTATATGCAGTTAATACAAGAAAGTGACATTTTTCAAAGTTTTAAACCAATTTGGTAGCTTTTTGGCTGTTTTAGTTCAAGATGTATTTTTACATCAAAGTCGCTGATATAAATTTAGAAAAAACTGATATTTTAGTCTATAAGAAGTCAAAATAACCACAGCATGTTTAAAAACAAAGACTCCCTAAATACTAATTAAGATAAGAAAACCTTATTTGTCCCACAATGGGAAAATTTGGGGGAATAAAGGTCAAGATACTCAAATTAAATGTATAAAATCAAAATACAAAATAGTCTGTTGAGTAGTTGGAAAATTGAAGGTCTGATGGACAATTTCATGATTTTTTTTTTACTATCCAAAATTTTTGTTGTAATGAACTGTAGTATTTTTACAGCGAGCTTCCCTCTAAAAGCTACAAATGGATTCAAATGGGAAGTACAATGCCTTCTACTAAATACAAGAGTAGAGTATTCCTTTAACGTGACACTTGTGCCACACATAGTGCTTTAAGCCCAGCACTGACTGATATGGGAGTATTATAGGTATCAAAACAGGTCATCTGGAAAACCTACAGTTTGACGGGGGCCAAGGTGGGAATTTTCACCACTCAGTCCAGCAAAGGAGAATCTCACACGAACATCCCCGACCTTGGGTGGAAAAAAAACAAATACAAAAAAGGAAATGGAAAAAAATTAACTGAAGACACAAAAAAGCAACAATACACACACACACACATATATATATATATATATATATATATATATATATATATATATATACACACATATACATACATACACATACATATAAATGTAACAAGTTAAACTCTTGATCTTTACCTCTGGCCTGCGTGGGTTCTGAGTGTGATAGAAATAATCGCCATCAATGGATAGAAAGGAGTCCAAGTTAAAGATCGGGAAATCCCTCAAACTCAGGGTCTGGAAGTTGCTGATCTGCTCCACCAGTCCTACATGACCAAGAAACTAATAAAATATGACTCAAATCTAAAATGTATCAACTTTGTGATTTTGAGTGGATAAATACCTTTGGACAAAATAAAAGGTCCTACTCGGACTTCAGGCGCCACCACTGTAACACTTTCGACTGCCATGGCGCTGACATACAAACAATGAGATGAAAGTATATTGTTCAAACAAAACAGACACCACACAAAAACATGAATATTCTCAAATTCTTATTACCTTGGATTCTGGTGACCAATTTCCTTATCAAAATGACGACTATTGATCAGCTCAGATTTCCACTCAGTGTCTACAGTGGAGGGGTTACACAGCTTCAGATCAGAGGACACAGCCAGCCAGATGCACAACTTCAACCAGAATAAAGACTGCAGCTCTTAATAGAAAATCAACAGTCACAACTCACTGTAGGTGTAAGTTGTTTCAGTTTTGGTTTCACCATTTTCTTGGTAGTCCCTAAAGTGATTTGCCAAAAAACAAAACAAAAAACACAAGTCAGTCAAAAAACAGTTTTATACATGACCATACCCTGAGAGCTGACATGCAGACCAATGACACACACACACACACACTCACCTGCTTTCACTGTACTCCACCCATTGATACATCTCCACCTCCCTCCTCAGCTTCACTGCCTGCACCACCACTCTGTAATTGGAGTCATGTAGGGGCTATACAGACAGATGCACATGGTTATGTCACTCAGTTAAACACCTGTGAAAGCATTAGTTAGACGAGTGTGTTTCTCAATCCTGGTCCACAGGATCCTCTTCCCTGCCTGCGTGTTTTAGAGCATTGGTAGGGAACCTTGGCCCTCTCCTGCAAGGTTTCCATGTGTCCCTGCTCCCACACACCCAATTCAAATGAATAAATCACTGTACAGTATCTGACCATTTGATTAGAATGCGGTGTGCTAGAGTGGTGATACAAAGGATGTGTCCAAATGTCTCTCCTGCTCCCAATCCCTCATGCACTATATAGGGCCGCACTATATAGCACACTTTGCAGTGCACTCATTCTGAGGGCGATTCAGACACGAAGCCATTTCTTCCCCGCCGCAGATCACGTAATTACCAGCTGTCACTGCGGCAACCACGATGGACAAAAAGTTGCCAATACAAATCAGATCTATAACTTTATGTGAAAATCTTTCATTTATTTATATTGTTGGGAATTTTTTTTCCACCTCTTTTTTTCCCATGGCTCTGTGTGTTCGCCTCCTTGCGCCATTCAGCGCTCCTGCCTGCAATGCATCGTGCAGGGTGTACATTTGACAACAACCATAGAAAACCTCCAGAACTGCGGCCCTGAAGACCCAGGGTTTCCCCATCACTGTTTTAGAGGTAGCTCTAGTGCTGTGCAATTAAATGAAATTTAGTCGTGATTTAATTTTTTTTTTTTTGTCAATCCAAACTTATTTAATCAAGTTAAAACAACTATTATTATTTTTGCTGTTTCTCTTGGCACAATTTTTGAAAGTTATTCTGAGGTTATCCCAGACAGTTTGTTGGGTGTCATTAACAACAATGTATGATTTGAAATGTTCTAGCATTGCACTAAAGCTCAACAAAGTTTATTTTGGGATGTTTTTTTAAAAAATATAAATAAGTATGTTTACTTTTTTCAAATATAGAGAAATGGCAGAACAGCTGGATACATAATTTATTTTAGATATATTTCAATACAGCTCTAAGGTACATATTTGTAGCCTATATTTATTTTCAGTGCTAGAAACCTTAGAAAGGAATGCTAAATAATGCATTGTGTTACTAGAAAATAATCGTCTGAATAATCGTGATTTCAATATTGGACAAAATAATCTTGACAATGATTTTTTCCATAATTGGGCAGTCCGAGGAAACAATACTTTTGCACACCTGAGTGAAATGAATGGCTCGTTAACAGGCTTGCAAAGAACTTTGAGTAGGTTCATTAATCTGAATCAGGTGTGTTTGAGTGGGAACGCAATCTATTTGAGGCAATCTATTTCTCTATTTGAGAATTTCTCAATCTAGGTCTTCAGAACCCACTGACATGTATGTTTTCAATACATGTCAGTGGGTTCTGAAGACCTAGATTGAGAAACACTAATTTAGACTAAAACAGCACCAAAAGTGACAAAAATATTCAGTAAATGTACAAAACAAATGTTAAAGCAGGGGTGGGGGACTTTGGCCCTCATCCTGCAGGACTTCCACTTGTCCTTGCTCCTACACACCTGATTCAAATCAATGAGTCTCTGTGCAGAACTTGATTGGCTGTTAGATCCATTTGATTTGAATCATGTGTGCTGGAGGGGGAGAAATGGAAAGTCTGAAGGGACACCAGCCCTTGAGGACCAGGGTTCCCACCACTGTGTTAAAGTTAGTATTTGCTTTAGTGTGTAAAGGTCTCCAGATTTTTAGAATACAAAAAATTATTAGTTCCTTTTTGTTTTTTTTAAATATTTTTTTTAATCATCCTTTCAGCCAAGTCCAGCCCTCAAGCGCCACAAACCTGTAACTTTTAGATGCATTCCTTCTCCAACACACCTGAACTACCTCATCAGTGTCATTCAGCTCTGGAGAGGCCTAGTAACGAGCAATTCATTTGATTCAGGTGTGCTGGAGAAGGGATGCACCTAAAAGATGCAGGAATGTGGCTCTCGAGGACTGGACTTGGTCATCCCTGCTTTACTGCATCCACTTATTTTGGACTGTATGAAGCCATGGAAGCAGACAAGTGGCGCCACCAGCTGTTTACATTAATAAAACAAATACCAACACAACAGAAATATAACACTTTTTTGGCCAGTCTTCTAAAATACCAAAATTTGCCTCTGTACCTTTGTGTGCAAAATCCCAGTCTATTTAGGAGCATCTATTTCAAGATGCTTCTAAACTTTTTTTTCTTTTAAATTGTGACTTTTTTATTTATTTTATTTTTCGTGCCTATTGGCAGTCAGGGTACCTAAGGCTAGCACATGGATGTCTGTGAGGTCCTCCAAGGAGATGCCTCCCCAGACCATGACCATTGCCAAACCATTAAAGCTGGAAGATGTTGCAGACAACATCTTCAGGTCTCCAAACTCTCTCACGGTTGTCACATGCGCTCAGTGTGAACCTGGTCTCATCCACGAAGAGCACAGGCTGCCAATGGCAAATTTGCTAATACTGGGGTTCTCTGGCAAATGTCAATCAGGCTGCACGGTGTTGGGCTGTGAACACAGGCCTCACTTGTGAACGTGGGGCCCTCATACCAGTCTGTGTTGAACAGTTTCAGCAGAAATATTAACATTAGTGGTCTGCTGGAGGTCATCCTACAGAACATTTCACCTACCGTCAAACCTGCAATAACCCACATTATTAACTCCTCTCTCAAATCTGGTGTCTTTCCGTCTGCCTTCAAGTAAGCTGGGGCCACCCTGATGCTGAAAAACCCCCACACTCAACCCTGCTGCCATGGATGAAAACTACCGGTTGGTCTCACTGCTACCGTTCATGTCTAAACTTTTAGAGCGAGCCATCTTCAGTCAGGTCTCATAGTTCCTTCATAACAACAATCTGTTTGATCCATATCAGTCAGTCTTTAGGCAGGGCCACTCAACCGAAACTGCTCTTTTGTCAGTTACTGAGTTACTACGGTTTGCCAGATCCACTGGTCTATCCTCAGTCAATACTGCTTGACCTGTCCACTGCTTTTGACAAAATCAACCACATCATCCTCTCCACACTCTCAAAGCTTGGCATTTCAGGATCTGTCCACATCTTAATTCACAGGAAGATCCTATCATGGCATGGACAAGTGACCAGATCACATGTGGCAACAGGGGTGCTACAGGGATCAGTGTTTGGTCTTTTTCTCTTTTCACTGTACATCGTCTCACACACCGTCTCAAGATTTGTCCAGCTATTCTCAGCACAGAAAAAGTTGCATGCACTTATGCTAAGATGACATTATGATGGTGAATTTAGGACCTATTTGGTTTGTGCATACTCCCAATTCTATCACCTAAACAACTCTTAACGATGCAGACTCCAACTCATCAAGACCTCCGAAAATGCATAGTAGCACATCTCACAAAACCTCAACTGGATTGATATCTTGAAAGTTTGGAGGTCAAGTTCACACTTTAGCTCTTTATCATGTTCCTCAAATCACTCCTAACTTTTATGCAATGTGACAGTGTAGCTCACCAAAACAGATTAATAGCATCAGGAAATACTACTGCCATGAAGAGATGTGCGTAGTCTGTTACAATGCACATCTCTTACATTACATGTCATGGGAGCATCCACATAAATGCAAAAACTCAAGGTTTATAAACATAACATTGCCCAGAGCATTATTCCTTCGTGAACCCAGCAGCCTCTTCCCCATGTAAACTAAACAGACCACAAAATGTAAAAGTAAAAGTGATTCGCTACATCACAGCAACTTCTTACATTATTCCATGGTCCAATTCTGATGTTCATTTTCCAACTGTAGGTGTTTTTTTTGGTTTTGTTTTTTTGCAGAGAATATATGTCAGTATGGGTACTCAACCATGCAATGGTAATGAACCTTAATGTTTCTACTCCTTTTTGCTATGGTCATTCTTCAATGGTGTTTCGGCTAACTGTCCAAAACGAGCCATTGATTAGCCTCAGTGGGCTAAACACAGGAGATCATTGATGATGCGCATTAAGAACTTCTTTGTCTCACGTTTATTCTCCATATCATAATCAACGTTATTCAAATTTATGCAAGGAAAACTGACAACAAGACAATGCAAAACTTAGTAACTTAGCTGTGTGATTTATGGGTTGTGGTCAACAAAAGATTTCACTCCCGAGATCACCCCACTCCTACATCCTCCAAACAGCTAGGGCGCACAGGTGAGTGCAACTATTTATAATCATGGATTACACACGCACCATCAAAGTGCCAATCGGGCATGCACACAACAGCATATTGATACAGATACCATTATTCACACATATGGCTCCTACAAATGGGATCTAATAACACAAGTTCACTTTTGCTTCATGCGTGCAGTTGCTAAACCTTGGTGTGTACTGACTGTAACTCTTGAAAACACTTGATATTCACCATTAACTACTCCACTCAATGAGTACCATACAAAATCTGCAGTTTTGGAGAGATACAGTTATTTCACCTATCACAAGTTAGTTTTTCCTTTTTCCAAAAATATAAATTTAAAAAAACTGACCATTTACTCACGGTCTACCAGTATATCCTGCTCCTTGACAGTAGCCTGGTACATCAGTCTGACTATGGCGATAGTCAGGCTGATGTACCACTTCACAGTGGTTAGTTCGTGGCAGCTGAATTCTATATGTGGAGTATGCTAATCCCTCCTGATAAATGATGAAATCAAGCCTAGTATGTGAATAAAGGGAGGTGTTTGACTGAATAGAGTTCAAAAGTAGCATGGAATGCAGCCAACCTGTAAAGTATACAGCTGTGCTGACAGATGAACTAAACGATTGTTGTTCTGCAGGTCGAGGCTGGAGGAAGGTCCCAATGATACAACCTGAGAGAGGCCTTCATCCAGGGAGGATGCTGTTTGCAGAGCTCGCCCCTGAAAAGAGAAACATTTACAGAAAGAACCCCTTCTTAGTATGATGAATAATTATTTAACAAGGACGCAGCCTGGATGTAAGGTACTTGAAAGCAACTCTACTAGTTGAGTTTCTCACCTCATTGGTAAATAGAACATAAATTGAAAGGAAAAACAGTCCTACACCGACAACAGATCCTCCTGCAGTTTCACCTAATCGCTCCAGGAATCCAGGGTTGGACTTAACAGACACCCTTTTGTGTTGGTCTGGGTCTATACCTGGAAACTAAGACAAACAGAACTGCTCAATTCACACATTAGCAATAGCTAAAAGATCTTACAGCCAGTCAAAATCAATACATTTGTATTTGCTCCATTAACACTGATAATTATAGCTCATTGGAGATCAAATGTATGTCATGACAGCTGTGACCAGTTTGTTAGTGACAGCTAGTTGTGACCTGGACAATTTTAAATATTGAAAGCAATAGTAGCGATCAAATGCAGTTTATAGAAATTTACTTTGAGTCATTCAGTGTTGGCAAAACAAACTGTATGAGCAAATGAAGATTTTACAGGAACGTTTCCCTCTTCTTGTTGAAACAGTATATTGCAAGTATACAAAGAGATATTTTCTTTAACTACGAAGTTCAGCATAACTAGAATTATTTTTAATGCCAATAAGTGTGTCAAAAGCCACAGAGGGCGTGAACAAGGGCGAGACAACTTCCTAATTTTTACGTCTCATCAAACCCAGATATCAGTTCTGTAACTTTCTACCACATTAACACATTAGCACAGTAAGTAGCGTATTACTGCCAATACATAATATTTTAATAACCTGCGATGGGCAGGCTGAACACTCAGGAAGGAGCGAGGTAATAAAACTCGATTAATTTACATGCTAAACACAAAAAGATTGTTATAATGCTGGCATTGTATTATGTGATAGAGTTAAAAACTCAGGTTATCAAGTAAAACCAAAAGAGTGCAACTGAATCCACTCACTGTCTGTCCTGAAGACATTTCTCTGACTTGTTCAATTCAAAAGTCACGAAGATGCTAGCAAACCGGCACACAAGCAAGCTGCTACTAATCACGCTTCGATTTCCTGTCAGTCGGAGCGTGCCGACACACACCCAGGGAGGGCGGAGTCTACGCAAGTTAATATGTTTCGTTTTGTTTTGTTTTTTAGCTCCGAACCACCCGGGTGCCTTGGTGTTTATTACGAGCGCTACCAAAGTCCTGGTCCTGGTCCTCTCTGACCCGACTTTCTCAGGGAACCACGGGTAATGCAGTTTTCCTAGTGACAACAGTTTTCGGTCCTGAACAAGTTTTGGCGCATTTATAGTAACGCACATAGATATAATTCATTCATTGTCATTGCATAAAACGATACAATAAAAGTAGCTGTACTCCTGAAACAGTAGTACAGTAGGTATTTAACAAACAAGTTATAGGACAACCACATAGTTTTTTTTTCTTTTTTTTTTTTGTTATACTGTTAAGATCCCCGAGGGGAAATTAGGGCTCTGCATTTTACCCATCCCTGTAGTACCAGAGAGCAGTGGGCTGCTACTTAAAGCCGTTAACTTAAAGCAGTTGTGGTTGCTCAGGGGTCCACAGTGGTTCACCTGAATGTCGTGTCGGGGACTCGAACCCCAGTCCTCCGCTTAAAGGACTAAGTCACTTGTAAAAACACAATGTTGGAAAAAAAAAATAAGATTCACACAGAATAAATACAGTTAAAAATATGCACATACATTTTTTGAAAATGATTTTTTTTTCTTTTACATCAGCTGGGCTTTAGTTGATGAGCCTAATGGCCCAGAGTTGACTTCAGGCTTCTTCTTGTACCAGAGGGCAGCAGAGAGATCAGTTTGTGGCCATGGTGTGAACAGTCTTTTATCGTGGGTCTTGCTCTGCTTAGGCAACTTGTGCCAATGATGTCCTCCAAAGACGGCAGAGTGAACCCAATTATATTTTCTGCAGTCCTAAGTACCTTCTGCAAAGCTTTTTTTTATCAGCTGCAGAGCATGTTGCATACCATTACAGAGATACAGTTGACCAGAACACTCTCAACTATTTGATCTTTAGAAGGAGACCAGCATCAATTGGCTATATGCACAACTCCACTACTTCTTGAACTTCAGAGAGCATCTTTGCCTCCTGTCTTTCATTACTGGACAAACTGATGGGCCTTCTTTACCACTGGCAAGTTGCTTGAGGTCCAAAAGTCGTCCCCTGAGACCCCCATGAATTTAAATGGTTGGTACCCTCTTTAATGGGAAATAAATATTTCATGAAGACCGATAGGCTATCTGTATACAAGTTTCATGTTGTCTACTTGTGTTCTACTTTAGGATATATTGCAGGAGTTTTGGTACATTTGGGGGGCCATTACCCACATCTTTAGTTATCTTGCTCATACCAAAGAAGCGTGATCCTTGTGTGACCAGATTCCCAGGTGAGAGTGAATGGTCAGCGCGCATGACTCTCACCCGGGGGTCTGGGGATCAAATCCCGCCCGGGCCCTCCACTGCATACCTTGCCACATTCTGGTGTTGTCGGCAGGATCCATGTGACGCTGGTAAACAGTTCATGGACTCAAAATCGGTGGCAGCCTCCGTTGCGTAGCTTGCCACATTAACACTAATTTTGTTTTTTCTTTTGGGACTTTTGAATTTTAGATTTACATGAATGAAGAACTGTAAAATTTATATTAATGGTAAACATCTTTATCTACAGTAATACAGCAAACTACAGTGACTATGAAATGTGATCCCTTATTATCGATCTGTCTCGGTGAACACACACATACACGAGCACATAATGCAAAGATGTGCTAGTCTTAAGAGGATTATAGCAAAGGGGAACATAGCAATTACTGTCACCTATCATCACACTTGTTTTGACACACACACAAGTGCTCGCGTGAACACACACTGCAACAGGCGGCAGTCAGGAAAAGCACTGGGACTCAGTGATCAGTGAGGAAGAAGTGAAGACGCTGTCAAGATGCAGGAGTATGATATCATAGTACTTGGAACTGGACTTAAGGTAAGAAAATCTGTGTTTACTATAAGAGAATCAGCCTTATATGTGTAAACTCCCCCAGACAGCCTCAATAGCAGGCAGCCATATGGGTCATTAAAAGATTTCAGAGATTAAGTTTCATGAAACAAGTGGACTGCAGTTTGTAGTGCGGTTTTCAGAGCAGAATAGGAATATTTATTCACACTACAACAAATATAATATAAACGACAATATATATGTGATATATACTAGACAAAAACATGACTAAATGACCCAAAATTATATTTTAAAACAGAAAAGAGAAAACAATGCTAAAGAAAAGGTTCTCTTTCAGAGTTATTATCAGCATGATCACAAAGAAATCTTCAAGTAAGACTCCCATATCTATACTTTTTTTCTCAACACTATAACACTGATATATAAATATTAATTTCCTCCCATTAAAATTTCTTGAGGTAGCTACAATAATCTGCTGATCCACTGAGTGCCTGCTGGTCGTCAAAGGGGATTTATGACAATGACATTTCTCTAGTTCTGATCTGCCTTTGCAAACTGATAACTACTGATTCTGATGACATTTGACCCACTTCCAAACCCTTTCCTGGTTCCTTCAGGAATGTGTCCTCTCCGGTTTAATGTCTCTAAGTGGGAAAAAGGTTCTTCAGATTGACAAGAATTCTTATTATGGAGGAGAAAGTGCATGCATTTCTCCCCTTGAAGAGGTGTGTTTGAAAACCAGCAAATTATCACATACATGTCTTTTTGAAACAGATTCCTGCATTAATATGAGGTGTTTATTTTATCTCTAGCTGTACAAGAACTTTAAAGTTTCAGGTCCTCCTAAGTCAATGGGCCGAGGAAAAGAGTGGAACGTTGATCTTGTCCCCAAGTTTTTTTCTGTCCACTGGTAAGAGTCTAATGCAGTTATTTCATGGTTATTTGTTAAGTGTATACATATTTTAGTGTTAAATATTTGTTTTGTGTTTGCAATAGGCGAGTTGGTAAAAATCTTGGTGCACACTGAGGTTACTCGTTATCTGGATTTCAAAGTTGTTGAAGGGAGCTATGTGTACAAGGCAGGCAAGGTGCACAAAGTCCCTGCCACAGAGGAAGATGCCCAGTCTTCAGGTGAAAATGAAGTCGTTGCACTTTCAAATGTAAAATCTCCAGACACATTTATGATATATAATGTTAAAAATACATCTGTGTTCAGATCTGATGGGCATGTTTGATAAGAGGAGGTTCAAGAAGCTGCTGCACTTTGCTCTGAATTTTGATGCGAGAAACCCTCGCACCCACCAGGACGTGGATCCCCAAAAGACGACCGCACGGGAGATGTTCAGTCGCTTTGACCTGGGCCAAGATGTCATGGAGTTCACAGGTCATGCCATAGCCTTACACAGCAGTGAGAGGTCAGTAGCAGAACTTAAGTAACCCAGACAAGACTGAATGAAATAATTACAAGTGATGAAAGCTTCTCCTTTTTGTCTTTGCAGCTACTTGGACCACTCGTGTGTGGAAACTATCAACAGGATCAGGGTGTACGCAGAGTCTTTGTCCCGCCACAACACCAGTCCGTACTTATACCCTCTGTATGGGCTTGGGGAACTACCACAGGGATTTGCCAGGTGACAATTGTACAAGTTCTATGTTGGTAATGTACAGAAGATTTGTTTCATGTAAATTAGCAGAAAAACTCGGATTTCTCCTTCACTGATTTTTCAGTTTCACTTCTTGTTCAAGGCAGTAAAATCACCATCCAGTCTCTCAAAGTTGTGATGTTATGACTTCTTAAAAAATGTTCTTGTATGGAAACAGTCACAGAATCATGCAGTGGCTCAGAGGTGCAAAACACAACAGCGGACAAAGCACAAGAGCTTTCCATAAAACACAACCGTTAAGAAAAGACTGGCAAAATCAGAGAGCAGGACAACAAAACAAACAATTATCAAGATAAAAATTTAACACCACGTAACAACAAAGCAAACAACACAATATCAAAACCAACAGAATCATTATGAATAACACAAAACGTAAACATCAACAAAATCACAAATACTTTTTTTTTTCTTGAGAAAACAAGTTTTAGAAGACAAACAAAAGTTGTTGGCACGTTTTTTTATGTGTCTTTCCTAAAATGTTGTTTTTTTTGTTTGTTTGTTGTTGTTTTTTATGTGTTTTTGTTGAGTTGTTCTCTAAAAAGCTGATGGTTTTCATGTTTGGTTTTACTGTTTCTGGTCAACTGTTCTTTGATGGTGTTTTTTAAAATCTTCACATATTTTCAGAGGGTTGAGATTCCCATGGCTTGTGTTTTTATTATCGCTGCATTCTTTGTTTAATTGTTTTTCATTGTTTTGTTTTGTTTTTTTCTTCAGCAATGCTCATATTTTTTTGCTGTTGCATTTTCTGTTTTGTTTTGTTCTTTTTTGTCATGTCTTCCCTTTTGTTTCTGCATCTTTAGTTGTTTTGTACTTCAGGACCACGGTCAACTTTAGATGCCCACTAGAATACAGTAAGCATGCTTCTTTGTGTTTCAGACTGAGTGCAGAGTACGGAGGAACCTTCCTGCCGAAAAGAGCTGTAGACGAGATTGTGATGGAGAACGGGAAAGTGAAGGCTGTCAAATCTGAGGGAAAGGTAGAGGCGAAACAATATTTTAATTGAAATGTCTAATGAGCCATTGTGCACTAAGTGTTTTTTTCTCTCCCATTTTCACAGGTGTTCCTCTGCAAGCAGCTGATCTGCGATCCCAGCTACGTTCCCAACCGAGTCAGGAAAGTGGGACGTATCATCAGAGTGATCTGTTTGTTGAATCATCCAGTTAAAAACACTCATGAAGCCAGCTCCTGTCAGATTATCATCCCTCAAACACAGCTCAACAGGAAGTCAGGTATACGCTCTGTCCAAACATGAAAATGGTAGTCTTGTTGTTCTGTTCTGACATCCAGCTTATTTCATGTTTGCTTGCGTGTCATCCTGTTTAACATGATCATCTCTGTTTGGTTCATACAGACATTTACATATCTGTGCTGTCATACAGCCACGGTGTGGCTTCAGATGGGATGTACATCGCCACGGTGAGCACAAATGTAGAGACAAACAACCCGGAGACAGAAGTGCAGCCTGGACTGGAGCTACTTGAACCCATCATGCAAAAGTTAGTGAGTCTTTCAAGTCTTGAATTGTAGTGTTTGGTTTAAATGACCTAATGTAATCTCTTGTTAACACTTTGATTCCAGGTTTGTGTCTGTCAGCCATGTGCTTGTTCCAAATGAAGATGGGATAAAGAGTCAGGTAATGAGGAAATTCCCCAGAGAGAGGGAAAAAAAGGGAGAATAAAATGTGTCAGCTTTAACAATAGTGATTTTGTCCATCTTTTCTCTGTGATTAGATATTTGTGTCCCGCTCATATGATGCAACAAACTTCTTTGAATCTGAGTGTGAGGACATCAAAAGCATGTACCGTCGGATCACAGGAGCAGAGCTGTGCTTCGGGACATCTCGACACCAGTCTAGCAACTCCGACGATGACTGAGAAGCACCGGTGACATCTGGACTAGTTGATTAAACAGACGTGATGTTTACACACGGCTGTAAAACAGAAGGTGTTATGTAGCATGTAGAATTAAATATGTGTGTGATTTTTCCTGTTCCCCTAAAATGTGTCCTCTTTATGGAAGTTTGCAAAACACACTGTTGCTGAGTATTTGTTTGGAAAACCCCCTTATATTGTGTATTTGTTATTTCATTCTTGTACACCTGCAATACTTTATGAGACAATGTAACCGTAAATCAGCAAGGTCATGTTGCTGCATAGCTCTTAGGTTTTGATGTGTGTACTTTAGTCAAATAAGGAAAAAAATCGTCTCAGCTTTAAATGAATAACATAGTGAACTTTTGGTATATTGTCTGAAACTCAAATTAATAAAGGGTTTGATTATTTCATGAATGTATTCATTCTAGATGTGATAAAAACAACTGGAGCAAACAGGATCATTTTTTCAACTGCAGCAGATGAGAATAATAAGGGTTAAAATGCTCAGACTGACTCTGGACATGTTGCACTGAAGCAGATGATTAGAGATGAATCACAGTGATGTGTGAAGGATTTCAGACTGCTTTTCTCTATGGGGCTTATGTGTGAGAAGGACAAAGCCATTGAATTATGTCATATGCTGCACATGCAGCGCTGCTGGTGGAGGACGTCAGACAGACGCACTGAGCAAAGAGGCTTATCCAGATAAAGGGCAGTCGCCTACAACACCATCTTGCCTCAGGAACATACTGTAGACACATATAAAATCTTAATTTATTTTACATACTGCCACAATGACCTATATTTGCAGAATACAGTATATTTGACATGCTTTAATACACATATACATCAAATGCATTACATTTTAAGTTAAAGCATCATCATAGAGTGTTTATATATATATATATATATATATGCATACATATATATATTTACTCACATACAATTCTATATACAAGAATACAGTTGCAGACTTTGCAGTCTGTATTTCAGCTCTAGATTTGGTTGCAAACATGGCAACAGAGCTCTGCAACATAGCTGTCTACAACCAAATGCTGTCTGCTTAGAAATCTCACAGGAAACCCAACAAAAATGTGGCTCACAGCTCACCTAAGTCTGCCTCAGGTGTTGGAGTTGTCTTTGATAATAATAACTGAATACCAAAGCTGGAAATAATGGTTTGTTCCTTTGTCTGCTTTCTGTAGAAGTCAAATGGCCATATCACTGGTATGAACCTGTCTTCAGTCATCACTCCTGTCCTGTTTCTAGCGTGAATTGCAACACCTAGTCCTGTTTAACTTCTAGGGCTGTGCTGGGAGATGGAGGAATCAGACCAGCTGCAACCAATCTTCGCTCACTTGTCAGGAAGTTGAAGGTTGCACAAGCATTTGGCTGCAAAAGAAAGAGTAATTTTAAGATGGCTCGGTTTACTTTAACTGTTGTCTTTATAAAGTGTGCTATGCTTTTATTAACCAGCGTAGTGATGCTTTATGGTGCTGAGACACTTTGCATACTTTACCGTGTCTTGCACCTCCACAGCAATGCCTTTGCGCTTCAGAAGAGCAAGGACTGAGGGATCGATTCGTTCGAGCTTTAAGCCTGTGCCCAGCACTAGAATCTCTTCATAAACCAAGAAGAAAAGACAAGAAGACAAAAACAAACTTCAGGATAAATCTCTTTTTGTTAAATATGCCCTGGCTATAAATAACTGAATGAGAGACCAATTCAAAGAAAAGAACACATTGCTATAAGCAGACAAAGAAAAATGATGTGCTATCATGAAACTGATGTGAATCATATTCTGTGCTTTTTCAATCAAGCTTAGCATGTCAGGGTTACTCAGTTCAGTCCTATAAGGGCCACAGTCCAGCAGGTTTTCCATGTCTCTGTGCTCCAACACAAGTTAATGAGTCATTGTTCAGAGCCTGATTGGCTATTGGACCTATCTAATTTGAGTCAGGTGTGTTCGATCAAGGAGACATGAAAAACCTGCTGGATTGTGGCCCTCAAAGGACAGAGTTAAGTAGCCCTGCCCTTTGTCAAAAATTTGGAACTACCCCTTTAAGGACCTATAACACAAAACAAGACAAACCTATATTTCAGGCTGCTCCATATATTATCAACAACTCCCTCAAGCTATCACAGATAGAAGTGTCAGCAAAGCTGTATGAAGCACCAACACATAGCTGACGACAAAATGCCAGAACCATAATTACCTTTGATATTCACTCAAACTCTGAGCTTTACGAGGTTTCAGACTCTTTACATGCTCAAAATATGCAAATACTGAAACAGTTCACGTGTCACTATGACAACATTGTCACACTCTTGTGACAGCTGGAAATGAGAAGGGGGAAAAACAGATGAGACCCCTTGTTGTGCTGGTATGTATTGATCAATGAAGAAGCAACTCTTGCAGGAAATGATCCGCTATATTTGCACATTTTCTCACCTGAGGATTTTTCTGAGATTTCACAAGCCACCTGACAACAAGTCAGATGCAAGTGATACAGACATTTGTGTTTGCATGCATCACCACAAAAATGTCTTTATTGTCAAGCATCTGTAAGTCAGTCTGCTTATCTTTTTTTCGTTACCTATTGTGGGTTCAAGCATGTAGAAGAGTGAAACACTCTCTTCTGTGATGTCTTTATATGTGCCAACCTGCAGAGAGATATTTGAAACAATTCATTATTTAAAAATCAGAAAATAGAAGAATGTGATGCAACACAGATTTGTGAGAATAATTTGGATGTTGATTTTACGTTCCACTGCAGAATAGCAGGAGGCAACACAGCACAGGGCCCAAACACCCGGTTGCCATCAATGTTGAATCCTGATGAACTGTAGCTGTGGATCAAGATCCCACTTTCTGGTTCCTTCTTCATTACAGACACAGTGGTACGTTGGTACAACTCATCATCACCAGGTTCCAATCTATGAGCACGAGACAGAAATGGACTGCAACAAGACAGGAAAGCTGAATTAGAATGTCATAAAACACCATCCCAACCAGTTTCTGTTCTTTAAGTGTAAAAAAACATTAAACATCATTTACACATTCATACGGCACTTTCTAAACTGCTAAACTAATCTAAACTACTTTATTTCATTTTACACATTTATTTTTTTTTCTCTCCATTATACTCACTAACTCACCAATGAAAGCAATGCGACAACGACATGCAGATTTGGAAGGCCAGGGATCAAATAACTATCCTTCTGATCCACAGTCATCCAGTAATGTTGGAGTGTTATGACAAATATTTATTGTGTTTCAAAAACTCTGGTGTGAAAACATACTTTGTATGAACCAATTTTCCTCATCACTTCACTCCAGTCTTATAATTTTCACAAAACCAGGCAGCGCTTCAGATCTGCCAAACGACCCAGTTTAAAAGCCAAAGATCCAATGCCAACTTACTGACAGGGCTGCCAGCCAAAAGCTTTAGACTTGTTTCTGCAGGAGACAAAGGAGCCCTTCTGCATGTGTGAGGAGTTGGAAATGCTGTCCTACTTTCTTTGCGGTCCTTACAAAAATCTGGGGATCAGCAGTGTTTTTTTTTTAGCTTAGGAAAGCTGATGGTTTTCACCTGCCTTGATAACTGCAGGACAGTAACAGATAGCCTCCAGGTGGACCCAGAGATATCTCATGAAACTCTGGAGGAAACTTGGACGGCTGATTGTGAGAAAGAAGCATGTAAAACAACAACCTGACCCCAAGTAAGCCTCAGTCATTAGGGCTGCCACAAACGATTATTTTGATCATCGACGAGTCACAATCTTTATTTTTTTTTCCTCCCATTTTTGGATTAAGCGACTAATGAAATCACATTACAGAACCAGTCAAAAGTTTGGACACTTTTTCATTGAATCTTACGATCTAGTGTCAAAACCTTTGACTGGTAGTGTGTGTGTGTTTATTTATGTCATCAAGGAAAGCTGACCCTGACAGCTCCAACTACGCACAGACAGAAAGACAGACAAGTACAGTGGCAATTTAGAGAGGAAAAACTAAACTTAAAAACAATTAACGACCAGTCGATCATGAAATTAGTCACAGACTATTTTGATAGTGGACATAACCACGATTAATTGACTAATCGTGGCAGCCCTATGGTCAATAAAGTAAACTTATTCTGTCCAATTCAACCCTGATAAAGTCTGATTTTGAACCTCTGAGGTCAGAATGCTGTTAAATAATAAATGTTTACCCAAGACATAGAGATGTGCAATGAATTAAAATAGAATAAAGTGTTGTGCATAAGAAAGTATCTGACAGTGCAACTAAGAAATATGTTCATATTCTTATTTACAGATTAAGCCATGCCAAACATGAGACCTGCTAGAGAATAAATTGGATAAGATATGTAGAGAATCATGTTAAATTGTCAACGTGGAGCGCAAACTATTACAGTGTGTTCAAAATATAAATAATAAACTTCGACCTGCATTAGGAGTTTTGCAACTTTCTTTTGCCATTTTTGAAAATAATCTTATTTTTGATAAGTAGTGCTAAAAATTCGTTTATGATGTACACCATTTATTTTTGCTTTATATGTCATTTTAATTATTTTTCTCGCTATGCCAAATGTAAGTGAACCTTATGGGACACTTAACGCTTTTTCGTCAACTACTTTGCATCTTTGTTCTGACGCTGATACGTGTTAACAAACTCCTGTGACAAATGCGATTGTTTCATAACTACCCAAGACATTTAAATGTCATCGCATGTTACAGTTGAAGATGGGAGAAAATCCAAATATAGGACAGCTGTTTATGTAACGCCTCTACTTTATTAGATTTGAATTAATTGCAATCATTTACTAATAAATAGCCATACCTGGAAAGAGCGGGGACTGCTCTGGAAGAGAAGAGAAACCCCTGCGTTGCTCTCTGAAGGAGAAATCTCGTGCATACCGTGGTGGCCATGTTGACGGTACTGCGCCGGTGACAAACAGGGGGGAATGAATTGTCTGTAGCACCAGTCACTCGTTTCCGGTGTTGTGCAGCGAAAAATCGAACAGCACAAACAGGAAAGAAATGACCACCACAAGATTAATTATCTCTATTATTTATTAGGACGATGTGTAATACAGTCATTATTTGCTCGATTACATTATGATTAATAATAATTTGAACAACACGAATTTGAGTAAAAAAAAAAAAAAAAAAAGTCTGAGAATATGCATTGATTTGCAAATTTCATATAGGCCTACATGTATTTTATTCCCAATCGAACATAAACAAATGATCCGATGTTGAAACTGAGACTTTTGTTAACCATTTTACGGAAAATAGCAACTCATTACTTATTTAATGGCTGCAACATGTCTAAATATATATCTTTAGACATGATATATATATGTACAGTTGTGCTTGCTTGAAAGTTTGCATACCCTCCCATTAAAGACAGAAAAAATCAGCTAATACACCCTCTCTCACCAGCCTTGGTGAAAGAGGTAAAAAATCACTGTGGCTGAGCTCCAGAGATGCAGTAGGGAGATGGGAGGAAATTCATGAAGTACTCCCATACTGTGAGAAATAAGATTCTCTGGTCTGATGATAAGACTGAACTTTTTGGAGGTAATTCTAAGCGGTATGTGTGGAGAAAACCAGGCACCGCTCATCACCTGCCCAATACAGTCCCAACAGTGAAACATGGTGGTCGCAGCATCATGCTATGGGGGTGTTTTTCAGCTGCAGGGACAGGACGACTGGTTGCAGTTGAAGGAAAGATAAATGAAAGTACAGAGAGATACTGGAAGAAAACCTCTTCCAGAGTGCTCAGGACCTCAGACTGGGCCAAAGGTTCAGCTTCCATGAAGAGAATGACCCTCAGCACACAGCTAAAATAACCAAAGAGCGGCTTTGGAACAACTCCAGGACCATTCTTGACTGGCCCAGCCAGAACCCTGACTTAAACCCAACTGAGCATCTCAGGAAAAGCCTGAAAATGGCTGTCCACCAACGTTCACCATCCGAACTGACAGAACTGGAGAGGATCTGCAAGGAAGAATGCAGAAGATCCTCAAATCCAGGTGTGAAAAACTTGTTGCATCATTCCCAAGAAGACTCATGGCTGTACTCGCTCAAAGGGTGTTCTACTCAGTACTGAGCAAAGGGTCTGGATACTTATGACCATGTGATATTTCAGTTTTTCTTTTTTAATAAATTTGCAAAGATTTCTACATTTCTGTTTTTTTCTGTCAAGATGGGGTGCTAAGTGTACATTATTGAGAAATAAAATGAACTTTTTTTTTATTTTGGTAATTGGCTGCAATGAAACAAAGTGGGAAAAGTTTAAAGGGGTCTGAATACGTTCCGTACCCACTATATATATATATATATATATATATATATATATATATATGTATGTATGTATATATATGCTAAATCCAGTCTAATCTTGAAGCTAAATGTAGTGCTTTCTCTGCCTTTGATTAAAATGCCTGGTGGGTGTGTTCATGGCATAACAGCGCCCCCTATGGTGATTTCTGGTTACACTTAGGTCAGATGATCCAGCTACATTGTAAATAGACATCAGCGATACACCGAAGCCATGCCTTCCTAGTCTCTTTAAATCACCCCCAACAGAGCAGATTTTTTTCCGTTCGGGCTTCTCTTTCCTTCAGATATAATTACTCTGGCAGTTTTTGGTAATTTAGTGGTGTCAAAGTATTGTTAAAGTATGTACCGGTCTCTGTATGCTTTTCGATCCGCGGAGCCCAACTCGCTGCACTTCGCGGCCGGAGAAAGCTTCCTAATCCTTGAGAGGAGCAACAAACACTGGTGGCTGGGGTCCCGCTGCAGCTCCGGGGAAACAGGCTACATCCCTGCCTCGTATATCGAGAAAATACAGGTAAAATGATGTTTTGATCCTGTTTGTCTAAATAATGGTCCCAATAATCGTTGAGATGAGGCGGTTTATGTGATCGCCGGCTGGAAGTGAAATGCAGTGAATGCGCTGAGGGTTGAATTGATGGGATCGAGAGAGACAGATCCAGTGCGGTATTGGTGGTGCAGCGCAGGCCATGTTGAGGCTGACTGCTCTGGTGGAAAATGCATGCTTACCAAAGAAATCATAAATTATTGGAAAGATTACATGATGTAGGGGATGTGGATTTGGCTGCACTGCAGCTAGAGAGGGGACACGGGGTGGGACTGAAGAGGAGTCAGGAAAGGATGGGAATGAAAAGAGAGGATGCCAAAGAACAAAACAGAAAATGAGAAGAGACAGGGCAGATCCAAGGACAAGATCAGCACGGTTTCTGCTACAATGACTGTGCATCTATTTCATTATCAAGAATCCTTGTTTGATAAGTGGATGCATTCTTCCTCACAGCTTAGTGTGCTTCTCTGTCACACCCACAAAAACTGAGTAATGAAGATACTTTCCAAAGATGCAGAGCTCCAGTGAACTAGTCAGAGCTTGTACGCTGTGTGTATGTCAGGCTTCTGTGCACTGGCAGGAGAGGAATGCTCTCTCCTGTACTTAATGACATTGGCTGTAGTGCTTTAATGAGCGTGAAAGTGAGGCTTTTCTGAGCATGTGTGACTCTAGTTAAAAGGCTGTTGTTAGATAACTGCCCTAGTTTGTTTCTGCCTGAAGTCACACATCTTTAAGCCATGTGCTGTTAAATTAAAAGTTAAATAACTGTAGATGCTGCCATGTTAATGAATATTTCATTTCTCCACCCGTTTTCCCTCATATGTTTTTGTGGCAGGCTCCAGAGCAGGATGAGGTGCTGCAGTCTATTGACAGAGCAATCGAAGGAATCCACAATGTGGCCTTAAAGAATGGAGGCAAATACAATCTTGAGCAGCGAGATGTTCTACAGTGAGTCAAAGTGAATTTAAAAGAGAAAAAAAAAGAAGCCATAATATGATACAGTGATTATGACATATGAACTGTTATTTCCCTGCATCGCAGAAAACTGATCCATCACAGAAAGGAAACCCTCGCTCGACGGAGTTCCTCTTCCACCGGACACAAACAAGGCCTCCCATCTTCCAGTAGCGAAATATCTCTCAGTCAAACCCCTCCTCCACCGAATGGCCTTAACCGGGACTATGGACGACAGGGAAGCGTGCCACTATCAGGAAGTATGGACAGTATGCACGGAGAGCAGGGTTTCTATCAGGTAACGGACTTCTTCTGTATGCATGAAAACACACTGCAATGAAACTGCTTGAGATGTAGCGCTCTGTAAATCATGCATGCACAATCAGAAGAATCTGTTTCCGGTTGTGGAGAGAAAGATTTGTTTCTGTCTGCATGTGTGTTTATACTGTCAGCTCTTCGTGTGCAGAACAAGCTCAAGGTCCTTGTTGGTTTAGTCAAATTAGTCAACACAATAAGTGAAAGGATGCACATGTTCATTCTTTATTGGTAATCATCTTCACAATGTATTCTTCATAGATACATAAAATGAAAAACAAGGGGAAAACTAAAATATTACAACATTGATTCAGACAGACTGTAAGGTGAGTTTAAGTATGCCATCACTGACTTTGCTTGTCAGCTTGTATTTGTCTAAATTTGATATAAGTCACAATTTAACAGTGAATACTGACAATAGGCCCTTATTTATATTTTTCATCCCAGCTTAAATTGGTCAAGAATGGTAGATGTTTAAGTTTGGTTCTGTTTTTCAGTATGTGGCTGCTGTTTCGTATCATTTTATCCGTTTCAGTAGTAGATTTTTCAGTTTTCAGTATGTGCTACAGTACAACTGATTTGTTATTACTGGGGTTTTGGGCCAAAGGATAAAATTGACACTGACACCAGTGTTTATAAAGAAAGAAACTTATCTGACTCAGAGCCAAAGCACAATGGTGATCTCTGTGGGCTCTCTAGTTATGCCTTATATCCCTACCTTCATATCACACATTGCAATCACTATGAAATACAACTAGACTACTCTAAGTGAGATCTTTTTAATCAAATCACATTCATTTAGCTAGTTCAGGGTGATGTCCGTAATAACTGAGGAACTTTTTTGCTCACTTAACCACTTCTTTAGACACTTGCCTCACGCTTAAAAAACTTTAATTTTAAACGAAAAGTATTCAAACTGTTTTGATAATTGATTGATATTCTAAGTTGTTTTGGTGTCCAAAAACATCTTGCTTTTCATGGTTTTAACTTCCTTAAACTGAGGATTTTACATTATTCTTTGTTTAATTTTTGCTTTGAGAAAATGGGAAAGTGTGTCAAAATTTTTGACTGGTACTTTATTTCTTTGTTGTATTAATGATGCTTGCTAATGAATCTTGTACCACTGGAAAGCCTGTATATTTTCCTTTTAAATGGTCCCTCATTTCTAAGGAAAATGCATTTGTGGGATGAGCAGCAGAGTCGAGTTTGTGGGTTGCACCCATGAAAAACTTGCCAGATCTTCTCTGCCAATACCAAACAATTTATCCTGTTGTTGACTTTTGTTTTGTGTAATTTGTTGTAATTTGGATCTTTTAAAACTATTTCATCACTTTTTAATTAATCATCCAGACATCTAAGGGCAGATTTTTTGTAACTATAAAAATGTATTAAGAGGGCTGACTGTAAATGACTGTAAATGAGGAGCATCTTAACAGGCAAACATCAGTTTTTAGTTACATCGATTTTAATTTATTATGTGATTTTTATCTACAAAATTATAAGTGAATCTAGAAAATAATTTGTAGAACCATTATTGATTATTAAGAAAATTGTTGCCGTGTACAGTAATGATACAGAACCACTCTAAATTATCCATATTGTTATGTTAGTTATTCATTCATTTGCAATGCAAAGTCTGTAACATATTTTAAGTTGAACTATTTAATCACTTTAAGTTATGAGGTCGCCTTGGGTCTGGTAATCCAGTCTTGCCTGTGCCCCCCTCCTGCAGATCCCCCCTCAGCCTCGACGTGCCGCTCCAATCACTCCACCCCCCCTGAAAAACAGAGAAACAACCGGCGTCCTGGTGAGTTAGAGTTTAAATCTTCCACCCATCACCCACTAACACGCGACTGCACGGTTTTTGCTGATGCTACCTGCTGCAGCTCTTTACTTCACAAACACTCTATTCTTAGTCAGGTCACCCCTGTTCACTCTCACTTCTCTCTGTAACTGGAGCTCTCTCCTCTCAGCAGAGCCTGAGGTCCCCTCCAGAGTGTCCTCTCTTCCTCCGTCCCCTGCTCCCTCCCTCTCGATCAGCACCACCTCTATAGAGTCTGGCTCCTCCCACTCCCTGGTCTCCTCTGATGTCAGTCTGCCAAGTGTTTCCAGCACCCCTCCTCCTCCTGTCCCGTCCCGTGTCAAGCCCCCCGCACCACCTCCAGACGTGCAGGCGTCTGGCTCCTCTCCTTTGCCAGCTCCAGCAAAGAAAAGCCCAGCACCGCAACCTCCCCAGTGCACTGAGCCCACCACTCCTGTACAGCCCACTGTGGAGAACCCACCAGAGACGGAATGGCCTGTTGCCCCCCCGTCTGTTGCAGAAAGCCCTCCTGGCAGCCCGACTACCTCTGAGCCACTGCCCATGACTATTGGAGCTGAGCTGATCGAGATGGTACGGAAGAACACGAGCTTGAGTTACGAGCTGTCGCGGGTCGCTGTCGGCGTGGTGGTCGGCCATCTGCAGACCGCTTTACCGCAAGCCTCCTCTGCTCTGGAGCAGGTTCTCCTTTCGCTGGTTGAGAGCAAGGTTTGATTTGTTTTATTACATCATGTTGACTCAGCATCCTTAAACCTAACCTGTTTAGAGTTTCAGCTCAGTCTGTATTCAGCTGACACCCCCCCCCTCCTTTGCATTTTGAAAGGACGGTTAATAGAGTATCACTTACTCTTTTTTTTTTCTTTTCTGGATGAAAGGAACTTTACAGGAAGTGCATTACCTAACCTCAGATCACAGCTGCTGAGAGCTTTTGGCTGCATCCCTTATTTACATGCTGACATATGTGCACACTTATGTGACCACATTCAGTCAATTAACCCACTAAGCTCTTGACTGTCTTTGAAACCTTCACCTAAAACACACCCTCAAGCTTAGTCAACACAACCACAGCTGTGAGGCCAAACTGAGAAGCCGTTGGTCTCCTATAAAAAAAGACATTTGGCAGAATTCTTTAGAGCAGTCTTATTATCCTCATCATGGGGACAAATAATGGAAATTGAATGGATTTTTAAAAAAAATCTGTTTTGATTAAAACTGTAAATTGGATATCAGATAGATTTAGACTTTATCATGAAAAAAATAGTGTAAATCAAAAGTTATATGCATTAAATGCCTCTTCATTGAGTTGATTTTAAATGCGATCTCCAGAAAAACAAACTCACGTTTGTAGAATTAAATATCCAAGTACAAAAGATGCAAAGCACATTATTCAGCTAATTGCACATCGTATGTACAGTAAATGACCCGCTGTGATTTTCATAAAAATTGTTTTTGGATTTGAGGTTTGCTTGTTTTCTGTTTTCCATTTTTAGCAGCTGTGGGTGAAAAGAATGAGTACTAGTTGAAAAAGCTTCATGCATTTATTGAAGAGACAAAAGGAAAGTGAAAACTTCATTCTCATTTGCCAGGTGACCTGAAACGCAGCTCTAGACAAATACTATAGAAGTGTTAAATCACGAAACAAGATATTAGCATCTCTGTCACGTTTACTTCTTGGGGTGTTTTCCTCAAGTGGGCAAATTTCCATCAGTGCAAGTTTAGATTAATAGAAAAAAAAGTTTTCATATCAAGTTTATCTCTTTAACGTGTCTCGACTATATTTATAATCTAATTTTAACTTCAATTCCAGTTCTCTCTGAGCTGCTTTTAAAAGTTAAGACATATTTAGGTGACTGTGTGTTTTGCCTCTGCAGGACTTAAGTGCTGGACTGCCGCAGGGTCAAGTGTGCCATGATGAGCAGCGGCTGGAGGTGATCTTTAGTGACCTCGCCCGTCACCGTGACGATTCGCAGCAGCGCAGCTGGGCGCTTCACGAAGACCACGCTCTCATTTCCTGCTATCTGGAGGAGCTGCTGAAGATACTGGTAAAAAGAAAAGGGCTCCTAACAAGTAGTAGTAGAATTCATTATTTTGAACATGTAGTTAAACAGTAAATCAAATAACATAAATGAATAAAATAGGCACAAGTAAAAAGAGAAAGAAGAGAGAAAACAATAAATACGTAACCATCTACATGTTCGAAAAGGAGTAAGAGGAAGTAAGAACTTATTGGATCCTACCCCTTCTCTAAATTTCACTGCCTAATTTCATATGAATAAAAAAGAAAAAACATAAAGACTACATTATATCAGATTTCATGAGCAGCTATAACAAAGCTATAAAGTGCTTATTTAAAGTCAAAGAAAGTAAAGAAGAGCATAATAAAATGAGTATAAATAAAATAAGTCTAAATTTGAAAACAGTCTGTTAAGTTTCATTGACTTGATGACTTAAATACATTATATTTCAAATACTCAGCAGCGTTGGATTTCGCTGATATTTATCATTCTTGAATCAAAATGTTGCATTTGCTAAATGTTTCTTGACTATAAAGTATTGAATATCAAATGTGCAGCAAAGTAAGAAACACGAGAAGCTGTGATTCACAAAACTGGCGAAAGCTCAGCAGAAATCAGCGTTTTTTGCTCATGAGTCATTATTTATTTTCAACAGAAGAGGACAGACATATTTCAAAACTATTAGACCAAATAATTCAACATGAGTTTGAGTTTATGTTGCTGTTTTACTCCCTCGATTATATTTTCTCCATGATGAATCTGTGATGTGAACACATGACCTGTCCAGATGTTGTATGTAAATACCAGACATGTTTGATGGGATTAGAGAGGCTCAGGCGACTCTACAAATCCAACCGTGTGCTTGAGAAGTGAATCTGTAAAACCCGCCAGTCTGCTAAATATTCTCTGCTGGCAGTTTCTCTAAAACCCAGATCAGGGATGGGATGTTCAGATGAGTCAGTGGGCTCCTGCATCCTGAGGTGTTTCCAGAGATGATGATTAAATTACACAACTTGGATGTTAAACCACAAATCTGCTGTTTGTGTCTTCAGACTGATGCAGATCCAGAAGTGTGCAAGAGGATGTGCAAGACCAACGACTTTGAGAATGTGCTGTCGCTGGTTTCTTATTATCAGATGGTAAATCTTCATAAAATGAACCATTAGCTCATCTTCCTGCAGAGTAAGACTGAAATCATGTCAAATGAGTTTTCTTCATATTTTTGCCTCAATCTTAAGCTCCCCACAGAGCCCAGAAGGTGGCCTGACTTCAGTTGGTGTAAAATTTGTTATTACAGTGCTGTTACACTTTATTTTTTGCGTGTACATCTGATTGACTCTGGTTCGCTGTTGCCTTCATGCAGGAGCATCGTGTATCTTTGCGGCTGCTCCTGCTCAAAGTGTTCGGGGCGATGTGCAGCCTGGATGCTGCTCTCATCTCCACCCTCCTCAACTCCATCCTTCCCATGGAGCTGGCCAGGGACTTGCAGACAGACACACAGGGTTAGAACATTTCCTTTTTTTTATCATTTATTTAAAAAGCATTCAGGATTATCTAGAGTTTTAGATTATGATTTATCTGACCACAGGACATTTTTCAACTTTGAACTTGTGTTGTTTTTTGTTTTTTTTCTTTTAAAGATAGTTGTTTTTGTTTCATTTTTTTCATTTTTTTAATTTTGAGTCATAATCTTTGTTAGAAAGTGACTTTTCTATTTGCCAGGAATTGTAAAAGGTCTACGTTTTTTTTAGTACCGCCTGAAGAGCTGTTTTAGTTTTAGTTTAGTTTATTTTGAGCAAATATATTTTGAGCAAGTAGTGCGTGCCAAAAACAAAATGAATGGAAGAAGATAGCTATACAGTTAGGTCCACAACTGACTTGAATCAGGCTACACAAAACAAAAATTATACATCGATGCCCGAGAAGAGTGGAGAGAAGAAAGCGTATTGAACCCCACCCTGATTTGAAAAGATCTACGGAAGATCACAGAGTAGTACAAAGTATTTCTTTTAAACTATGAACTTCTGTTTCCCCCCTTTTTTTTCCCACCAGAGCACCAGAAGATGTGTTACACAGCTTTGGTTCTCACTATGATATTCTCAATGGGCGAGCAGGTGCCGTATCATCACTACGGTAGGACAGATTTGTATTTATTTGTTCATTTATGTCTTTTGTTTTTGTTGTCTTTGTGTGGTGTCAGGCACATATGTCATGTGATCATACTCACTGTTGGTGTGAAGTGCTTTGAGCTTAACTGCACGTGGCTGGAAGTTGACATGTATGATTTAAAAGCCACATAAGAAGGACCGTGCGAGCAGGAACATCAGACATGATCGCGACCCTCTCTTCTTTCAGAACACCTGAATGCTGACTTTGTTCAGTTTCTGTTGGGTGTGGTTGAGGACGGGCTTCCCTCTGATCCCACAGAGCAGCTGCCTGACATCTTCCTGAACCTCCTGCTGGCCTTTAACCTGCATCACACAGGTGAGAACAGCCTCAACAAACATTTTTAAAGCTATGTGACATGTAAGTGGTGGAAAAGCTTAAAGTTGTTAATGCTACAACATGTCATTAAGTTGTTCTTGTACTGGCTTTTAGTTGATTGACTTGATGGGTTTCTTGCTGAGAAGTTTTTGTTGTTTTTAGAGCTTTCTTTATTTTATCATCATGCTTATTTGCTCTGGATGTGTGTGTCAACCAGCACCCGGTAACAACGTGATAATGCAGGAGCTGAAGCAGAAAAATGTCAAGGTCCTCACTGAGAAAGTGTTGCTGCTCCTCAATAGAGGCGGTAAAATACAGAGCATTATTGATTCACAGTTTTCATTCCTTCTCAATTCTTGTGCATCATGAGATCCATTGTTTCTCCTCCAGATGACCCTGTGTGTATGTTCAAACACACTCCTCCTGCACCGCACTCAGTGCTCAAGTTTCTGCAGGATGTTTTTGCCAATCGAGAGACCGCTGACATCTTCTACCGCACCGACATGATGGTGATGATTGACATCTCTGTTCGGCAGATATCTGATCTTTCACCTGGAGACAAGGTGAGCTGACAGAGAGTTGACTTGATGTTACTGGAGATCCTGATAAGCAAGTTTTGTAACCTTTTGACCGGACCAAGTGACTGGCACATTTCCCTGAATCTCAAACATTACCTGTAATAATACCTGCTGTTTTTCTCTTCCCCCTGAAGCTGAGGATGGAATATCTCTCCCTCATGCACTCCATAATTCGCTCGACGGACTACCTCGAGCACCAGCACCGCCTGACTGACCTGCAGGGATCCCTGCAGAGGATTCTCAGGGAAGAGGAAGATCCAGGAGAGGATGAAGGGAGCGCCACAGCCAAACAGATGGATAAGCTAATTGTACAGCAGATCTACAAGGAGTTCCCACAGATCTGTGAGAACCAGGACTAACCATATCAGTATTATGCACACACACTGTAGTCTGCTTCCGTCTACCGCAGGGGGTACGGTAAAGCTTAAAAGGTGAAGAACTGAAGTTTTAGGACATGTATTTTGTGCAGGCTGAGAGAAACAGACCAGTGTTGGCAGTGTTTTCATGAACTTTGCAGGGTTGCAGCATGCATGTGAGGTCAGTGCTTTCACAGCTTCTTGAAACAGATTCACTTTCATAATATAGGAAGTTATTTGGTGTGTTTTAAGAAGAATAAAAATCTAGCAAATGCACAAAAAAAGAATTAATTAATTAAGATAAAAACCCTGCAAAGTTTCATCGTACTTAGAAGTTACATATAGCCAGAATATGTGGTTCGCCAAACCTTAACGCTGCTCTTGAAGTAAACTTTAAGCAATAACAGTTTGAACCTTACATGGACTGATTACATGCGCTTTAAAGGATTTTGATATTAAAGTTATTGCAGCTACAGCTAAACCCTTTTCTAACCAAACTAACTTAAACCAAAAGGATTTTAGAGAAAATGTGAAGTTTTGTAACAGAGAGGCAGATCTGTGGTTGCAATGCATGTAACGGTGCCATTATTTCACAGCTGAGAGAATACTTTGAACCTTTACATGCTTCCCTTGTAGTGGGACCAAACTACTGTGTGTTACTGAGAGTATTATTTTCTTAACTGGGTACTGCACTCATATAAATGACTTCCTGTTTCATTCAACCCCACTTTAAGTATTCAGTAATACTTAAAATTCAAGTCAAGAAGAGCAATGTTTACTTCTCTCATGAGAAAAGCAAAGCACACTCTGACTCATGTTATCATTACTAAGCTCATAGCTGAGTATGTTGCTGCTGCATATTGAGTCTTTGCTGTTTCTGCATCTGCAGTTATCTCAGTCTGCTCCTTCTGGCTTTTCTAACACTTCACAGAAAACGCTTTGTATTTGTAAATGGAAAGCTCCTTACGCATCATACATCACCTTCTCCTTGCAGATTTGAACTGACTGTGCTGCATCAAGGCTTTGACATTGAGTCTTGGCTGATGCGAAATTAGATGTGTTTTACGATTTTTATCTGCAATGATGCTTCATTTAATGTTGTTGACTTATGTTCCTGCTGAAAATGGAGACAAAGGAGAGAAAATACAGGGCATTTATTTTATCTCCTGGTGGTTTCAGTGCACCTACCCTTGTTTTTCCCTCAGTGATGTTGTGGCTGATGTTCCCCCATCTTATCTTAACACATTACCTGTTCTTATTTTGTCCCTGACGTGCCTTCTTCATCTGGGAGGCTGTCACAATACACGCAGGATATCAGATTTTAGTTCATGTCTGAGTCTTCATTCTTTGACTAATTGTGTCTATTTACAATGTGTGTGTGGGTGTGTGAGCAGTGGGCATCTCCATGGTTAACATTGTCTGCAAAAATGCTGCGACTATGTTATAATGAAACTAATAAAGCTATATTTTAACAGTGAAAATGGTCACATCTGTTGTGAAATAAGTTGTTTGATAAAAACTTAAAAGTCTGTATGAACATGTTCCTGGTCATGCTGACACTCATAACAAAATAAAAAGAAAAAAAATTGTCTTAAAAGAAAAATACACAAGGCTTAGTATGACAGAAATAATTTAAGATTTTATTCAAGCTTTCCCTTTAAATGCCCTTCTTATGGGTATATTTGTGTTTTTAAATCTAGGCTGATGTTGACTTAAGCCTGCACTTATTTTAGGAAATGTACTTGTTTATTAGAAAGAAAAATGGACATCACACTGAAAACAGATGAAAGATGGAAAGAAGAATATTGAGTGTTGTACATTTGATTGTGGACTGGAAAAAAAAACTAAAAAACTGGCCTTCTCAAACAAGCAGAAACTCCCAGCTCATCCCTCTGAGGATTTGGGCAAACGAAGAAAAAACAAAGAAACAAAACTACAAATCATCCAGATGCTGGATGTTGTATCCTTTTATCAGTATGACTTACTTTTGCACCACCTACTTTGTGTGAATTTGACATCCATTTCTTTTTGCCTTTGTTTTTTTCTTTGCCCCATTCTAATGTATTTTTTTAATATTATATAATTTTTTTCCAATCTTCATTTCATTCTGTCTTCTGTATTTATTCTTTTCTTGTTTGTATAGTGTCTAGGTTCTGACTTATTTTTTGTTGTTTTGTGCCTTTGCAGCTTTATACAGTCATGTCGTGTTTCTCCATGATTGGTGCCATGTAGCTGGTTTTGTATGAATCAATCTGTATTTTGAGGTATTTTCTCTTGTATAATTGGTGATGTGAAAAATAGCTTGTGAAGGACTCCAGACACCAGCTTGATATTATTAGGGGAAAAAAGAAGCTTTATGACAAAAAATTCAGGCATTTAAAAAAACAGCTCCGCAGATTTCTATGTGGACTCCTTAGCCAACTCTGGAACTCTTGCTGAGCTCAGTACAAGTCCAAGTTTGTATTCTCCAAAGACAATAGTCCCCCTTCATACACATCTGTTTCTAATTATAAAACAGTTCTAAAGTTTAGATGCAAGAGAAGTGATGGGTAATATACACATACTCAACACTAACAGGAAACAGAACAGAAATTATGACAACATGCAAGGTGTGAAGGGGTTGAAAGCATCTTGCACTACAATTTATAAAGCACGTTTTAATACAAAGAAATGCAACGCAAAGTGCTTTATATTAATAAAAATGAAAACAAACAAAAAATAAATAAAACCATTACCCATCAAGTCCCCCAGATCACAAACCCACAAGTCACGTGTATGCAACATACAGAAACACACACACACACACACACATAAAAAATGCTGTCCTAGCCCTCACCGCCCACAATGGGGAAACTAAGCCACTAAAATTTTAAATGAAAGATGTTAAGTTTAAATAAAAGAAATAATTACAAGCAAAAAACAAAGAAATAAAATGAAGATTTTTTATGCTCTTGGGTTTATTTAGGAGGTTTTCTATCTATTGCTTTGGTTTCACAGTTTGTTTGTTTTTTTACTAATCATTATTATGGCTGTCTTTTGAGTATCTATATAATAATAAAAACATGTAAGACCAGATGATATAGACATAAAATCACTCACAAAAAAAGAAATATGTACATAAATTGAAAAATGGGTTACTGCTATAGACTTATCAAATTAATGTAACTGTAAAGAAATAACATGTGTAATTATCATGTACATAATTATTTGAAGTTGCTTCCGAAAGTTTCCAGTCGGACGTCAAACAGAGACGTACCGATGAACAGTTGTGTTACAGTCAGGCCGTTCCGGGGAAATAACTGGGTGAAAGGTCTGACAGACCGCAGTGACAGCAGCAGTTCACCCGTTCATTTGTTTTAGGAAGACCCGTACAGGTGAGACGTTGCCCTTCATTTCCAGCTTCGCTACTAGTCTCTGTTTCTCTTTCTTTCTCGGTTTCACTTATGTGCTGCTTTTGTGTTTTTTTCGTCTTCCAGCGGGGCGGACAGTAAAAATGGCCAAACAGCCGCAGCCGATCAGCCCGTTGAAGAACTTCTTCGCTGGAGGCTTTGGAGGGGTTTGCCTCGTCTTCGCCGGACACCCTCTAGACACCATCAAAGTAATTACTGATGCATGCTACGTGTCAGCTTTTGTCACAATAGCACGAAGTAAACAATCGACAGAGAGCATCGGGGCAAGCAAGTGACAGCAGAAACAACATGCAAACATACTGCGGGGTGTTAAAGTCACTGCAGATTTGACTCAAGATATCACGTGATGCGGTGGCCTGCTGCTCACCTGAGGCGAGCCCCAGACTGCCAAAGCAGCTGATCACTTCTTATTTAATTAGATGGTTAAAGAAATAAATGTCTGTCTACAGATATTGTAGTATCTGAATGATCTCATGTGTATGTGAAAATATTTTTCACAGAGGTGCAGCATCACATCTTACCATTATGCAGCTTTCAGTTTACTCTGAAGGAAGAAACAGAGATAAAGGAGAGCAAAAAGTCATGTAAGAAAATGCAATTATAAAGTTCAAAGTCACCAGAAGGTCTCCCATCATTGAATCAGTTTTCATGCCATTTTTTAGATCATACTGTATGTTAAGGTTAGATGTTTCCACTCCTCCAGAAGGCCAGTTGATCCTTGCTAATTTAACTCGACTTGATGTTACAGGTGACTTGGTTTGCTGTTGGTATTTCACTGGTGTGTCAAGAACATTTTAAGAATCCGGTCCGAAGTTTAATGGACAGACATGCTGTCTGCTGAACAGATAACAAATTTGTCTGGAAAGCTAAACCTCTCACCTGACCGTTTCTCTTTCTGTCAGGTGAGATTACAGACTCAACCAAAACCCAAGCCTGGAGAGACTGTCGTCTATGCTGGAACCATTGATTGCTTTAAAAAGACTTTAGCCAAAGAGGTGAGGGTGCAGGATCTCAATCATAAATGAAAGGTTTTGCAGAATTTCTTTCCCTCCTCACGCTGATGTTTCTTCCGTGTTTCCTTACAGGGTGTGAAAGGACTCTATAAAGGAATGGCGGCCCCAATAATCGGAGTTACACCCATGTTTGCTGTTTGTTTCTTTGGATTTGGGCTAGGAAAGAAACTACAACAGAAAACCCCCGATGATATCCTAACGTAGGTGATTGTTCTGTTGTAGGTTGTCATGTTGTTACGTCGTCGCCTCGGATGCTTTGCAGGTGATGAATCCATGTGCCAGCTTCTTGATCTTGTCTTTTGCAGGTATCCACAGCTGTTCGCTGCCGGGATGTTGTCAGGCATTTTCACCACAGCCATCATGGCTCCCGGAGAGCGCATCAAATGTCTTCTACAGGTCAGAATTTTGTGTCTGTGTGTTGTAGGTTTGGCTCAAGTTCCTCCTTATACAGATGCTAAATGACTTTAAACAATTCAGAGGTTAACGTGGACAAAATATGTTTGATAATGTGTGTTTTTTTGTGTGTGTGTGCAGATTCAGGCCACATCAGGAGAGGTGAAATATGCAGGTCCCATGGACTGCGTCAAACAGCTGTACAAAGAATCTGGAATCAGAGGAGTGTACAAAGGCACAGCTCTGACTCTCATGAGAGGTGTGTGTTTACTCTGAAAGTACTTGCCTCAGTTTTCATTTCATCAAGCTTTATTTTATGGATATTTTTTATAGAGTTTGAGCAACAAGAATAGATACACACTGCAAAATTGGATACGGCACCAAATAGGAGCGCAACTCTGCCATTGAAACCCATGTTAAACCGGCGTTTTTCACAGACCATTATCTACGACCAGCTGGAATATTTCAACAAAATACCACCACCCAAAAACAAAAGTTTTTCTCCATGCGTGGCTTTGACACTGCAAATCTCTGTAGCTCATCATCTCAGTTTGAGGGTTGCATCAGCTACTTTTAACATCTGGAGCTCCAGCTGTCAGCAGCTGTGGATGAGGTTTTCACCTCAGGAAGTCAGTATCAGTGCAGCAGAAATGGATCTTATCACTGAGGATGTAACTTACCTGCAAGGTGCAATTAACTTTGAACCTTTGGAGCTCCCTTAGCTTTATCAGGGGTTTTGAAGACTGCGAACTCCCACGTGGTGCATCAATCATTTGCCACTTTAAGTAATTTGTCATCAAATCCTCCCATAGATTGTTGTCAAAGTGTCTCTGTTGTATCGTTGTTAGTATTGCATGTTTGCAAAGAAACATCAGATAAACATCTCTATAATTAAAGGTCAGTTAGATTAAACTACTTTTCAGATGTTTTTATTATACAGATATTATTATACATGCATTCATTTTCTTTTGTGTAACTCAGATGTTCCAGCCAGTGGGATGTACTTTATGTCTTATGAGTGGCTGAAGAACCTCCTCACACCAGCAGGAAAAAGGTGAGTATTCACGCTTCCTTGTGGTATTAATATTCTCTTGGTCAAGTCTCTGTGCAGCCTGAGCTGTCGTCCTCTACTCCCACAGCCACGATGAGCTCAGTGTTCCCAGTGTATTGTTCGCTGGAGGAATGGCTGGGATCTTTAACTGGGCTGTCGCAATTCCACCCGACGTACTCAAGTCTCGCTTCCAAACAGGTTGGCTTTCACAAAAGAAATGAATTGAAAGAACAGTTTATCCATTTTCTTTTTTGTTTGTTCATTTTCCTTTGGACATGCTGGGTGAATAGCTCTTGATTTTTGTGGATAAATCCAGAATCCTGAAGTTACAGTCCTGACTACCAGTGTTTCAGGTATTTATGCAAATTCAGGAAAAAAAAGAGAAATGTTTGATTTTTTTTTCCCTCATTGTCTCTTACCTGCCAGCTTCCTCTCAAATTAAAAAAGGGTTTTTCTCTTTTAGAAGCTTGTAAAGTGAGCATGAGCATAATAAAGTATCTCTCTTTCAGCTCCTGAAGGAAAGTATCCAAATGGCTTCAGAGATGTCCTGCGGGAGCTGATCAGGGAGGAAGGTGTGGCCTCTCTGTATAAAGGCTTCAGTGCCGTCATGCTCAGAGCTTTCCCTGCAAATGCAGTAAGTGCGCATGTCTTATCCTTCAGCTTGACATTCTTTTAGCAGTGTTGGTACCACATGCCTCCAGTGTTTTTCTATTTGTAATCTATCTTTATTTGGTGGTCTCATTTTTGGCATCACAAAAAGAACAAAGACTGCTAAAATGCAAGCAACCAGCTCTGTAGGTTTTAAAGGAAAGGACCTTGCAGAGGTAAAAATGAAGTAGTGGGATACAAAGCAAGAGCCCAAAATGCTTATCAGTTCACACAAAGACAGCATCAGGCGGGATGCGGGCAGACCGACAACGCCTGCCTTATCTGCAACGGATGAACATATAAAGGTCACAATATACAGCCGTGTGTGGAGATGATTAGGAAGGAAATAACTGTTTCAAAATGCAGTGTAAAACAGAAAGCCAGTATTCTGCTTTATATCATCTTTTTATTGCCAAGTTTCTTTGTGATGGTAACGAAGAGCAGCAGTCTTGTGAAATAGGGGTTAGTTTTCAATGGGCGCTCCACCAGCATGGTATCATCAGGACTTGGTGTGACAAACAGCATCAAGAAAAAAATCAAGTGAAAACTTACAAAAAGAGTTAAAAAGTGGAAGAAATGTCTTAGTAGAGAGCGTGTCTTTTTTTGTTGCTTGGATTTTTAAGTTGTCGTGGAGACTGTATCAGTTAATGTGCTTTTACCAGCAAGGACCACACCACAACGGTGTAAGCCTTAAATGATTTACTGAAGGAGAGTGAAGGATGCGAAGCAAGCATCTGGGGAGGTGTAGTGACAAGCAGGGTGTGGGGGACTCAGGATGGGATGTCATCTTGGTTCTTCTGGTGACCTACAGTAGGGTGTGGACAACTCAGACCTGAAAAGAAAGAAAAAGAATCAGAAAGGAAGGAATAAGAGAGGCAAAATGGAAGAGGAGGGGTAGAGAGGTGACTGAGGAAAGGAAAAGAAAATAGAAGAAAGAAGGACAAAAGAAAAGTGGGGGGAGAAAAATGAAAGAAAAGAAGGACAAAAGGGGTAAGGAAGGAGGAGCAGGGATGGAGAGACAAGGCAGGTAAACAGGAAAAGAGAAGACTGGACTAAAGGACAGTGAACGAATGCAACAGAGATGGGAAGGGCGGGGCTGAGAAAATGAGACAAAGTTGAGGAAGTGAAGCGAGTTTGTGAAGGCTGGCCAGGTGATTAGAGGTGTGTTTGAGGCGTGGCCACGCTAAGTTAACCTGTGAACTTCATCTGTTGGTGTGGAACATCTTGTCAGACATTTTTGCTTCAAACTAAACACGTTTGTCGTCTTTTTGTTTTCAGGCTTGTTTCTTAGGATTTGAGCTGGCAATGAAGTTTCTGAACTGGTTAGCTCCAAACCTGTGATGGACACTTTGAGCCATCTCGGCTGGGAATCCCTGGATCACAAACACACACACATACATACACACACACACACATACACAAACGGATCAAATTAATTGAAGAGATTTGAACAATTTTCCAATATTGCACTTGATTATTTTTAACTTTGTGTTGCTGAATTGCCGTGACAACTCAGTAACAGTGCCAGTACATACAAACACAGAGACAGTCGAATGTTCTCACTCCTTTGGTTTTTAGTTATTTTCTGATTGTTTTACGTTTGTTTTAATTTTGTTTTTTTGATTAGAAAAGGAGTGATGTAAACATGCTGTGCCTTACCTTTTATTATCTGCAAACAGGTGTTCATATCAGGGAAAAGGTGCATTTGAATTGAGTGTTTTCAGTCTCTCAGCGGTACACGCCTTCAAGCTGTCTGCATCCTGTACGTTTACACTTCATAGGTGACCACACACACATCTCACGTCTGTCTAATATGAAACTGTAAGAGTAATAATGAATGATTAAACATTATATGAATGTCATCATCTACAGAAAATAAAAGCAGAAGTTATCTTTAGATACTACTTTGCTTTGCTGAGTTTTTTCCTGAAATATTTACCTTCCGGTCTTCTTGGCATTTACCAGAGGCTTAAACTATCCTTAGCTATATATTTAATTTTACTTCATTATTACAATCCTAAGCAAGTAAAACTAAGAGCATTTTAACTACTTGAAATTGTAAAGTTACGCTTTCTGTCATTAAAACACTTCTGGATAGGGATGCACGATATTGGAATTTTGGCTGATATCTGATAGGCCAATATTTTAAAACTCATGTGGCTGATAACCAATATCAGTACCGATATTAAAGCTGAAAAATATAAGCAGTCATTGCAAATGGCAGTGTTGTTATCAAAAACTTCTTTTTCATAGACTTTAAAATTTCTAAAGACTAGAGGTGGGAAAAAATATCAATGCACTGGAATATCGCGATATTTTCATGTGCCAATATCAAATCAATATTTAAGAACGCGTTATTGATCTATTTTACTTACAAAATCTTGCAAGATTTCATCGTTCTGTTACAAAATCTCATAATATTTTGTGAATTCTTGCGAGATTTTGTAACAGAACAATGAAATATTGCGAGATTTTGTTTGTAAAATAGATTGATACAGCGTTTTTAAATGTCAATGTGATATCAGCATATGAAAATATCCCAGTATTTTTGCAAATTCTTGCGAGGTTTCATAACAGGATGAAATATTGCGAGATTTTGTTAGTAAAATAGATCAATACCACGTTTTTAAATGTTGATATGATATCAGCATATGAAAATATCATATTTCAGTGTCACAATATTTTTCCCACCCCTAGTCTTTAGAAGTTTTAAAGTCTATAAAAAAGTTTTTTAAGAAGAAGTTGTCTTTGGGGGTTTTTTAGACTTTAGAAACAGCGGGCTGATTGGTTAAATATCGGTGGGGTGGCCGATGTCCGATACGCACTTTTAAGGCCGATATAGGCCGATACCGATAGGGGGCCGATTATATCGTGCATCCCTACTTCTGGATGCTAAACATTTATTGGAATATACAGCAGATATAATTTATTATTTCTTCTCTTATTGTTTTAGATTTTAACTTAAGTGGCCACAAAAACAAAACAAACTAGAAAAAAAACATATGGGTGGTGCAAGAGCTGTACAGGTTTTTCAAAGTAGATGTTAGAAAAAAAAAAGGAAAGAAAATAGCATTTAGTAAAGAAGAAAGTCAACTCTTTTCTTGCGTAAAAGTACTGGGACATAAAAAAAAAAATCAGTGGTCATTACAGGTCTAACTGAGTTAAAAAGTCTGAGAATGTTGTGTTACAGTCTTTTTTTTTTTTTTTTAACAAGAACTATTGTAAGCCAAGACACAAAACCAGTATGCAAAGGACTAGTTACATCGTATAACCCAAAATTAGAACCAGCTTTAGTGGCAATAAGTTGTAATTGTTTTCTGTATGATGTTATTGGTCTCTAATCATTGTGGAGGAAAACTGTCCCAGTCGACTTTACAGCATTGTTTTGGTTCATTGAAGTTTTCAGGCATTATTTGTATAAAGCTCTATACATGCTGCTACAGCATTTCACTTGAATAAAGGTCTGGAGTTTGTCTCGCAACAGAAACGTGTATAAAACAACTGAGGTCCCATCACAAAACATCAGTTCTTTTCAGTCATTCTATTGTAGATTTGCTGCTTCGCTCTGGACCATTGCCTTTTTCTAGACCCAGCTTTTCCCAAGTACAAGCTGTCAAATTTAACCCTACAGTCGTTTGGGATACAGAGGAGTTCATGGTCGACTCGATGACTGCAGCATGACCAGATCCTGCAGCTGCAAACCAAGCCCAAATCACTGCCCCTCCTCCAACATACTTCACAGCTGGTGATAATGTTGATATGCTGTTTGATTTTTAGCAAATGTAAACATTTCCACATCTCTCTCAACTGGTTGAAGACGATTTTTCCAAAGATTTTGTAGTTTGCTCCGATGTAAGTTTGCAAATTTAAGCTGTGCTAACATTTTATTCAGAAAGAAGAGATTTTTCCCAGACAACCTATGTAAACTAGCCATATTTTTAACCTTTTTCTTATCATCAATGTAATTTAACAAACTGGCAGTTTCTCTAACAATTGCAGAGTTTTTGGGATGAACTGGGATGGATTCTCTACGCCACTGGGAAGATTGACTGTTTTAACTGTTTCTACTTAAAGATTTTTTTTTATTGTAGAATAATTGACCTTTGAGTAGTTTTGAAATGACCTTATATCCCTTCCCAGAAAATTACTTCTGAAATATAATCGATGGTTTTCCTCCTTTGCATTGTTAAATTTTGATATAGTGTTATGACATGTTATTGTTCATCTATGCCCTACAGATTAACAAATCATATTCTGACTCTTGAAGATTCATATAAAAAATGAATAAGTAAATGAATAAAAGTAAACTTTTACCAGCAGTTTCTTTCCTTCTCCAGTTTTCTTTTTAGGCAGTGAATACTTTGAGGGTTTTGTTTGACCTAAAAACTCTGAGAGGATGTTTTATGATTAATTTGAATACACCTTGTATGATGCTGTCAGATTTGTAAAACCAGCCACACTTCCTGGATAAAAGGGCCGAGTAAATTGTTACTTTGCCAAATCACCGAAGTCCAGAGAGGTGCATGTCCATTGGACAGCCTTTAATTACACATGATGATAAAAGTCTATGTCAATACTTTCCGACAAGCTGTGCTAAATAAAGAAATCAATAAAGTTAAATCAATTTTAAATGGAAGAGGAGGAGTCGCTCTGTTCTGTAACATTTATTCAGACAGGCAGTGTTTGCATCAGATGTTTGGTAGCGTTCAGTACTGCTGACGCTGAAATATTTCAGGTTTTATAGACTGAGCTCAGCGGGGATTAAGGTCTTCTACAGGTTTTAGTGTGAAAAACCAAAGTGTGCCCCCTGACCTTTGACCCTGAATAATGAGTAATCTTGAGATACCAGCTGGTTTGAAAGAGCTGCTGCAGGGATACACAGTGGAGGTGCTTCGCCGCAAGCCTGCTAACCTGGCTGAATTTGCAGTGCAACATTTTACGCGTGTTCTGGAGAGCCAAAGGAAAGAGCAGCGAGGCAAGAAGCCCAGCACCAATCCGGAGCAGAAAGGAGTCACTTCTGAAACAATTTCAAGTAAAGCCAACAAAGATGATGAAGAAGAGAAAGACTCTGTTAGTAAGTATTGTCACGTCACATTCCAAAAATGCATAAAATAAGCTGTGACATTGAAGTGTTACAAACCTCCACATGCTTTATTAGCCTTGTCAATGTGTGATGTGTTGACCTCTGACTCTCTCCTCAGAGCCAATCCCTGGTAGATACAGTCGCAGGGTTGCCGGTCAGTAACTGGAAGAATTTGAGTAATGCATGTGAATTAATGAGGATGCAAGTGGACAGTACTTTAATGTTTGCTCTGTTGCAGTTTGTGCAGAGGCCTACAACCCTGATGATGATAAGGATGACATGGAGCCTCAGGTCGTGCATCCCAAAACAGACGAGCAGCGCCAGAGGCTACAGGATGCATGCAAAGATATTTTATTGTTTAAAACTCTGGAGAAGGTACAACACTTGGTATTGGTTGTCCAGGCTGAACACACCACTGCAGCTGATTCTGTTTTATTAATAAGAAGTTAAAGATCTCTGATCTGCCAATTGGGGTGCTAACAGTTAAGAGCTCTCAGGTTTGAGTTTATATCCCAAAGAGTCAAAATTAAACAAGAAGATGCAGCATCAAGTTATCTTGGACAAAAACAATGGTACCTGTAAATGTAGGAACCCCATAAAACTGCATATTTCTGCACAAACATGATTCAAGTCCTAAATGAAGATAATCAAAGAAGAGCTACCGGTCGTAAGTTTTAGAAGACCCTTATTTTTCAACTTCTTTATTGATGAGGTTGTAAGTAATCAAGAAAAGCTGGGAAAGTTCTGGGAAATGGTAGCACCACTTTTCAAGGTGCGATCAACTTCTGTTGTTGAGGAATAAATTTACATTGTTGACTCATTTCTTGCTGCCTGATAAAGGCTTTTTGTATAATTCTGAAATGTACATTATTTTTCAGTGCAGGGAGACCTAATCCTTTTTTTTAACCTCTGGCAGCTCATCATTTGCCTTCTGTATCATCATTGGGCTTGAAGTGCTTAAAATTAAAAAAAACAGAATTAAAAAACAGGGTTTTCTAATAATAAAACTTGTAAATATAGCCAAAATCATGGCTTAGCGGTTGTCTGAAGTCATTTTATTTGTGATTTTGCCAAGAGATGCTGGGGTGATAAAATTAGGATTTAATTATATCAGAGTGACGATATTGAAATGCTTTACACAATCACAAGTTGACGTGTCGCCTTCGTGGACCTCTATTCAGCCAGAAATTGTGACTAAATTTTTGATATGTTTACTTTTCTGCCAAATAAAAACATGTGAAGGATAACAGCTTTTGGGGGATTTCAGCTATATTTCTTCTGTTTTTAGAACAAGATGCAAACATTTGGAACATGAGAGCATATGTGGAACTCTCAGGCCCATTTGAGTCTATTTGATTGTTTATATGCAAGAGTTACTCTGTTGGGGTGTCTATCTAACTTTATGGCTTTGGAGATTGGATGATGTTTCAGTTTACATTTATGCTTCATATTTCTGCTAAAGGCTTCACAAACCTTTCAGCACCACCTTTCTCATAAAACCTGAGGTCTGCTTCTGCTGTCAGTTCTTTGAAATCAGCCTTTTGTGGTCTGCAGAGACAGTTGACTTGCTTTTCTGAATGTCCCCCAGGAGCAATTCTCTGAGATTTTGGATGCCATGTTTGAGGTGTTTGTCAAACCTCAGGAGCACATCATAGATCAAGGAGATGATGGGGATAATTTCTATGTCATAGAGAAGTGAGATTTTCAGTTTGCTTTCTTTGCAATGTTTAAACCATGTAGTTATGTCAGATAAATGTCACTGACTCCTCGATGTCCTGTCATTACCAGAGGTGTGTATGACATTTTTGTGCAGAAAGATGGAGTGAGTGTGTGTGTAGGCAGGTATAACAACAAGGGGAGTTTTGGGGAGCTTGCTCTCATGTACAACACGCCGCGAGCTGCAACAATCATTGCAACGCAGGAGGGCGCCCTGTGGGGCCTGGTGAGTGTGAAGCATGCTGGCAGTTACATTTTAACAAGCTGAAATAAATAAATAGGTGTGAACTTATCTTTGTTTGCTGCTACATTAGGATCGAACCACATTTCACAGACTAATTGTGAAAAATAATGCGAAGAAGAGGCGGATGTACGAGGCCTTCATAGAGTGTGTTCCTCTTCTAAAGTCTCTTGAGGTTTGTTATAAATACAGATGCTGCACACAAATTAATCACATGATATGTGAATATTGTCTCCTTACACTTGAGGTCTGTCAGCTGCGTATATAATGCATCCCACTTCATTCTAGCTCACTGAGAGGATGAAGATTGTTGACGTTTTGGGAGTACGAGTGTTCAAAGATGGGGAGCGCATAATAACACAGGTATTGTGTTTTAAATATGTTATTTTCTGAGTTCACATGTATATTGATAAAATAATTTTTGCTCCTACCTGCAGGGCGAGAGGGCTGATTGCTTCTACATAGTTGAATCAGGAGAGGTGAAGATTATGATCAAAACCAAAGTAAGTACAGCATGATAACCAAATGTCTATTTACAGTCATTCTCAAAATCACTCATACCCTCCAAGTAAAATTCACAAAAGTAATTCAATTAACAAGAAACTTAAAGTAATAATGAATAAATAAAACTGAAATCATGATATAGTGAAATAAAATACATTTTTTTAAATGTAGTTGAAAATATAATAATAAAAAAGTGTCCCAGACAAGTTAGAGCACTTTGCTCATGAATAATGGGCCAAAATACCTGTCAAAAGGTGCAGAAGTTTGGTTGAAAATGACAGAAAACACTTGTTTGCAGTGATGGCCTCGTAGTATTGCTAAACAAATTTTTAGTTCAGCTTGTTTACTAGTTTGATTTTCTAATTGTTTTTAACATTTTTGATTAAACCACAATTCAAAATCAACATCATGATTTTCATAGAATTTTTATGTATTACAAATTTTTTCAGCTTCATGTTATTTCACTGACAGCTGATTTTTTTTTCCTTATTAACTGGGAGGGTATGAATCATTTTGAGGATGACTGTAAGCCTAAATGCAAATTCTTTCCCTTTGCCCTACCCCCTTACATGTTGCAGCAATGAGATGCCCCTTTTCTTTTGAGGAGCAAGGAGAAATGGACATTTCACCCCTCAATTGGGACTTCGAAGACTATTTGGATTTTTAGATGATCATTACTTGATGATTCTTAAAAGAAAAAGGGTTCTTTACCTTTAGAAAAGAGGAGGCGTGGGGCAAAAGGAAACTTTGGGTTTAGAGTTAACTATGTTACTGTCATGTCAACTTTATTATTTGCTGGTTTATGAATGACTTTATAAAATTCCTCTGTCTGCTGCAGACTAAGACGGGTCAGCAGAATAACACAGAGGTTGAAGTGGCTCGTTGCTCAAGAGGCCAGTACTTTGGGGAGCTGGCGCTGGTGACCAACAAACCTCGTGCAGCATCAGTCTACGCTGTGGGAGAGACAAAATGTTTAGGTATCTGCAGACGTTTGCAGTAGACACACTTACTTCAGCTTTCTGCACCACACTGATACTTAAATATGCAGAGTTTTGGGTAGGCATCAAAATGAACACAAAATAAAATTCAGAGGTGGAGATTTCTGGCCCAGAAAGTAAAAATCCTGTCCAGCCGTCGTTCCAACCAGCCTCTAAGCCAGTGGAATTTGATGAGCACAACTCCTATGCAGGTAGATGAGCTTGTTAGTGAAAACATGTTGTAAATGTACAGGCAGGTCCAGAAATGTGGCAGGGTTTTTACTTTCTGGCACCTGAAATGTCCAAATGTCTAAATAGAATTTAGCCGTCTGTGACTGTTACATAATCTTATGTCCAAAAATGATGGGAACCTGAACTGCTGATAAAAACAGACTGTGATCAATTTAGCATAAGTAACCCAATGCTAAATTAGTAAGTTGACATAGAGAAAATTGTCTACATATATACTGTACATCTCTCATCTTTTAATAACAGAATTGACAAAACCACTAGTATTTTATAAGAGAAGTATGTTGCATTATTTTACAGCTGCTCAACATTGTGGGGTCTCCTTTGCTGTGTTTCATAAAGCAGCAAACTTTTTTTTATGTGATTGGTCTGCAGGCAGCCTGGTTTGGCATCTCAACTTTTTTACTACAGAGCAGCCCTTTAATGCCGCAAAATATGTGTTTTGTTAAATTCAGAAAAGGCCTCCCTGAAAATTATGCTATTTTAAAGAGCAACCTGTAACTCAAAAACCAGCATACAGTGGGGTGCTAAAGTTTAGATACCCTCCCATTAAAGACAAGGGGAAAAAAACAGCTGTCAGTGAAATACAGTATGTTGACATTGACAAAAGTAATAATAAATTTCTAAAAAATATTAAAATCATGGCATTGATTTTAAATTGCGGCTCAACAGAAATATTAAAAACAAGCAAACAAATAAAACAAACAAGCAAGCATGATGGGGCTCCTGAACTAAAATTTTATTCAGCAACACTGAGGCAATCACTGCAATCTAGTGTTTTCTGTAGCATCCAATCGGACTTCTGCACCTGTTGACAGGTATTTTGGTCCATTGTTCATGAGCAAGGTTCTCTAATTTGTCTGGGGCAGTTTTGTTTGTTTTAATTATTTTTAAAAACCGCAATTCAAAATCGTTGTTTTATTTTACTAAATTAAAAGTTAGTATTTTTTTTATTGTATTTTTCTTCTGTTTCTTGTCATTTAAATTAATATATTGAATTAAGCGTTTTTATTGGGAGGGTATCTAAACTTTCGCACCCCACTGTATATACAGCTGTAAGAAATTAAAGGAAGCTATGTATGCAAACTATAGAGGTGTGCTGAAATAATAAGATCGTTTGTTCCCCAGAGGATGACTCTCAATTCACTGCAGTTGTAACAACATTTCTGGGCACTGTGATGAACTCTGTTCATTGATTTATTTTTATTTTTTCTTTTAAAATGTACTCTGAGTTGATGCAGTGATTTCCATTACAGAAACATGCCTGTTTAAAGGGTGGTGCTGGCTTTGGGCCCAATGTTGACACCCTGTCATGATCTCTCTTCTGCCTTTGCCCACCAAGGATTAAAAAAAAAAAAAAATCTATATCATGCACTGTAACTAAACTCACCAAATTATTTGCAATTTAATATAAATACTATTTGCTAATCTACTTTCACATTAAAAGACTCAGCTAAAATATTGAAGCGGAGGTGAATCCTTCAACCTTCAACTAGGATCCTCATCAGTCATGTTACTGACCTGCTGCCAGGTAACCTCCTTAGTTTTGGGATCTTCCATTTAGACACTTGCTTGCATGTTTTTTTTTTTTTTTTTTAGTTTCAAATATGTGAAATACAACCTTTTAACACAAAATGCCCAAATGGTGGGCTGCAGTTAAAAATGCAATAAGAACAGAACTGAAGCCCACGATTTGGGCATTTTGTGAAATAAGGTTGTATTTCACTATTTGAAATCAAGAATCACTATTTGAAGAACTGTTAGATATACAATAGTCAACAAAATTATTCATACCCTCAAATGAAAGAAAAAAAATCTGTTGTCAGTGAAATAAAGATGAAATTGACAAAAGTAATGCATTTAAAAAAATCTATGAAAATCATGACATTGATCTTGAATTGTGATTTGAAAGAAATATTAAAAACAAACAAAAAATAAAACAAGTTAACAGGCATTTGGGGCTCTGAAGACAAAATTTGTTGAGCAACACTTTGGGAATCACTGCAATCAGGTGTTTTCTCTGATGTTCAAAGAGACTTTTCATGGGTTGAAGGTGCTCTGGTCCACTTTCTGGAAAGATGCTTTTTTTTTTTTTTTTAAACTACTTTTTCCAACCACACTTCAGAATCAATTTTTTTTTTCACTAAATTATACATTTTTAAATTTTCATTTATCATTTGTTTATATAGTTTATTTAAATTACTATTGTAAATCTATCCTTTTCTTTAATTGGAGGGTACAAATCATTTTGACAACTGTAGATAGATCTGTTTTTTAGTAATGAAAGAGAGGTAAAAGTATTTGCCTATAAATTGATTTTTTTCACCAAGCAAACAAGGTCAAAATGTAGCACAGCTGGCCTGAATCCAGATTGGCTCATCGTGGCAGTGTGCTCTGTGATGCTGGGGTTTCCTTGTTCAGTAATCTGAACATTATTTTGAGCTAAACATTTGCACACAATCAAGAAGAGGTCTAATCCAACAAAACACAATTTGAAGAAATCCATATTATTCAAATAAGACATTTTGTCTAGGCTGCTGCTTCTGTTTTTAAAATGAGTCTGTTTTTAAAGTTAGAAGGATTGAACAAGAGAAAAATGTAACTTGGATCTGAAGATTCTTAACTCACATCAACAAACTAATATTTTATCTTACCAACATGAAACCTGAAGGCCTTGATTAAAAACCTTATTAAAATGTATTTTCTGTTCCCCCTCAGTAATGGACATTCAGGCTTTCGAGCGCTTGTTGGGACCTTGCATGGACATCATGAAAAGGAACATCTCCCAGTATGAGGACCAGCTGGTGGCGCTGTTCGGTTCCAGTGATGATCTGAAACACTAGTGTACTATGTAATAAATTAGCATTTTAAATTATTGTAGCAATGAATGTAACACAAATTTGACATTATCTACTCTGTTCTATGTAAACTCTTCCCTGAAAGACTGCAGCAAAATAAATGGATTCAAGTTTTATGTTGTGACATCCCAAACATTTTCCCAGAACTGAAGCCAACTAAACAGCTGTACCAAAAGAAAATTCACCAGCAAAATAAACTGTTAATCAACAATCCATTGCAATACCAGTGCAGTACCCTTATGATTGTGATTAGCTTCATGCGCTGTTTAATTTCTGTCTAGGTTTGATTAGCCTGTATATAAAATTTGCAAGTGTAAACAAAACCATGTTAAACTCTTGGCTTTCTAGGACACTTAAATAGAACATAGCCATTTTTAATGCAATTAATCCATTACTTTGGTATGACAAGTTAAAATATAAACATTTTTAAAAACAATTTGTCATAAGTACATAGTACTACACCATAAAACCAGATGCCATGAAAATAAACAGCTGGACGACAATGTTTTCAAGAGGCAGTCTGTTACAGCTCCACTGGCACTTTGTTATTCAAATGATTCAGAACTAGATCACGTTCTGCACAAACGCATCATTCATGTGCAGCACTGCTAAATCCCATCTTGATCGCTGAACAATGTAAGCTCCATATGCAATTAGCAATGCAAGCTATAAAGATCTCTGAGAAGTACCTTTTTTGTTTATTAAAATTCTCATTGTATGGCATGAAAATAAACCAGTTATGTTTTCAGAATTTAAGTGAGTAAAATCATACAAAGTTGAGCAAATTCAAATCTGGAAAAAAGAACATTAAAAATAAAGCATTCTCTTAAATATTCATGTTTTCTGGAGTTTGTTTTATTTGAGTTACAAAATATGAAGTGCCATCAGCAGACTCCACAAGGAGTTTGCCAACCTTCTTGTGTTACAAGTATTTACACCCAAAAATTAAGGATCCATCCATCCAAATTTGTACACTCTGCATTTTATGTCCCAGAGTTGAAGTCTATTAAGTTGTCCAAGTTCTTTTGACGTTTAAATATTTAAAATATTTACATAGTTCCGTATTCAAAAACTCCCAAATCAGACTGTCGCTTGTTCAATGCAAAGGCAAAGGCAAGGTGCCAGAGGTGTGACTGCTTCAGTAGTGTGAGAAAATGAGCAGTTGGTGGAATTTAAGGAGCTGTTAAATGAACATGGTCCTCAACAGGGTCTCCCAAGATTTACAAGTTGATTTTTCCTCCAACAACAAAAGCCTTTGCGAGGAAGTCTGTACATAATCATTTAAAACTACATTTTGAAATGTCTCTTCATCTGTTGCGGTACGACAGCTGCTATGATCCTCTGTTGAAGAAATTAATGTGACAAAAGACAAATGTAAGAAGTAGGCCATCCAGATAGGTCAAGTCTTGTTCAAACATCCTGATTTTTTAGGTATCTCCAAACACTTAAAATAAAACTTCAATAAATAGAAATACAGCAGATGGTCAAGTAAGACTCATTCTGGTTTGTTCCATCCCTGAGTTCTTTTGAGAAGGACAAGTACACCAGACAGGAGTGATAAAGGAAAAACGACTAATGGAAGAAAAAGAGTAAAAGTGTTGATGGGGTACATCCTACACACTGCCCATGGTGTCCAGGGGTGGAGGGAGGAGAAAAGAAAAAGAAATGAAAAAATTATATTCCTCTGGTTTCCTGAGGCTCGTTGGTGAAAACGTCCATTGATGGGACGGGTCTCAGCGGTGATGGTTACACTGTTGTGATGACAATCATGAGGTGTGGTGAGATGCTGGAGATCCTGTTCAGAAGGTCAGGGGCGAGTTGTAACAAGTGGCCCTCCGAAAACTCGCAGGGTGGGAAAATCTGAAGCACATATGCGGGCTGGAAAAACAAAGACCACCATCAGTTATACCTTATATTTAAACTGGGTGCTTTCTACTGAGATTCTATTGTATTGATGCCACACTAATAAGATAAATCAATTTGGTTTTTAAACAGACAAAAGTATTTTTACTTCGCTTTTATTTGAAAACATTCCGAAGGTCATAAATTTCTTCTAATTATACGTTCCTGATAAAAGTTAGATTTTTACTTCTTTGCTGGCAACAGACTCCTTGAGGGGTTAACAGGTTATGTGACACCACTCAACACATACTACCTAAACAGGTTGTATATTAATGTTGCTTTTTCTTAAGTCATTACATTTTAGACCAGCACTTTGGGACTGAACTGTCACATTCATTTAGGTGAATGTGAATACAACAAATATGAAACCGTTTCCAAATTCAATTCATGTCGTAATTCGAGTATCTAACCTCAAGTCACTTGTGGCTGCATTGACACTAGGGTGCACTCGAGATTTTAGCAGACAGGTTGCGACCTGTTGCAAACATTAACTTTCTTAAATGCAGCCAAAATCATCAAAATTTCAGGGCCACAGTGCATGTGGCTAAACTTTGGTACATTTAAAAGGTGAATACAATATTTGAGGCTGAAAAACTTTACTAAAGTCCATCACATGTAATGTGTTGAAATGGATTGGCTTCTTCACTTCTTATAGTTGTCACAGGTTCTTAAAAGCAGCTTAGCTTGGTAAGTGTCAAGTTTCATTCTCTGCAAGCTATTTTCCCCCATAATGGTTTGTCAAACAAGTACTCTCTAAGTAGGCCTACTCTAAAATTTGCCTTTAAATTAATTTTAAGAGAACCAGTTGACACCAGTTACTTCCACACACCTGAAGTGTTTAAATGTTGCATTTACATGTGGACCTTCACATATTTTGCTGTACCTTTGTCTTTTTAGCTTATTCTTTTACCCTTTAGCCACCAAAATCCTTTCATGCCCCTATTAAAAGTAGCATTATAGAGAAAAATCAATGCTTTGCTGCCAGCATTAATAAATTCATTTCAGCACACTGACATCTAATACAGATAGACAATTCCTTTGTAAGCAATAGCAGTCAAAATAATGCTTTTACCATCAAACTAAAACTAGTTTTTTTCACACAGTCATTTCTCACCTGACTAGAACCTGGGTTGGGGATATTAATTATACCAGCTGCCAACTTCGCCTGCAAATAGTCGATGAGTGCAGCTTTAAGAGCTTGAGTTTGGTTTAGTACGTCATCTTGATCACGTCCACAGGGCAGAGCAAGGAGAAGGCAGAAATCGTCCCCCTGCAGTGGCAACAAGTCAATGATATGAAGACTGAATTTAATGAAAGAGAAGGTCACTAAATGAAGTAAAACAAGGGGGGGAAAAAAACACACCGTCATCCTTCTGGTTACAGTCTCCAGCTGTGGAGCCTCTAGTCTCATCCTCTGAACAATCCTTAGCAGTGTGCCTCCTTCTTGCAGAGGCAGGGATCGATGAGCTAGACCTTTGTTGCCACAGACAAAATGCAACTGGACTGCAGCTGTGTCATTCTTTAGAGCCAGAAGGCCTTGCCACACAATAGGGTATTTCTGTTTTAATGGCACAAAACAAAGACAAGTGAGTCAGACAAAGACGGCACTTGTTTGGAACAACATTGAACAGAGTGTAAACTGTTGTGATGGATTTCGTCTTACTGTGAGCAACTGAGCAGGCTGCGTCATCTTGCCATCTGGTTTTGGCTGGAGGTCTGCAGCCTTCAGATATATGAAGACAGGAGTCAGAAGTGCTTCCATCAGAATGAGGATATCAACATATGTTTTCATACACGTAATGCCATCAAGCTAAGCCTAATGCAGTCTAATGCAAGAGGCCTGTAAGGAATCCCTCTTTATAAACGGATTAAATGTATTTTGAAGTCTGCACTTGCATTACTGAATAACTGTTGTGATACATTTATCAAATGTATGGCATGTTCCTGCTAAAACTGCAACAAAAGAATGGCCAACTCACCATAGGTTGTGCGACATTCAGTTGTGGTGGGTTATGTCCAACAGAAGTCTCTGGTAATTGAGGATGAATGCCTCTTGGGTTTGAGTACATTCCTGGATACTCTGGGAATGAGCCACTAGGCCCTGGTGGCATTAGCTGAACTCGCTGGGGAGATGCTATTGCTTGTCCAGATTGCCTGATTCCCATCATGCCTTCTTTAGGAAGAGGAGAGTGCGGCCTCTTTGCTTCTAGTGACTTTGTTATATCCTTCTCAGACACACCTTTTGGCAAAAGGTGTGCTCTTGGAGATAAAGAGGGGGGAAGCGTTTCCTGAATGAGTCCAGAATGAGGGTCTGTGCCCCCTCCTTGTTGGTGCAAGAGCACACGCATATCCCTCTGTGACATGTACGTTTCCAGAGGAACGCCACTCCTCAAAGACCCTCGTGGATCTGACTGCAGAGTGGCAGAGGGTCTTCCTGTTGGGTGGAAGCGTCTGGATTCTTCCTGTTCCTCCTGTTGACTCCTTAAAGAACCAGGGTTAACTTTTAGGACCTTGTCTCTGCCAACAGCCTGGGGTGAGGAAGGCCGTGGCTGCATGGGGCCAGACCAGGGGGAGCCAAGAGGCTCACTATGCATCCCATAGCTCATCACTGAAAGAGGTGGAGTATTGACCCTAACATCTTGAACAAGATGTCCCACTGGAATAGACTGGGTAACACAGTGAGGAGACATCCGTCCCAAACCTCCAGGCACACTGTGGGGTTGCATGATTACCGATTGTTCTGGATGGTGTACACTTGTAATAAACTGTTGCATACTAGGATGACCAGCTGATAACATAACAGGGATGCCCTTAGGTGATGAGGAGCCTATGGGTGAAGACACTTTAGTAAAAGGAGGGTGTGGATGGCCCGACTTGCGTGGGGATCTGGGTTCTTGTTTGATTCCACTGATATGGGAAGGAGGTCTGTCCCCAGCTGTCGTTACAAAGCCTACATGATTTCCAGGTGGAGAGGGCAAATGGGGGCTAATTGCAGGACTCACAGCAGAAGTCCAAGGTTTAGCTCCATCTGTACCATGAGGATCAGAACTGTCAATTTTCTTTTGATGTTTTAACTGCATGTAATCTTGATGATAACCCATTACTTGCTGACCACTCTGCGGGAGACGCTTTACCACTCCTTGAGGTCCAGGCTGATAAGTAGGATCCATCTTTTCCAAACAACTGCCTTCTTGTTTAACAGACAGAGCCAACTGTTTACCAGGATGCCCATGATCAACCTGTGATGAAGGCCCCTTCTGCAGTCCTGACTGAGAATGACCATATATTTCTTGTTTAATCTGGGGCATAGAAACCAACTGCTGAGACTCCATGTCACCTGCTGTTGCTTGTGGGATCTGACTAATTTTGGCACTAATTCTCTGGGGTCCCTCCGTTTTCTGGCCTGAGTGGCTCAATACTACCACTCCTTCAGATGTATTTACTCTCAGACCAGGGCAGGACCCAGTGCCAACACTGGGGCTCTCAACAATGAAACGTGCAGCGCTTCCCCCATCATCACTAACAGATGGCCCGTGGTATGACCCAGTATCATCTTTGCTGGCTCTATAGGCTGGTTTAGGTAGAGCCATGTCCACACAGGGATTACCAATATTTATATTCACCTTTTCCTCGGGCTCAGGAGGGTTGCAAACACGGCTGATAACAGAGGTTGCTGTGGATGCAATAACAGAGATCACAGACTTTGTCTCAGGGGATGTTAGCGAGGATGAAGGTCGAACAATAGGAGATGCTGAATGAGTTGACATTTTACTATCAGGGAGTGGAGACTGACTTTTCACAACAGCCGTGAGCGGAGTAATAGTCTCAGATGGGTTCTGATCTCGAAGATGGGGCAGATTACTTGCAACAGAACTGCCTGGCAGTGAACTACTTTTATGTTTAATCAGAATTTGTCTCAAGTCACTTGTTCCTTGATCAATATCCATGCTTTCAGGGTCTGAGGATAGATGTTGACTTTCCTTGGCTATTAATGGCATGGCAGGTGAGGAGGAAGCACCTGAATCTTTGGACTGATGCTGCCAGTCTGGTGGAGAAACAGCAGCTCTGTTAGCCTGGATGGGTCTAATACTTGGCCTGTTTGCTCGAGGAGACAGAGAAGGGGAGATGACGTCAGTTGGCAACTGTTGAGGCTTTGGGCATATTGGACTCTTAGACTGAGGGTACACAGACTTAGGAGGCAGTATTTGTTCTTCTGAAGATGATTCTGATACTTTGTTTACATCTGTAGCCTTGACTGTTGACAGCTCAGACTCTGGCTTCCAAGTAGTAGCAGTAATGACTGCAGCAGCAGCCGCTGGTGGGGGTGTCTCAGCCACAATCAGTTTATCTGAAGTTGTACTGTCAGCTAAGGCCGCTGTCAGTTCCTCACTCAAGGACTGTCCTTCCTTCAGATCTTTTCTTGCCTGCTTTTGGGCTTTAGGTCGCTTAGGAGTCTTTGGTCTCCCCTTGGTGCCTTTTTTGGGCGTGTTTGAAAAGGCAGGTTCCTCATGTATAGCAGAGGCATTTGTTTCAGAATCATCCTCCTTGACAGGCTGAACAAAGTCTTGCATCTCAGGTTCTGAACCCATTTCTGTGCCTAGTGGGGGAGCTTGCATCCTTGTATCTTCTGCAGTTATTGAGTCAATAGCAGCCATAAGTTCTGTTTCGCTGGCAGGATTAGAAGGTTTTTCTTCCTCTACATCACTTTTTATGTCTGCAGGTGGAACAAGTGGTGTTGGTGGTTCTGTTGGAAAAGTTGGATCTGTTAGTTTGGCAATGTTCTCCACTGCCTGTTCCAATTCACGCTCCTGTGAAAATAAACTCTTTGAAACTTCAAGTTCCTTTTCTTTTTCTTCATTAAGGCCTTCTTTGTTAGCATTAGAGCACTTTGAAACGTTATCATTTGTGTCAACGGATCTTGTCTTTTTTGTCGTTTCTTCAGGATTCCCAAGCTCTTCATCACCTAACTGAAGAAGATCTTTCACCTCTGTGACATTCAATCTGATTTTGAGGTTCTTGAGGACAGGAGACTTTGGAGTCCTTGTTGACTTGGTTTTTCCTCTGACCATCTTGTCTTTCTCTGAATTGGGCTTCTCCTCAACAGCAAGGGAATCTGTCTTTTTCCCACTGGATTTGCCCTCAAAGGTTTTTTCATGGAGACCCTCTTTCTCTTTGCTCAACTCTGTGGTTTCTTTGTCTTTCTCCTCTTTCTTTTGGTCAAGTTGTATTGACAGATCTTTACCTGAACTTGATGAATCTACCACAGCCAAAGTGTCTGTATCTGTATGCTCAATTTCTTGCTCTTCACCAGCCTCAATTTTGTCTCCTTTCTTTGTTGATCCAGATCCTAGACCTGAAGACATCTGATTTAATGGCCCTTTAGTGACATGCGGGGATGGTTTCCCTTTAGACATTCTTGGTATTTGTTCAGTACTTTCCAATTCATTTAATTCAGTTTCCTTAGTCTCCAATTTGAGTTTTTCCACTTTTGCAGATGAATTTTCTTCACCTTGTCTGCGGTTCTTAGGAGGGCGACCCCGTTTTGTTGGGGTAGGAGCAGGTGGCTCCAGTTCAACATTTTGCTGGGCTGCATCTTTATCTGTGCCTCGCTTTCGCCCAGAGCGTGGTGACTCTGTAATTTCTTTTCCAGAGCGAATTGGTGTATCATCTTCAACTGGGGTGGCATAAACAGATTTCACATTTCTACGCCTTGCTCTACCTAAAGGTATGCTCTGCTCAAAAGTATCAGGATCTGACCCATGAATAGGAGATTTACTTGAAGGTTTTGATTCAGCTCTTGGAGATGAGCCACGTTTCAGCTTCTCTTTGTCAATGCGCTCACTCTTGCGTGTGGCTGGTTTTTCAGAAACAGAGGTAGATATAACAGGAACTTGAGCAGGGGATTGTTTGCCTTTTTTTAGTTTTAATTTCTTTAGTTTTATTCTCTTTCTGAGAAGAGACAAGCTCTTCATTTGTATCGCTATCAACACACATCTGTTCTTTGCCAACTTGAAGTTTCTTTTCTCTTTCTGGTTCTACAGCTAAATGAGTCTCTTTTGGGGTTACATTCACTTCTTCAACAAAGCTTTGTGGTACAGGACTACTGGCTGCTGGATCCTCTGGTTTTGCTGTCTCCGGATCTAGCTCTGGTTCTGACTGAGTGACACACTCTTCATGAGAATTTAGGCAGGATGTTTGCTCTGTGAATGGAGGTTTTATATCTTCAGCAACATTTAGCTTCTCTTCAGATGGAGAACGTTTAATAAGAGAACGGTTAGGTTCAGGTGCTTCTACAGGTGCAGGTTCAGAATCTGACGTCTCAGTCGGTGGGTGGTGAATGGATTCAAGAAGTTCACTGTCTTTTACTTCTTCCTTTAGCGAAAAAACAGTGGGACAGAATTCTGGGGCTTGACTCAGTGCAACAGTTTTCTCATCTGATGGAGTCAAGTCCTTGACCACAGATGGGCCAACAGAATTAAGTACAGGTTTGTGTTCAGGAATAACTTCTTCAGCAGGACTGACTGGTTTAATTTCTGCCTCTGTGACAGATTCTGCAACTTCAGGAGACTGTAGAGCTTGTTTTTCTGAGTCAGGTGCTTTTTCCTCTTTATTCACATCTTCAACCACTGCATCTCCTTTTGCCTCCTGCTGGGTTTTATTCTTCTGCTGTAGTTGCATGAACTCCAAAAACCGACTGTGGAAAAGGACAACTGGTCCTGTCTCAAGTTCACCATCTGTACCTTGCTGAGTAGGTTGGTTTTGCATTTGCTCAAGTTCTTCATGTTTGCGTTCCAGATGCTGAAGGCGTCTAGAATCCAGCTCAAAGACAGCACTGTGAAGGAAACGTGAGGCAAAAAGTTCCCTGCGTTCTTGCTCTTCTGGTTTAGGTTCTTCTTTCCTGTCATCAAGTTTATCTTCAGATCCACTTCGTATCTTTTTCTTTTTCAAGTACCAAGAGGGTGTTGGTCTTGGTGTTGATTCTACCTTTTCTGTGTCTTTTCTATTGCGGAAATTTGCGAAGTGAGAATCATAATCTAAAAATGACCAGTTATCATCTCGGGATGATGAAAGAGATTTCGCCCGCTCTAGCAGGGCCTTTGTATCAGGTGTGATGGTCTGGTCAAGTGCGAAGGAGTAGAATTTGTTTCTCTCGAGATGTGCTAGTTTGGGATCCGAAAACCTATCAGCCCTCGGCCTTTCTGCATAAGGCATAGATGTAGAGGGTACAGGGGAGTGGGGTTTGGTCTCTCTGTCTTCTTCAGAGTCTGACCGGACCTCCCCAGGTTCCAGGTCTTGCCAAATGCCATAATCCAAACGTTTTCGATTGTGAACATTTTTACTTAAACTTCTAGAAAAGTTGAGGTTAGGTAACAAGTCATGTTTAACTCTAACCTCCCACCTCTTCTGCTGCTCCTCTTCCACACTAAGTAAAGGAGTGTTTGTTTTGTTCACCTGTGTGTTGTGTGTTCTTTTGACTGACAGATCCAGATCTGGGTGAATTTTCTCATCATTCCTACTCAACTCTTTCTGAGAGGGATCCAAAAGTCTTCTTCTGCATGGTGACAAAAAAGCTGATGCCCTGGAGAGGGGGTGCTGTTCCAGTCAGGATCTTCACTTTTTTGTCTAAAGCTTCTATAGACACGCTCTCTCTTTATCCCAGAGTCTGAATCAAACTGGTCTAATTTTTTCAATTTGTGAGATGGGAAATTATCTGTCACATCCTCAGGTGGTTTACCAACTTCATGGACGAGACTACGATGTTCCAAGTCCTCCGTTTCATTTTTTTGGGGACTTCCTGGTTTGTCACGTTTGTCAGACTCGCGCTGCTGTTGCAAACGTCTATTTTGCTCCATCTGCTTGCGGTAACTCTGAGAAAGATCAATGTCAACATGGTCTTCCTTGTTCTTGGCACTTTTGTTAGTTTCCACATTCTGAAGTTTGAATGTAGCTTGGTGGTCTTGCTCTCTTACACTGCTTTGATCTGAACTACCATCTTGTGAAAACCTTCTGGATGAAGTACTTCCTGCATGTCGTTTTGAGTCCAGTGGCTCCAAATAACCCTCTGATTTTTCTCTCTGTCCTCGCAGGTCTTCTTGGCCATTCTTTTGAGTGCCACTTTTATCAGGTTTTAGTCTTGCATCTCTACGTTGTGAATCTTTTTGTTTATCATTTTCTGATTCTTTTGAATATACTGATGTGGCCCCAAAGTCTGAAGACTGATTACTATCATCCTCCTCATGCTTGATTTTCTTTTGACCAACAGTCCTTCCACCAGGATCTGCAAAGCGCCTTTTCCTTGCAGCAAGGCGATCTGACTCCACTGATGAATCTTTCCCATCGTTTCCAATCTCAGATTTCGGATGTTTCTTTGGTCGAGATTTTCCATCCAACTCTGAATTGTCACCCTTAGTCATTTCAGATCGCTCACTTTTGACAGAGTCCAGAAGAGCAACTGGCACTTGATTTCCAGAAAGATTGTCACCATCCCCTTTAGGTTTCTGTCTCTCATGGACATCTTGGTCTGATCCCCTGCTTCTTACAGATCCCCCATCAAAACCAGCGTCAAGCTCAGTTTCCATTACAGGGTTGGAGGGGGACTGACCCTTTGCTTTCCTTGGTTTAATCTTGTCAGCTTTGTCTTTGTCAGCTTTATCTTTTCGTTTAGCTCGTTTTGTTTTCTCAGCTCCAGCAACACGCTCTGGTTGAGTGCTCTTCTCACTTTTCGAAGCATGTTCTAGCAGAGTCTTTTCAGACTTGTCAAAATGTGGCGGTGACACTGAACTAACACTACCACTTCTCTCAGAGGATTGGCTGTAAACTCGTCGCTCTGCGTCTCTGGGAGCACGCTCAGATGGTGAGGGTGATACTGTGGGAGTAATAGGTCGCCTTGGATGTGATGGGCTCCACCTGCTACGATCAGCTTCAAAACGCTCTCGTTCCCTTTCGCGCTCCCTTTGAATATATGTGTATTTTCTGATGTCTTGCTCAAAGGGATCCCTGTAATCCCTGTAGTCTCTTGGATCTTCATGGTAACGTGGGTCAAAGTGATTCCCTTCATAATGTTCGAGTTCAGGAAAGCGGTCTCTGCTGCGTGCAGCATATTCTCTTCGAGCATCCTCTGGATAAAGGCCGGGGGTTCGTATATTCTCATAGTAAGCTCTCTCTGCTGTAAATTCATGATAGGGAGGTCTGCGATCCTCTCTGTAAAGTGAATGGACAAAAGGTAAAGAAAATGAAAGAATTGAGTTTACTTAAATAATTACGCCGTTAAGAATTTTTCTTAAAAGTGCCAAATAATCTAAAAAAAAAAAAAGAAATGCTTTTCTGAAATCTCACCATCTCACAGTCAGGTTAAAACTATAAATTTTACAGTCCAAATATAGCACACAACTAAATAAAACTATTGTCTGGTATTACCAATAAGGTAATTTTTACCGTCGTTCAGGGGGAATTTCATAGAATTCTCTTATGTCTTGACCGGATGCCTGCATAGAGTGGTGAAATGCCATCTGACTTTCTTGACTTGCAAAATCCACCTGTCACAGAAGATTTAACATTCAGATCAGGCAAATAAAAGAAAGGAACGAATAAAAAGTGAACTTAAATAAAAAAAATAAAATACACTGAATTTTTCTTACCTTTATTTTATTGCCACCAATCTTCCAGCCTTTGGTCTCCCTCACAGCTGCCTGAGCAAAATCTGTGTTGTTGTACAAGATGAGGGCCATCCCCTTTAGTCGATCAAAAACAACCTATAAAATGGACAAATTGAAGAAAAATCAAATTTACACTTATGTTAAACAAAAATTAGAAGCAGAAAATCATAAACAAGAGAAAACATAAATCCTTACTTTGACCACATGTCCATAGCGACAGAAATGCCTTGAGAGGTATTGTTCCGTTATATTGGCTGTTAACCCATCAAGCCAAACACATGTTGTGGGCATACTCTTCCCAAAACCGAGCTTCAAAAGATAGCAGCATGTTATATTATACACATTGTACTATATTTAAGGCATACACTGACCAGAAATGGTTACATCATTTACTGTTAAAGCTACCTTTAGTCTATTGCTTCCCAAATACTCTCCATCCATCTTCTTTATGGCCTTGCAAACACTGCCAATATCAGAGTACTGAACAAAGGCATACTGTGGAACTCCATTAACTTTCTTGATGTCAATGTCCTTGAGGAGATAAGAGAGAAAACTTTTACTTTAAAATGCACAATTTTACACGTAAATGTACACAGCACTCTGTTATTAACTTACCACAATTTCTCCAAATCGTTGAAAAATATCAAGGAGCTGCTGATAACTGGTGGTTTTCTCAAGATTCCCTATAAACAGAGTCCTCGTGGCCTTTGGGTGGAACTCATCTATGCGCCCATCTATGGGTCTGAACTCGTTTTCACTCTCTGTTTCTGAGGGAAGGACAAAATTTATCATGAATACTTGCATGCTGATCAGGCTCATCAACTGCATGCACACCATGGTTCAGAAAATTTGTTGAATAAAGAGTCTCTGTCACAACAGTATACTAATCACCATAAATGCTACTTTGATCATTCGTCATCACATACCTGGACCGTTCCAGGCAGTAACCTCAATGAGCATGCCAAAGAAGAGTTTTCCTTTGGAGACACTTAGGGCTTTCTCCTGATCCTCTTGCTGTCTGAAGAACACCAAACCATAACGGTCCTCTGATGCTCCATGGATCTGCACTGAAGTCACTTTTCCATGTTTTTTGAATTCATGGAAGAGTCCATCTTTTAAACTCGTGTCTGCAGAGAGAACACATTGATTCATATTACTTCAAAGCTTAGTCTTCTAACAGCAATGTAAATATATTTTCAAAGACAATTATAACTGAATATTATTTTTAAAAAAATCGATTTCTACTTTAACAATCTGGGAAATACCCATTTTATTTAACTGTTTTCCCCCCCTCCCTTAATACTGCTGTAGATACCCAATTTTTTTTTTTTTTACACAGATCAGAATGCAGACCTGTGTTTTGATACCTTTGTGCCCTTAAAACAGCAAGATTGGCCGATTCTGTGTAGTGAAGGACCAAATCCTTATCCAAACTGATATCCTGAGCCTTCCCCTGACATTTACCCACTGACACCACGCACAGGCAGTTAAAACGTAAAACCAACACCATCATACACGACTCCTCACACCCACTCTATAGTTCATTTCAGCTCTGTCCATTTGGTTGCTGCTACAAGGTCAATTGGCAAGAACAGAGACAGTTCTTTTTTTTTTCTTTTTTTTTTGTTATACTTGTAAGATCCCCGAGGGGAAATTAGGGCTCTGCATTTTACCCATCTCTGTACTGAGAGTATCAGAGAGCAGTGGGCTGCTACTTAAGGCGCCCGGGGAGCAGTTGGTGGGGGGTTTAAGGACCTTGCTCAGGGGTCCACAATTGTCCACCCAGGATGGTCCACCCAGGGGTCATGTCGGGGAATCGAACACGCCCAAGCCCACAACACTACCACTGGGCCATCCACTCCCCCTAACTTTCATTTCCCTCTCAATAAACATTTTGTCTTAATTTGGGTCTCCTAGCTTCATGTGTGGTCCCCTATACAGTTTTGTTATGGCTCTTATTACTTGTATGGATCTTTTTAACTTGCCTATTTTTATTATTCTGCACAGCTCATCGTCAAAGACTAATTTCATCGAGGTTCTTCTGAATCCAAGTCTACGTTTAAAATAAAATAGTATAGGGGAAATAAAAAAAAAAAAAAAAAAAAAGAGTAAGAATAATGCCAGCTGTTCGCATTAATAAGTTAAGCTGACTTTTTTAAACAGTATTTACAAGCTTTTGGCATTTGGAACAAATAGCTAAGTGGAATAAAAACACTAACTGAGGAAAAAGAAAATACATTGTGCCAATGTGTTTGGGTAATCCCATGTGGGATGAGTCCTTGTGTCAGACATAAAAATAACCTCATTCATTCATTCCTACAGAACCAGATTTACCTCTACTTTTACATATATGATTAATAGAGCTTTGACTTTTGCCCAAAACTCAACTTCAAACTTACTTCGTTAATATCAACATTCGAATATATCCAAACATTTAGCAATGATATTTTGACCATCAAATGCCTTCCACAGGATTTATATTGAAATCAAACTGAAGTTGTACAAGTTCTGTCCACCAAAGGGCAGTATATCACTATCAATGTCAGACTACGTGCACAACGGCTTTTCAAAGTATATGCGCATGCTAAAATTGTTATTGAGTGAACAAGATAGTTAGTATTGAAGTGAAGATGAAATGAACAGAATATAACAGCAGAGGCTGTTTTTACGGTTAATTCTCCAGTCACAATTCATGACTTCACCAGGCATGAAAAATGCCAGACGCATCACTCCCGGTTCAGAACCGACAAATAATCTGGACAAAACGATATTTAATACCTGCTGTTTTTCTTTTTTTTTTTTAAGATAGACCTGCCGCTCATCATTGTGGATGATGTCCATTTATCAAAAACACAGTGATGTCTGCCAACAAATAGGTGAACGGAGTTAAAGATGCAATACAGAAATTTTTGCAATTTTCTCAGTGACATGCTCCCTGTCTATGGCTGAACTGGCATCCATCTTACATCCTACCTGTACTGTGAGCTCACTCTAGCCAGTAAAAGACAGTCTTGTTTTTTTTCCCTTCCTCTCTTTCTTTTCCCCTCTTCCTCCAATGATGTTTTTTAGCATATCGTTGACAAATCCGCCATCAAAACACCTGGTTTGTTCATATCCATTTGCTTGCATGTTGACGTGGTGCACAACCAATAGTAGGCTGCATTATCCACGCATGCATTATGAATGTGCATAATGAACATGTGTGCCATCAAAATGCAGATTTTGAGGGTCAAAAAGCTGTATTGTGGGTATTTGACCCTTTTAACCGGAGCTGTCACCAGCAACAGAAAATGGCACACTTTGTTTGAATTACCGTAACTCTTCAACCGTTAGCGCTATCGACGCAATTCCAACGGATTTTGAAAGCTGAGAAGCGTAGCTTTGCGATGATATGAAGCACTTTATGGTATTTGCAACGGTTCCAGCACTGTGTTGAGTTTTGTAGCGGGGCCAGAAAATAGAGCGGAGAGATAGCAAATGATCTCGAGTGCAGATATTGAGTATTTTAGAAGTGTTTTAGCAGTGTTTGAGTAGTATTTAGGAATATTTTTGAGAGTATTTTCATTGTAAGTACTAGTTTTTCATTTTCAGTTGGTTTTTCCTGGAAGTTCAGTGGCAGGTGGAAGGTTTTTGTACAATGCTTTGAGAGTGACATTTTGAGGAAAAAAGAAAGTCAAAGCAATCTACAAGCAAGAGTAGAGCTCGTGCTAAATTTGTGAAGAGCTAATCGAGATACAGGAGGAGACGGGATGTGTCGCCATGCCAAACACAGTAACACTTCTACACACCAGATGCTTGTTTCCAGATTTTTTACTTATCATTTTCAATACCAAGCAGAATCTTTCTCATCAGCTTTTCTTCAAATAGCTTTATTATGCTAATAAGCAATGATAATGTAAATACATAGCTTTACTATCTTTTATATCAGTTATTTTTCTTGTACTGTGCATTTATGACTAGAAATACATGGGTTTCTTTTGGCTAAAACTTGTCAAACACACTAATTATTAATATTTACATTTCTTCTGCGAGTGATATACACATTTACCACCTATTGACCGTTTTCATTTTTTATTCATATTTCTTGTCTACAATTTTAGAGAATCTTCTGATGAGGAGCCATCAAACAAGGAGGCAGTTATTATTTATTATTATTGTGTTATTTCACACAATGTATAAATCTATATCATATAAAAATGACTATTTCTCAATAGATGTTGAAAGTTATATAACATCTATACAAAAGATTTCAAACTTGAGGCAATTTTTATGAGATTAATAGATAAAGAGAAAAAAAGACCAGGCGAACTTTTACTATTAAAGGGCTTAAAGGGTTAAGCTGTATATAACCAACTTTATTCACGATTATGAAGTGTTAAGCTAACAGTGGTAGCTCGGAGGTAGCTCTATCAGAAGACAGTGAGATAGATATGTTAATATGTTTGTCTGATTAAGACGGTGTAGTGAGAACAAATTTTAAGCTCACATTTAACACAGAAATATATTTGTACTGTTCTTTGAAATAAACGCAATGCTACTTGTATTACGTTTTCTTAGGTCAGCACTAGCTGTATTATTTGCTAATAAGCCACTACTGCTTGTCTTTCTCAATTTCCGAAAACACGAGCACCAGCTGCTTCTCCAGTTCCCACCTTTTCCGGTCTAGCTGTACATTCCCATACACAAAGTCTTCTCTCACCAAGAAAATAGTTATTATAAAATTTATCCAGAATGGCGCTGGGTTTCACCACTTAAACTTGTAAGATGGCTTTATCGCATACTACTATTTTATTAGCCTACTATAGTACATTATACTATAGTACATATACATACAGCTGTGTGAAAAAGTGTTTGCCCCCTTCCTTATTTCTTACCTTTTTGGCATGTAAGTCACACTTAAATGTTTCAGATAATCAAACAAATTTAAATGTGAGACAAAGATAACACAATTAAACAGAAAATGCCGTTTTTTTAATTAATATTTTTATTAGTAAGTTGGATTAGTGATCCAAACTTAAATGGCCCTGCGTGAAAAAGTGATTGCCCCCTAAACCTAATAACTGGTTGGGCCACCCTTAGCAGCAACAACTGCAATCAAGCGTTTGTGATAACTGGCAATGGGTCTTCTACAGCGCTGTGGAGGAATCTTGGACTACTCATCTTTGCAGAATTGTTGCAATTCAGCCACAATGGAGGGTTTTCTAGCATGAACCGCCTTTTTAAGGTCATGCCACAGCATCTCAATGGGATTCAGGTCAGGACTTTGCTTTCACTAGGCCACCACAAAATCTTCAATTAGTTTTCCTAAACTATTCAGTGGTGGACTTGCTGGTGTGTTTTGGATTATTGTCCTGCTGCAGAACCCAAGTGCGCTTCAGCTTGAGGTCACCAACAGATGGCCAGACATTCTCCTTCAGGATTTTTTGGTAGACAGCAGAATTCATGGTTCCATTACCACAGCAAGTCTTCCAGGTCCTGAAGCAGCAAAACAACCCCAGACCATCACACTACCACCACCCTATTTTACTGTTGGTTTGATGTTCCTTTTCTGAAATGCCGTGTTACTTTTACGCCAGATGTAATGGGACCTACACCTTCCAAAAAGTTCAACTTTTGTCTCATCAGTCCACAGAGTATTTTCCCAAAAGTCTTGGGGATCATCAAGACGCTTTCTTGCTAAACTGAGACAAGCCTTTATGTTCTTTTTGCTCAGCAGTGGGTTTGGTGTTGGAACTCTGCCATGCAGGCAATTTTTGCCCAGTCTCTTTCTTATGGTGGAGTCATGAACACTGACCTTAATTGAGGCAAGTGAGGCCTGCAGTTCTTGGATGTTGTTCTGTGGTCTTTTGTGACTTCCTGGATGAGTCTTCGCTGTGCTCTTGGGGTAATGTTGGTCGGCCAGCCACTCCTGGGAAGGTTCACCACTGTTCCATGTTTTCACCATTTTTGGATAATGGCTCTCACTGTGGTTCGCTGGAGTCCCAAAGCTTAAGAAACATCTTACTAAAGATGTTTCTAAAGTTTTAGTAAGATGTTTCTTACTGGAAGATCTATCAGTCCTCCAGAATGATAGATCTCAAATACTTTGTTTCTCATTTTTTCCTGAATTTCCTGAATTTCTTTGGATCATAGCATGATGTATAGCTTTTGAGGATGTTTTGGTCAACTTAAATTCGTCAGACAGGTCCTATTTAAATTATTTATTGATTAAGAACAGGTAATCCGGCCTTGGTGTGGCTAGAGAAATTGAACTCAGCTTTCCAAAGATGTAATAAACCACAGTTAATTTATGTTTTAACAGAGGGGGCAATCACTTTTTCACACAGGGCCATGGAGGTTTGGATCCCCCCCATCACTTATAAAAATCTTCATTCAAAAACTGCATTTTCTGTTTACTTGTGTTATCTTTGATTCACATCAAAATTTGTTTGATGATCTGAAACATTTAAGTGTGACAAACATGCAAAAAAGTAAGAAATCAAGAAGGGGGCAAACACCTTTTCACACAGCTGTAGATGTTCAATATGCAATCTGTTGTCTTGATAATAAGCAATATCTCATTCCTTTGTTTATCTAAATGCTGCAATGAGACATGCTCCTAATTGCAGAACCATAGACGGTTAATAGAGATGGATGTAGTATCTGGTTACATCTGAATAGAGCAAAATGAAGCCAGCTGGGCGTGTCCCACCGTCGCCATCTTGCCATGTCACATGTGCCATCACTCCTGGAAAAATACTAAAATGGGCAAGCACGGCCGAGAGACAAATGACTGACAGCCAATATACTCTGGGCTAAATGCAAACCAAGCTAACTCGAAACTAACAAGAGCTAACAAAGACTAGTCTCCCAAGCGGGGGGGATAAAGGTAAGGCATGTTCGGACTTGCCATTAGTTGACTAAAAACCACCATTTTGCTACTTTGCTGCAGACTGAGACCTTACCGAGAGCAAACAAGGAGCTAACTATTAGCCACTCGCCACCAGGCCGGCTTACGGTCTGCCACACGTCAATCAGAAGGACACGCCCCTAATTATGTGTGATTTCAAGGTTACATAACATCTTAACGGATGACTTTTTAAACCCCCCCCCCTCACAGCTCATGAAGGTAAACTTGGCCTGTTAAACCTAAAAATGATTTTTTGAACCAGCCTGTAAACATGTTTATTTCTGCTGTGAAGTTGGTCTTTTTAACATGGGAGTCTATGGGGATTTGCTCTGTTTTGGAGCCAGCCCCTAGCGGATCAAGAAAGAATTACAATTAAAAACTTCACTTCCTGGTTTCACACTTTTCCAGCGGAGTTTTCCCCTTGGGCAGAACGGGAAGTTTTCATGTATGTGTATGTGCAGAAAGCACTGCACATACACCCCACCCCATTGAAATGTTTGCAATCTTACATGTTTTAAAAAAATAATACCCATAATAGGTTTGGATATTAAGGGTAGTCTAGTATTAGCTTCTATTTTTTTTAAAGTTCAGATTATATTCGAAAAACAACGATCGTAGTCAAAGCGCTAATGATTAATGATCATTCTAACAGTAGTTATCAAGGTTAACTACTACATTACATTAAAAATTTAATGTAGTGATGTTTCAGGTCTCTGCCCTTCGTCAGTCAAAAGGCCTTTTGTCTCGTTTTTTGTTTGATTTTCTGTTTTGTCTTGTCTCTGGATGTCAAGCATCTGATTTTATGAAGACAGCATCCCACTTTGGGCACTGAGTGTGTTTTTGCCAAAAACAAATTCAGTCTGAACGCACCATTACACTCGATTTCCCACAAAAAGGTCTTTATCAGATTATTGTTGTAGCTACTATGTGATATGATGTGTCAATTAACACTCACTTTCCATCTCTGTTCAGGTCATAAGTATTATAAACATTATAATATCTGTCCTTTTGAAGCATAACTAATAGATCTGAGAACGGTTGAATTGATGCTTTGAAAGGCTGTCTTAAATAACAACTAACCTGTTGAGCGCACTGGTAGATTTTGGACTTTAATTCCAAAGCTTCTACGAGGCTCTTCAGAATCAAGGACCATTGAAGATTGAGGTGGTGCATGTGTAGCTGATGACTGAACAGAGCGTGCCCGAGATCCATCACTTGAGCTGCTGTTTGAATCACTGTCATTAAGAGAAAAAACAAAACACAAAGACAAAAGGATCAATGTCTTGTCAGTCTGTCTTGAGTATTTTCATATCCTTATTTCTTTTGATAAATTGCATTCATCCAGTTAATTTCTGTTAAACCTGAAGAAATTAAAACATCATACCTGCCGCTGCCTGTGCTGCTAGTGCTGCTGACAGAGTCGGAGCTTGAAGATCTGCTGTGAGATCGCGAGCGTGGGCCTCTTCCAGGGGACAAGGGGGTCCTTTTAGGGGAATGAGGAGTCTTAGGGGTTTGTCCTGTGGTCCTTTGAGGGGAAGGGTGCCTTGATTGTGAGGAATGAGATGACCGACTTCGACGGTGATGATAGGTTCGATCAACACGTCGCCCTCTGTCGTCTCTGTATAGGTCACGTCGTGTTGAATTAGTAAGAGTAAATGGGTCTCTTATTCTTGAGTCAAAATGTGGGTCTGATGCATCAAAACTTCCTCCAATAGCACTGCTCCCTGGGCCAGCAGCAGCAAACACAGAGCGATCACGGTAATAATCAGCATTGTAGTGACGCTGTCTGTCGAAAGTTCCACTGCGGTCATGGTGTCCATATGGGCTGTGATCGTATGCACGTTCACGGCTGTCTGAACTACTGTGAATTAAAAACAGGGTAGAAATTTAAAAAAAAAAAAAAAAAAAAAAAAGAAGTTAGATTTTTGCAGTCTTGACTCCAAAATGTACAATGAAAAAAACCCTAGTAATGCACAGAAAAGCGCAAGCATGAATTGGAAACCATCTGAATGGTTTCCAATTCAGTGGCTTAATATAGCAACAATTAGTAGTGCAAGGTTTTTTGTTTTTTTTAGTGCATCTTATCGATTTTGACTTCAAAATAATCCACTACTCTGTGTCTTTAGCATTATGATCTTATCAAAATCAAACACTGCCCCCCCACCCCCAAATGTTGTTGTTTTTTTTTTAAACAAAATAGACAAATAAGCCAAATAATTAGTAATTAGACTCTTCATGGAATAGTAAGACACAATGTTCCACACAGCTGCACTGTCCAGACTACAGATTATATCTTTTGTGCAGCTCCAAAATCTTAAGTGAAACAAGCACAACTTCTGGTAGTCCTCTAAAAATAACTAATAAAAATACTCGAATTCTTTCAGTCTCTACCATTAATGTTAACAAATTTCTACCTACAAGACAAATCTCAAAATAAAATCTCTATAAAAATAAATGTAGATCTACCAAGAAGCTCCTCATTTGAAATGCTATACAATCACCTCAGACCAATTCAAAGGTTATACGTAGTAACTATATAATTTGGAGAAAAAAAACAGAATCTTGCACAAATGGTGAATACATGAATTATACATAAGCATTCTTTCATCTATTTTTTTTTAAACATTGATATTTGTTCACTCTTGGATCAAATTAAGCAACTAATATTGTTGTAAATTCTGAGTCATCCAGGTCACAGTAATCATGTGGTTGAATAAAGACAACTGGACTTGCATTCCTACTTCTCCAAGAAAAAGAAGTTCAGCTGCCTTTATTCAAGCTCCTATGGTTCTCTAGAAGCAGTCCAAAAACTAATATTAGACAAAGCACTAAGGACATTAAGAGAGAGGAAATAGGCAGAGGGCAGAGCAATACCAACCTTTTTGCTTTTTAGGAAAGAAGTTACAGAAACTAATCCAAATAAAATCTAGGAGGTCAGAATGTGAGAGCCAATGAAAAACCAAGGCAAAAAAAATAATTTGATCTATTAAGGGGGAAAAAAATGGATCTTCTGAATTGCACTGCAGGTTATCTTCAAATACTGAGAAGCCAGCCAGTACTGATGTATAATCCACAGTTGGGCTACTTCATTCACCTCACAGCATGGACAAAAAAAGAAAAACAAAACAACTAGAAAAAATGGACTTCCTAATGGATTTGGGAAAATTTGAGGATAAAAAGCATATAAACTTAGAATTTCAAATGAACATGTAAAAAAAAAGAAAAAAAAAAGATGAACTTCAGGGTATTCAGCTTATTCCACAATAACTACTAAGTGCACTGAAGCCTGCACAGAAAAATACATCCAAATAGGTCAGTCTTTATGGTAGGAGGAGGAAGTAGTATGTTCCAAAATCTGCATCTTATGCTGAAAAAAAAATCAAAATCAAAAATGTATTCCACCGGTTACCATCAAGTTATTGGACTTCACACAATCTTAGAGAGTGAGACACGCATCAAAACATATAAAATCCTTATGGACACTTCACTTGATATAATTCCACAACTCGTGAAATCTGCATGTCTGATAAAATTCTTCAGTTTACAGTAATGCATCAGGTTACTTTACAAAAATAGTCTTCTGTTTCCTCTGACATGCTTGGAAAATTCTTCTCCCAGAGGTCTCTCAGAACTATATCCACACTTGAGTAATCCAAATGCATGGAAGCTGCATCTGTCCACATTAGGGTCCACATTACTACATCCAGCATGGGGTATTGTATTGTTTACATCCAGGAGGTTAGAACCAAACAATAAATTCTTCGCGTGCATCTTCTTAGCCATCAATCCTTGAACAAGATTAGCTCCACAAACTTTGGTAGTTGGTTGTTTGAATCCTGAGTGTTCTTCCAAAGTCTTCTTGGTTAAACTTCCATATTTTGGCAAAGTGTCAATTAGTAAATGGACAAAAAAAAAAAAAAGGTAACTTGAGGTATATGCATTAAATCTTTCTTTTTTTTTGTCTAGCAAGGTGTGACGACCGTTAAATTCTTTCATCCACATGATCAGAACTTAAAATCCAGAATGTGCTGTATCCACAGATTAAAAGAGTAAAGTACATCCTTCATGATAGGATTTTACTTCCGGCTTCAAATGATTCCAAGTAAAAATGAAAATTAGAATTCCATGTTGATCCAAAAAAAAAAGTATCCAAAAGCTCCCCAAGGTAGTTTCCCACATAATAAATCCAAAACTCACCGGGATATTCCTCACAGATGTAATATCCAAACCAGATGTCAAACCTTGAAATATAGTTACCTTAGCAAATGATAATGTGTAGTTAATTTATTCAAATCCCATGGGTAAGCGAGTCAGGTTTGATGAAGAGTGGAGAGATCCCTAGATTACCTTTGTGTAACCCCCTGAGGGATCAAAGCCTGACGAATAACCCCAGCTATGTGTTTAGGTAATACACTTATCTCATACCAAGTGCCCTGGATTTTAGGGGGACGCTGTGTCCACTTACCCATCTATTCTCCGTTCATAACGTCCCTCTCTGGTGTGAAGGGACACAGGTGGGCCAAACACTGGACCAACTGTTCCCCTAGAGAATCCCGTAACGTCACGACTGCTTGAGGGGGAGCCGTCTTCAAGACCCCGCACAGCACTAGGGACAGACCCTGGCTCATTGTAGTCAGTCCGAAGGTCTCTATCTCCCATCTTGTTGACAGCATTGTGAGCCTTTTGAGCACTTTTGATATCCACAAAATCCACAAAGGCTGCAACACCCCCCTCTGACCCTCGCTTTCGCAGAACTTTAACACTCTCCACACGGCCATACCTGAGAGGAAATTATAATGAAAATAAAGAGGAAATTACATATACACCAACCAAGACTAGGGTATGAGCAAGTGTATCTCTGTAAGCCACAGTAAATCAAGAGCAGAGAGGACATGGTCTTATTCTAGACAGCACAGAATATTGATCTCAAAATATTAAAGCCCAACTTCCGCTAATATTAAAATGTGCTAAAAACAGAATTTAGATATTTTCAGCTATAATAAAAGATTGTAGACGGTGTTTTAAATACTTGTGTCTTGTAAATTTTCTAAATTGAACCTTTAAAAACGCTACCAAAATATTATCTTCAGTTTTCTAACTGCAGAAAACAACTCTAAAAGATTAACTAAGTACAGCAAAATTGCTCGAGAATGCCAAGGACTGTCGTTTTGTTGACAAGTTTGTTTGAGAGTTTGTCGGGTGGCCTCTTGAATAGCAAATAACGATATACAGCGTCACATAAATACACTTTTTAAAAAATACAAAAACGAGACAAATGCTCTGAAGTGAGAAACACCCCAGTCGACAACCTACATGGAACCTTAAAAAAATAGCACCACATTTTTCAAATGTCTCACTTTAGACTACTTTAGTGGCAGCCTTTCACTTAAAGAAGCTCTACAACTTGCTAGCATTTGACTAAGAGCCCAATGAGCTCACTAATCGGTCTTAGACTGTGGTTTCTTGCATTTGAATAATTTTATATGTTGGCCAGATAAACCAAATTGAGTGGGCATGTTTTTCAGTAGCTGGAATGATCGGAGTCATGAAATGAATAAGACCCGCTCTATGGCTGATGTTGGCTGCCTTTTGGTTTCTGTAGATCACGAAAACGTCTCTACTTCCCACAAAATGGTTGGCTGGGTGGTAGCTTGGTGGCTAGCATACCCAGCTAATTGCCTCTTGACGTTAGTAAAAGTTAGCTAAAGGGCATAATTTTACAACATTTACATTTGAATAGCCAAATTCAGCAGATTTCTATTAAACAAACATTAACATAATACAACACAGATCATGCATCGCTTACTAAATTAATTATTACATTACTATTTATAGTTAGCTATATTAGCATTGATAGCAGGCTACCCCTCGTTCCAAGCTAACCTTAGTAATGCACCCAGCGCGCGCAGCCTCGCAAACAGAGGCTCTCTTGCGTAACCTACCGTTTAAAATGCTCCACAATTTTCTCCTCTCGAACATGTTCGGGTAAATTTCCCACCCAAAGGTGTCTGGTTTCCCGAACCATCCTACGCTTTTATTTCCCCCTTCACACACATATGATCTGGCACGTCTCTAATCCCTGCCGGTCGGAGGTCCGCCTGAACAAAATGACCGACGACTGATTCTGTGAACATTCAAGGCCTGTATCCTGCTGCCCGTTTAGCTTTAGCCACTGCGTCCTCGATCCGGGCGCGTGAACCCGCACCAGACTCGTTCCTTAGTTTTGGGTGCGAGCTGCGCGGCCCCGGTGTCCCTGCGCACCGCCAAGCACAACAGCCGATGTCAAAGGTTTGCTGGAGGTATACTTGTATTGAGAAAACTACAAAAGACAAGGTAAAAGTAGGTTTCTTATGGAAAATGTTTTATTTGTTTTAAGAATAGTTGCTTGCTTGAAGCATGGTGCGTTTTTTTAAGCCACTGAGTGATCATTCTGCATTATTTTAACTACCGTGTAGCTTAATATTCTTATGTATGACATTTTTTATTTAAAAAAGAAATGTAAATATCAAAATGCAATGTAAATAAAGCCTTATTATTGGTAAAGTAAAATATTTAGTAAATAGAAGGACCAAAACTTGTCCTGTTATAAAGAAAACACACTTTTCTTATCATTTTAATTCTGGCCCTCATCGCGACTTAGGGAACATTCAAACCAGCCTTTTTGATTCGACTCAGGATCCGTTTGCTCGAAAAGTCCACTTAGTTTGGGGAATTGTGAATGCGCAAATGGACTCTTCAGACAAAACAAGCGGCCCACCTACAAAAGCGGGTCACGGTCCGCTTCAAGCGGACCAAATGCAGGAAGCGGACTAAGTCTTAAAACAAGAGTGGCAATGAAGTGAAAGTTTTAATTGATATATGGTCTGAAGAAACATCCCAGTTCCTAGTCCTAAGTACTCACAGAAATAATGCCATTTTTAAAATAGGCCTAATTAGCTGTGAAATGGATCTGGGATATGCCTCCCACCAACTGAGCCGAGTCCCCAGTCAGACCGAGGCTGTGTCCGAATGTCCACCCTATTCCCTACATAGGGCCCTATATAGGGATCACGCCATTTTGTAGGGGTGTCCGAATGTCTAGAAAGAAAAAAGTAGTGCACTCAAAGTTACCCACAATGCATCTTGAAAACTAGTGAGCTTCGATGGTCCCTAGACGGGACAATATAGACCACAATGCATTGCGGTCAGGAGAGCTGAATGGCGTGAGGTGTTGAACATATCGAGCGGCAGAAAAAAAGGAGAGAAAAAACGACAGAAAAGAGATTAAACACAACATAAGTAAATAAAATACCTTCATTTAAAATTACAGATTTGATTTGGAATTAAATCTTTTCCTGCGTCGTGAGTGCCGCTGTGGTTGCCACGGTGACAGCTGGTGATCACATGATTTGCGGCGGGGAAAAAGTAGTCAGCTTAGTGTCCGAATCACAGGCAGAATGAGGGCACTAGATAGTCTGCTATGTAGTGCAGCCCTATGTAGTGAATGAGGGGTTAGGGAGTAGGGAGGACATTCGGACACAGCCCGAGTCTACAGGGTTATCCTGGTCTGTATGCACCCTTAAAGGTACACTCTGTAAGAACTACTGACATCTGGTGGTAATGATGGGCATTCACATGCTAAGCACAGTTGTGAATGGATGGTGGCCATCAGTGGCCAGTAGCTATTCTTCCAGACATAAACATGTTTTCCTCTGTACGTGGATTCAGTGGCCTGATCAATTTCAGATGATCAACAGTAGGCCACATATTCGTGTTATTGAACAAATAAAGCAGCATGCGAAAAATTAAGTATACCCTTATAGCATCTATAGTAATTGAAGCTGCAATCTATAACCTTGAGAAGGGAGCAGATTTGGTCTGAAAATTTGACACAACACAAATTTCACGTCACTCCCCCTCCCTGTACTCTGCACTTATGCTCTGCCTCCAATCCCCAGCCCCCCACAGCACATCAGGCTAGGCCAAGTTCTTTCTTTTTTGATTGTTTCTCTTCCCTGGTCATCTTTTTTTTTTTTTTTATGTCTTTGCCGTGTATGCGGTTGTTGGCAGCAGTGGTAAAAGCAGTTTCTCCTTCCCAGGTGGCTGTTGCTCCACCATGGCCTCCACTAGCCTCCTGATGCTGCTCTGCTTGACTGAGTGGCAGCTGGCAGCTTGAGTGGAGGGAGGGGGCAGTATGCAGGTTTGTGTGTGTGAGCAGTGATTGACAGATGTCAGATACTCTGTCAGACACTCCTCTGGCTCTGATTGGTTGCTTTAGCTCGCCCCGGTGGATTCTTGGAGATATGTGGGACCAATTGAGCCATTTTTTTTTCTCCATAGATTACATGTCTCATACTGCTATCTGAGCATAGGGACAGTTTTAGCCAATATGACAAATAAAAAAAATAAAAAATAAAATTTTCAAGGTTGTAGACTTCAGGTTTAAGATAGTAAGTAGCTTCCATTTATTTGATCCTTCACTTAGATTTTATAAATGCAGAATTTTGGCAGTTTGATGCTCTGGAACATTCAGGGTTATGTTAGCATTAAGCCAACAAGGAAAGATCATATATATATATTTATGTATGTATATATATATATATATATATATATATAGGCCTATCTATATATATATCTTAGAGAAGCATTTATTGCTAACCATCAAACTGGGAAGGTTGATTAGACCATTTCCAAATAAGTTAGCTTCAATTATGTCAAAGCGAAAAGAATTTCTGAATTGTTTAAAGTTTTCAAAACGGCTACCAGTCTTCTCAGAAGTGGGTGTCCTTCCAAGTTCACCCCAAGGTGAGACCATATGGCCAAGAAAAATTGCAAAATAAACAAGAGTGATCTGTCAGACTCATTGAGGTATCATTTAGGACATTTTCAAGTTCATGACAGTACATTTAGAAAAACACTGAACAAATATGATAACAGATGTGAAAAGAGACAGCATCCTCTTTCTTAAAATAACATGGAAACACAGTTTTAGACAAGACCACAGCAGAGATGCTTGGCCATACCACATGTAAATCTAAATCTGTTTGTGTAGGTCAGCATTTAATTTTAAAGCTATATTCAGTAAATGAAATAAATCAAATTTTGTTTTATAAAGACATATTTTAGCAATGACAATAATGAAAAATGAGTAGGCCTCACTTGTGATTTTGCTGCAGTCTGAAGAAGGAAAATTTATTGATTAGATTGTTACACTGAGGCGGTTTTGCTTTATGGAAACTGTGACCTTAAAGCCCAAAACCAAAGCTAACTACTGTAAATCCAAAGATAACTGTTCAGCATTATAAAGTCAGTCAGTGATGCAACAATATCTAAGCTTTGGCCACAGCTGCTGAGTAATATTGAACAACAAATGACAGAACAAAGTTTCTCAAAAGATACATTTTTTAATACACAGAAACAAATCCGAAAGCCATTTTAAAATGAAGATTTACAGTAGTCTATTTATTTTAGTTTGCCTTAATAAATTTTAAAAATGGTCAAATCAGTATGAATTGTATGTCTTTGTTTAGTGTTTTTGAAGCAAGAGCAAGGACGTACAGCATTTCACGGTTGCATCAAGTTTTTTTGTTCTGCAATTGTTGCTGCTGTTGTGAAATAAATACATTTATTAATGGTGTGCTGTATGTGCGACATGGTATCATAAATGTTACATAACCTATGTTGGAGTCTGCTTTGAGATATCGATATAATATATTAGTCTACTATTCTATAAATGCTTCCTTTATATAAAATTTACTTTACTTGGTTGGATGAGTAACATCGTTGATTCTATTAATTCTAGTCATATAGTCTTTGTAAAGTCAGTTGCATAAATATGTTTGGTGCATTTTTTTTAAGTGCAAAATTAATCAAGTACAAAAGGAGAATCTTCAGACAGCATGATATGTTGTAAAAGTATTAACTGTTACATTAAAAGAAGGCATTGTGACATTTGTACACTTTGTTCAAGATGCACATCACAGTTTCTCATTGGGCTGAACAGCTACAGGCTTGTGGCAGCTTCACCTTTCCCTTGCTTGGAGTTTTTCTGAGGCTGTAAGGTGGATGTTACTGCTCAGAAACCACATTTGTGTGGCAAGATTTGCAAAGTAATTTCCCATCTAAAGGATAGCAACTGTGTTCATTGGAGAACTCAATGACACAGACCTGTAGAAAAGATAAAAGATTTATTGACTGATTATTAGCAAGGTGTCTTGGGATGTTTGTAGAATTGTCAATGTGACCATGAAGTATATTGTGAGAGAAGATTACCTCACATCTGAAGCAGTTTTCGTGGTAGGAGCGTCCCAGACATTCAACAGTGTAACTGTCAGTACCATCTTCTTTTGGAATGATTAGTTGGTTACAGGCACTACACTTTGGCGCATATTTCCTTTATGTTCAAAATTGAAAATGGAAGGAAATGTTTTATTTATTTGACATGTGTAGCATTTTTAAATTAGAAAAGCAGTTAAATGACAAGAAGAATAATTCTTGATTTCATATAGTGATATCCAGTCTGTCACAAATACATTCCTTGTTGCGTCATAAGAAATACTTTTTTCATAAATAATACTTGGCATTAGTTTTCACTGTGATACCTGTAGTAGTCTGGAAGGCAGTATATTTCTCCAACTTCTCCCTGAGCAAAAGCTTGCTCTCCAATTTGCCGCTTGCATGTTGTGCAAATGAAACAAGGAGGATGGTACGGTCGCTCTAATGCACGGATTATGTGATCTGTGATAATCTCCCCACATGCCCAACAAAGTTCCAAACTGGCCTACAACACAGAGATACAGCATCAAATACATTTCAGAGTCTGTAGCTTCACCTTTTACCTCAACCTACTGATACTTTAAATATTCCTAACTGGAGCAACTGTGGCAGTATATATCAAAAGGTCATATAATATCAATGGATCAATTTCAAACATGTTTCTATGATCTTTTATTTATTCAGCACACATAATAAGAAATGAGAACTTTTAAGTAAAAATGTAATAATAAAAAATAAATATTAAAAACAGTGTTCAACAAAAAAAAAATCCATTCTTGATGTCATTATTATCTGTCAAATTTTCTTTCATCTCTTGATATAGCTGTGGAGTGGAAGCCGTGTTAACTCGGGCCTACCTGGTAGCATTCTTCACAGAAAGGGATCCTTGCTTTGTTGTAGAAGCATTTACCAGCCAGAGAAATGTTACAGGATCTACACTGGAAGCAGCTGTCATGGTAAGTCCTGTTTAAGGCCTCTATTGCAGGTTCAGAAAGAGCAATGGGTTTGCGACAAAAGCCGCACAAGTCTGGAGCGTGCACAAATATCAAATGTCAAAGCAGGTTAAAACAAAATGTTTGCGAAGAGGACAGGTGTGCAAAAAGAGATCATGTTACCTTCGCTCTCTCCGCATGTGTCTTGGCTGTTTTTTTTAATCCCATGGGTTTGCTCTTCTTGGTTTAACCAACTTGATGGTGTACTGGTTCCCACCTTAAATTGAAATGACATACTTGATTTAAAGTGAAGTTTAAACTGAGACAAGTTGCAGTTTTGCTTCATAAAGTAAACCACTCAGTTTATCAGTGCTTGACTTTGAACACAGGGGTGATGTTTGATACTAGAAAGCAGGCTCGCCGATAGGGGGGGACAAACGGGTCTGTTGTCCCGGGCCCAGAGTAGGGGGGGAGCCCAGGTCTGAGCCCTGATTGTTTCAGTTTCCAAACTACTCCAGTGATACTAGCCATAATTTAAGGGAGACGCAAATAATCCTTTGTGATTGAGAGGCTGATGTAAGGGCATTATTGCTGTTATTCATTTCTTATTCCAACAACCCTAACAATTTTCTTCGGATGTTCAGTGGGAAATTATGGGATTGCATTTAACAATGGTCCGTGGTTACTATGTAATGGTCTCAATAATGCAAACTTTCAGTTATCTTGTTATTCTGTTTAATTTAGTAAGAGTATTGGCAGTAGTTGCCACATCAATCTGATGATGCGTCACCAGGAGAATATCAAGGGATCATACGCTTAACTCACAGCTCACTATGATACAGGGAGAGCCACACAGCATGATGGGAAATATTCCAACGAAGCCTCGCCCACTACAGCACTACAACCACTACAACAGGCTAATTACAAGCAGGAGCTACTGAAAGCTGAAAAACAGTGAACAATGTTGAAAAGGTGGCTAAATAATGGATCTGAAAATTTCTCCCTTTTATTTTTTTCTTAAAAGAATAATCTGTTCTGAATGAGACAATCAGGGAGCAGCCTCACATACAATGTTAATACTGAGTTATTTCCTGATATATGAGAAGCTGATGTCCAGTTTGTTAATGCTATCAATTATTGTCAATGCCTGTAACTGGAGAGAGACAAGGAAAGGAAAGGAAAGGAAAGGAAAGGAAAGGAAAGGAGAGATCTGGGCGTGCAGGGACCCATCCTCTCTCATTTTGTCCCGGGCCAAGGCGAGACTGTCAGCAGGCCTGCTAGAATGAAAAAGAGTTTAAAATTAATCTAAAGGTTGAAGCTTAAGTCATCGACAGCAATCAGTGCATTTGCATGCAGTTACAGCTCAACCAAGTAATTAAATTTAACAACTGTCTTTATCTCAGTTCACCAGAATGGAAGGAGAATTGATTAATTGATTAATTGTTGACTTGGACTATCTCAGACTTTCCTACAATAGGTGGTAATAGATGGTGATATGCCCCCTTTCACCATGTTAGCATGGGGATTTTCTGGTTGAACTTTTACATCTAGCAACCAAACAACTGACAAATAATTAAATAATTTAGCTCAGGGCAAATAAGTACTATAGATGCACGATCTGATACCCGGATCGGATATCGGCTCCGATACTGTCAAATAAGCTGGATCGGATATTGGATTAATGTGGCCAATCCAGCATTCCAATCCAGTCATTTCTGTTTATATTAGTATCATAATAAATGTACACTTTGCTGTTTGTAAATAAATACAATTAAGTACATTTATATCTGTGTTAATTTGTTAGCTTTTTTTTAAAAAAAACAAGGCTAAATGCTCATGTCAAGCTTGATGCCTTCACTCACATGGCAAGGTATACACGGTTCATTTATTCAACAGTAGTATTGGATCGATATCGGGTATCGGCTGACACGCTTAGCCCAGGTATCGGTATCGGACTGAAAAAACTGGATCAGTGCATCTCTAATAAGTACCCATTCAAACTATGAACTGGACAGCTTCAGAGCTCTCTATATCTTTACATTTGGTTTTTATTTTTCATCAGAAACTCCAGAAGAAAATCACTGACACTGTTTAAGGTTTAAGGTGATATTGGATGACAAGACTGGATACCTCTTTGCTGGAAACTGGCTGTTGGAGTGGGCTCAGAGACTGGGAGAACGGTATCTCAGGTGGTGGTGGTGGTGGTGGAAGTACTGGTTCTTCAGAGGGCAATGCTCCTAAAGATGGAACCATTTCATCAGAAATAAGAGGATGCGGTGGGAGGAGCTCTGTTTGGCAAAAAGAAAGAAGACTTGAATCCACTTTGAGACAGAAGAACAAATGATGTATTTTACACCATATTACAACCCCAATTCCAAAAGGTTGGGACACTGTGTATAATATAAATAAAAATATAGTTAATTATTTACATATCTCATGAAACAATATTCAATTCACAGCAGAACACAGAGGAGCTATTAAATAATGAGAGTAAGATATATACTACAGAAAAGAGTGTAAAATACTCCAAATATAAGCTCATCTTGAATTTAATGGCAGCAACACCTCTAATGTTTTTTTGGGTTTTTTTTTAAAAAGAGTCGAATCTTTTATTTTTAACAACAGCAACAACACTTGTGAACTGAGGAGACACTAGCAGGACCTTCGGTAAGGGAATGTTATCCTATTTTTGTCTAACACAGGATTCTAGCTGAACAGCAGTCCTGAGATTGCTTCGTTGTATTTCTTAATCTGTTTTGCATTTCATTAAACACCAAATGTCAGTGGTTGAAAATTCTGCATTGCAAACACCCAGACTTGTTCACTTTGAATCCATTTTTGTGTTTATAGGGTTTAGCATTGTTTTGCTGAAGTTTGCAATGCCTGCCTTTAAGGAATACATCAGCTGGATGGAAGAAGTTGTTCTAAAATTTGTGTAAATCTTTCAGCACTGATACAGCATGCCAGATGGACTTTAGCAACTATTGCTTCTTTAATTATATGCCTTATCTTGTCACTATGTAAAGTAACAGAAAAGAAAAACGCCCTGAATGCTCCAGACGAGAAGACGACAGACAAAACTTGTGCTTTTATAGAGGTGCTATAATAATCAAATGCATTTGTTTAGCAACAAGTGGTTGCTTTACCCACTTCATTCCTGGAAGTACAAGATTTTCCACACAAACTTTTTCTGTATTTTGGTTCAGTTTTTTGACAAATACACAATGTTATATATCATGTGTATTTCATCTGATGTTGCATTTACCTCATTTTAAACCCAGAAAAGGGACAGATCTTTTTTCTAAACTATCCTAATACACAAAACTGGGGTGGAATGAGAGGGTACTGCCTTCTCCTTATGAACTAACCAACCATTATCCATTATAAAAAAAAATGGTCAAAATTTTTGAATAGGTAATGATAACTTGAATAATTTAATGTAAGGGGTGAAAACTTGAAGGAAATGTAATTATACATATGTTGCTGAGTCAAACTGAAATTACAGCTCATAAAAAAAGGGTAACTATAAATTTTACTTTCATAGTGTAAGTAGAAGTTTCTGACTACTACATAACTGCACTCCTATAGCGATGTGGGTTAAAATGGTCAGTTAAAATCTTTTAAAACTGACAACAAATTTCAGCCAATCAACTTTCTGTAAGTTATGCTTTGGTGCCCAGTTAGTAGCAGCTGAGTCTGGCAGCTTCAAGCAAAGATGAGCCAACTCAGTTCCCTTTAACTCCACGCCCCTCAATGTGTCACTATCAGGCTCATCTTTTGAAGAACTTTATTTGATTTCACACAGTTCACTCCACTTACGCAAAAAGCTCGAAACAACCTTTTTCACATTTGGTAAATTGATGTCTAAAGTTTGCATGAAACACTTCAACGATTTCAGTAATTCAGTAATTAGATCAAGGAAATATGATTACTCTGTGGGTAGGATGCTAAAAGAGTTGTAACTGATGTGATTTACAATCTGACCAAGTCAATGCATGATTTAAACGCATCTTTCCAAGACAAAGACGGTGACCAGTCAGTGGGATGTAATGAAAGTCAACTGCACTGTGATAAGAGTTATTTTCTTATTATATTTTATATTATCAAAGTTTTGTCTGCTGCTCCCTGAGGAAAAATTTAATTGTGAATACCTGGAGAACTTGTCCTTTTCTTGTTGTCTTTTTGCAGCTGTGCCTTAGTGGGTCCAGTTTGGACAGGTTTAGGACTCTGAGGGTCCAAGGCTTGGTCTGGGGCCCCTCCATGAATCCAGCCTTGACTGTTTACAGAGCTGTAGGAGTTAGATGATAACTGGTCCTCTTTCTTATGTCTGAGCACAGGTACGTCGTCAGCAGAGCTGAATCGTTGAGCAGTGTGCTGCTTGTCTCTAACCATGGCATGCTGAGCTTGGAGAGAGGGTTGCTGTCGTGTCCCAGTGGCTCGGTGAGGAGACGTCAAAGTGATGAAGACGGAGGAAACCATCCTTTTTGGTGTAGCTGCTGATGCCATGACTGTATGAAGCCTTCATGTAATCTGACAGAAGTACAGAACAATAGTTTAGACTTAACTGAAGAACAAACATGATCTTTCTAAGCAATACTTGATTATAGAAATAACATCCATACACAGCAACATATTCATCCTCATCGCAGCCGTACTGAAGTGAGAACGCCCTCAGTAAACTTTGCATGAGAGCTCACTTTCTCTCTCAAGAAGTACAATCACATTTCTAAAACTCTCATTAGCCACAATGAATGGTTCAAAAAGAAAAGGCACAAATTCAGATGATCTGTTTCCTTTAAAACGACTCACACTGGCTGTGTGTTGCTGTTACATACCTGAAACAAGCTGTGGTTTGAAGACAGTTCTTTCCTTTCTTCTTTCTCTTTCTCTCTGTATCTCAAAACTTATGGTTTATTTTCCCTCCCATGAGCTGGCTCAGAGAGAAGACTTTACTCTGGTGGAGACGGGCGATTACAAATCTACAGAAGGCCACTCCTTTTCCTCCTTTATCTCCCTCCCTCCCTGACTCTCCCATCCATCGACCCCTCCTCCTTCTCTGGCTGAATGACAATACCACCTCCCTCCCGACCGTAAAAGGTGAACAGTTAATCTCTGTCAGAGTGCAGTAAAATTCATGACACATTCATCTGCTATGAAAACTTGGCAAACACACACACTTGTGGATGCATGAAGAGACATTAAGTTTTGCAATGGTTTGTGTGGTCATACCAAAGCACACAATTGGTGTTTTTATAGTTGCAGTGTCAATAAGGTTTTCTTCCTGGCATGAACAGTCACACAAACACCTCCCACTTCTTTATCTTTCTGCATATCAGCAGGATGTGAATCTACGTGCCTTTCTTAGCAACTCTATCTCCAACTGTCTTCTTTGTCTGTCTTGTGCTGCTCTGCCTTATTGTTCTGTAAGCCTTATTTTCCCTACCTCCCTCATTGGGTCTGCCTCCTTTTTTCTTCTCCCTCTTTCCTTTTTCCCTTCCCCCACAACATAATATCACTTTAGCCTTGACTCACTATCAGTGTCTCGTGGCATTAGTTTCATTTGGGCCCCACAAATATCCAAACCAGAACACAGTCTGATTATTGTAGTGGACTTTGTCAGACTCTTCTCGTGGAGCTCTGGTGATCAGCTGTGCAGGAGCACAGGCATGGCAGTACAATGAATTAGGGCTTTGTGGAAGAGATGTTGGTATATTAAAAGGGGGAGGACTGCATGAGTGATGCTTGTGAATTCCATGAAAAAGCTGCTTTGTTGTGCTTGCTGTTCCCCATCAGAGCACATGTCAAATGTGTTCATAAGCAATTATCACGGTTGGTTTCTGGGACCAGAGCTTGTGAGGTTTGGTCTTCTAAAAGCCCGGGAGGATGGAGTGAGAAAACCAAACTTTGCTGATCTATTTGGGTCAGAGTGAAAGAAAAGTGAGGCAAGAATGTGCAGAGGGGGTTAACAGGAGATGGCATTGAGGAGAGTGATGGGGGTCTCTTGTTCCAGCTCTGTGGAAAGGAATGCTACAGTGATGTCACAGCTGCAGGAGGGAGCATGCCCAGTGATGACACAATCCCCAACCTCTATGCTCCACCCCCAACAGCCAAAATCCTCATTAAATCCTACAAACCTCTTCACTGTTATCAACTGCAAGACTTCTTGACTTCTAACTCAGTACAATACAATTGTTTTTACTTCTGTGCTCAGTTGTTTTGATGGACATGCCAAACAGCAAAGGCCGCACAGGCTGCAAAGAATGAAAGGAAACCAAAGGAACAGGAAGAAACAAACACTGGATAGAAAACAATTGCATTTTACACTAAATAAGGAAGCTGAGTTTGTAAAAGCAGGAATGTAAAACTTGCTTATCAGGAGATGAGATTGAATTTTCCTCAAATGGAGAGGAAATAGTTTTTTTTTCTAAAAAATGATGTTCTCACTAAACATTAGAAGTTACTGTTTCAAAACACTACCTTTAATCACAGTTACAGTAAATCAGTACACCAACAGTGTAAAGCCAAAGTAAGTCCAAATGGTTTTCAGTTGCTTTATATGGGAAATCTATAAAATGCTGGATCCAGCAATTTTCAAATGGCCGAACTGAATTAATAGAGGTGATAGAGGTGATGACTGCCTCTTTTCTCCTGCAAAACCTCAAACTGTTTCTCCCAAAACACACTGCTGGAGCAAAAGCAACGATAAAGTTGTTACTCTTTTGTTTCCATTTTATTTTAATGAACTTTGGTTCATCTTGTGTTGTTTTTAACTGTGATTCATTCATTTGACCAGTTCTAGGTTCCACTCTGTCAAACAAAATCAAAATGAAATCCTCACTCAGTCACTCAGGTAATGTTTCTCAACCCCAACCTCCACATTTTATGATAATGCCATAAAATTCAGTTCCCAAAGTAAACACAAAATTCTTATAAACCATTTTTTCCATATATTATCTGGTCTCTTATGGTCTCACAGATTACACTTATTTTGAGTATTTTTGTTCATATTAGTATTTTTGGTTCATCATTTGTTGTTTTTAACTGTGATTTATTAATCATGTTTTCCCTTCATTTGCATCAATATTCTGGGGTTCCAATTGTCAAGATCCACGGTTAGAGTCTCGGAGGATGGATTCAAACACACAAGTCAAAATAATCACAAAGGATTTGAACTGAGACAAAATAACAAGACTCATATGTAGGACCAACAAAGAAAAGGATTCACAATGACACACCAGGACAGGACAGACAAGGTTCTGGCAATGAACAAAGGAAACCAGGGAGTAGTAGTATCGAGGGAGCTAATAAACAAAGGCAGAAGAGGTGTGACAATTAGATGCAGCAAGTCTCATAATCTGAGTACACAGAACCCAAAAACTCAAGATTGTGACAATAATTTAGACCTCAACTGCACTAAAGATCCACCAGAGCCACAGAAGGGGTGAAGAAACTCTTCACATGAACCCTTTCTAAATTTAGTTGGATGCACCATGACATCATCAGTGTGTCAAAATCCCCATAATGTGATTATCTCTGCAAATATTAAAAGAAGCTGTGTCAAAATATTTTTGTGTGTATTGCCTAGATTATTTTCATATAATTCCCTTTTATATTTTTTATTCCACCTCTTGCTTCTGATTTTAACATGACTCAGCAACACCAAGGACTGACATTACTCCACTCAAGGCCACATAAATAATTTTATTATAGGCAACTCTAAATATTAGCACATTTTAAAATGGAACATGCTCATTGATATTACTGTACACTGGAGTCTGGATTAAATGTGATGTTTATGTTATGTTTTTCTTGTGCTTGAATTGCAACTGGACCTCTTGTCATCTTTCCTCAAGGTTGTTTCTCGCTCCTCCTAAAAATGAATTGCAATCATCATCATTCATTTTTATGCATATTTGTTAACAAATTTTAAAACCAATACAGATATTATTTAGTTTTAAAATATAATGCAAAAAAAGGGAATTGTTTGATTCATTCCAACCTTTAGTACTGCCTGAAGCAGATCCTGAGAGGGCAGAAGACAGACTGCTTCTCCCAGAAAAGCGATGAGGACATGAAGAACATCAGACCAGTTACCTACTGTCAGCATGAGCACCAGTAAGCCTCCTAGTCGCAGCATCACGGTGTGCAAGATGCTGTCTGAACCAGTCTGATCCTCTATGAACAAAAGAAAAAAAGAGTTAAACAAGCCAGATTTAAAGAGACCTGGTTTGCAACCACTAGTCTGTTTAGTTTGGGGTTTTAGACATGAGGTTATAATCTGTCTTTCACTGGCACATAATTTCATTTTTTTTTTACATTCATGCTTTGGTTGTTTGTTTTATTCTTGTGACCTGACATTCCTCTTTAATTATCTAGAGCTTGATTTGTTTATATAATGACCGTTATCATTTGTTTCATATTACATTTGTCATTTGATGCTGTCCTCACAAGATTGTAATAAGTGGGAGAGATGGCTCACATACTCACATAAAGTTTTAATAAAATTGATTATATTCACTGAAAAATTTGTTCCACCAAACAGTAGAGCAGGCAATGCAAGGATTAGCTAGTTTTACCTGCCATGCCAACTTTATTTAAAAATCACTTTACGACAGCAGCTGCTGAAAAAAGTGCTGGTCATACGTTATGAACTATTTAGTCATGATTTGATTAGATAACCTAATAGTTTAGCAGTTATTTTAAACCCATAATGATTTCATTTCTATTTTTGCTCTGTTACCCATTAATTTCTTTCTTTTAAAACTTTTGTTCAAATACTGATTTCTGCTTTATTTCTGCAGATTAATGAAGCAAATCTTTCGATCTGCAGCCTGGATTTTGCTGATGTACCCCTGAGGTATTCATTGGAAAAGAGCCACAGCTGTTCTTAACCATCACCTTGAGTACTATAGACCACCAACATGGTGTAGCAGAGTGTCAGTGGAGTCCAGAACTTGATAGCATCCCTCTGGGACAAGAAGTGGTCATAAACTGTAGCGGTGGAAGCCACAGTTGCAATAGCAAAAGCCAAGACAACCACTCTTTGCAGTGAAGCCAGTATGCTGTGTCCAGAGGTCAGCAGGCTGATGCACCTCCCACAGTAACGTTCTGTACTGTGCAGTGGGAACAGTCTAACCACATGGCTCAGCAGACTGCTGCTGTAGCTTGCCAGTGCCCAGCTGAGAGCAGCTGCCAGAAATAAGCTGAAGAAGCTATGTGGAGCCCCCTGATGGAGGAAAGCCAGGGTACAGGTGAGGCTGCAGCCCAGAGAAAACTGGCACTGAATTAGGAGCAAGTCCACACTTCTGGCACCAGCATCCTAAAATCAGATACAAAGGCATGGATCAAACTGTAAAAAAAAGTGAAAAAAGCAACACACACTATGAGAAATATCTCTTAAGCTTCTGTTAATGTCATTTTTAGAATCTCACCAGTCCTGCTGTCATCCAGGCAGAGATGGCTCTGAGTGAAAACTCCAGCACAATGAGGGAAGAAACCCTCGAGCCCACCAGTGACAAGACCACAGTCAGGCACCAGAACTGGACAGCTGCTCTCCATCTCTTTCTCAGAGGATTTGCTAACAAGGACAAGCTCTGTTTACCTCTGCTATCGCTGTCAGAATCACTGTGTGAAGAAAAAAAAAAAGAATAACTCGACTATTAAACTCACAGTCTCTTTCCCTTTATTAAGGATAAACTTACCTGCATGTTTGAACAAAGTTGTAAACTCTCAACAAATTATACAGCACTGATACTCCACATGCACCAACAAGTCCTTTAAAACACAAACAACAACCAAAATGTGGAAAGAATAGAAACAAAGTTATATCACAGAACAATATGAAGATAATCACCCAGTCTGTGACGTAACAAAAGGTTTTTGTAAACAGACCTTGCAAAAAAAAGTCGAATGGGTTTGAATTAAAAGGTGTCCAATCAAAAATTTCCATGATCCAGGTGAAGAGGAAAAACACTTTTATGTTTTGGGTCCAATTTCTCAACAAGGACGCTCAAAATAGCCGCTGTGATTTCTCATTAATACCACTTCAACCTGAAAGTGTTCAAACAACTACAAGTTAGTAGTAAAATCTTCTGAGCTGGACCTTGGTAAAGATGCAATGTTGTCTGCATTTCTTTTTTGTCCTGCTCATCAGCAATGAATCCAGGAGTCCAAAGGTTAAATTGACTTAAGTTATCATTGTAATCACTTCTTGATGAAAGAAGCTGAATGATGACTGGATTTCCAGAACAATAAACACTTTTGACAGGATTTTAAGGAAAAACTAGTAAAACAAAAAAAATCAACTGGGTCCATTTTTTCTTAAATAAACTATTTATTTCTAACTTTAAAATATAAAGGCATTTTCATTTCCAAAACCTAAATTATAAATTCCTTGCATTTCAAATTGGTGACACAATGGCTAAATCTGTTTCACTGAATATCCATTGTGACTGAATCAAATCAGCTGAACTGAGTTTATTTTCTTGAAGCCGTTTCATTCTCATCCAAGTCAAGTCAAATTTATTCATAAAGCTCATTCAAAACCAATCTCAGCTGACAAAAGTGCTGTACACAAAAAATGATGAAATCAGAAAATGACTAGTAAAAAAATAAAAAGTAAAGACAGACAAAATACAAGACTAAAAACAGGACTTAAATAAAATACACAGAAAACCAGAGAATAAAATAGATATAGACCTAAAAATATACACTCATAAAAACCAAAAGGGAGATGCTAAATCTGGAGAAAAAGCCAGTGAGAAAAGATGTGCTTTTAATAATGGTTCACGGTAATCAGTGGTCTGTGCAGAGCTAATATTAAAAGGCAGACGTGTAGGAGAAGCAACAGAAAAGGCTCTGCAGCAAATTTTCTTCAGTTCTGACGGAGATAATGGGATATTTAATCTAAGAAGGCTGCAACACCACTGATTCTATGGCTGTCATTGAAAGTCATGACTCACTTGAGGTCTTTTTAGAGTGACCATTATCAAGTTTTATTTGAGACCAAGCGCTGTCCAACTCTTTAAGAAATGAAAATGCTATTATGGGTGGAGAGGTGATGACTCGGTCCTCTGTTCAGTGAAGGATTCTCTACTTGACATTGATAGCCTATTTCACTTCCTGCTCAAACTACTTGTCTTAGGCTATTTGCCCAAGATTTTAGTATTATGGTCCTTCAAAAGTGTGTATTTTATTATTAAGATGCAGAAAAAAAAGCTGAGTCTTGGCCTGACGAGTTGGCTCTCCAATATTGAGTCATCCAAATGTTGAGTTGGTTTCACCAATTTAGAGCTGACTGCAATCTCCATTGAAATTAATTGCAACACAAGGTTACTATTTTGAGTGTGGATGAATGAGTTCCTGTCTAATAGTGTGGCTGGGTTTGAAAAATGAATATTGGGCATTTGTCAGATGTTCAATCTGCATAAAAGATGAAGACTATGAGAGTTTTCATCACTTTTATCTCTAAAGCACAGACTATTTACAAGAGATCTTCCACTACCTCCATCAGAACTGAAGAAGCTCTACTGGATGAGAACAAAATGTCCTCAAGAAACCTAATCCATCCAGTTGACTGGACTCTGCTTACACTTGATACCAAAACCTGGACAAACTTTCACAGACATATCACTAAATACTTATGTACTCAAGTGTATATCAAAAAGTCTGTCAAAGATTCAGCTCCAGAGGATACAAAGAAATGTGACACATTTCTTAAAAATATCTTTATTTCTTACTACAGTTAAAAAGCCTGAAGCACTTATGTGTTAAATATCAAGAATATGAGATTCTTAGTTTTGCATAACTCCAAAAGGTCCATAAATCTTTAAAAAATCCCATAAACAGACAAAGGCAGATTGAATAAAGCATTAAATTATTAGAAATAAAGCAATATTCTGGACTGTAATATAGAAAAGAAAATTTACATTTTTAGTCATTCTGACTTGTTCCTTCAGTTGTTGACACTATTGATGAGCCTCTGCTATCAGCACTGATACATGCTGACAAGTAAAATTGCTTTTTGATTTATCAACAGAGGTATTGAAAGGTAAAACCTGATGAAGGGATTTGGCAGAGGCTTTTCAATGTGCATCTTAAAAAGTCTGTGCAACATGTGTACATCTTATTTAAGTGCATTAAAGTTCATCCATCTTCTGTTTGCTGAAGCAGAGCAAACCTTACTGAAAACAATAGATAATCTAATTGTTTTCTCTCTTGAAGAGAGCTAGATGAGGCATTTGATGTAACTCAAATCTGTAAGGTCAATACAAAGCCACAACTAAAGACTTGAAGTGGGGGAAAGGTTGGCTTTGTTACGTAGTCATGAAAACCCTGCTACGAGCATTTCCAACATGTGATAGCTAACATGTAATTTTGCATTTGTTTAATTTGTCCAAATGTGTAGACACAACAATTTACCATTATATAGGCAGACGAGTGCAAGACTATTTCTTGGTCCAGAGTCGAGAAACTCCATACTTCAAGATGTTATTGGTCACGGCCTTGAAGCTCTCCTTTACCTTTTTAAAAATACAATAACTTAACCAGCTGTTGTTCTGGCTTTGCATTTACCACACAGATATACAGATACTATGAGTCTTCATATGTAACTTTCAACCAGAAAGTGGAAAAAAAAAAAAAAAGATTCCCAAACATGCCACACTTTTGCTTGATATGAATGAGCCCACTCAGGCAAAATGTTCGCAGGTGTTTGGGTGTTTCAGCTCCTTCTCAGACTCTAGTTGTCCTTCACTGTCTGTTGCCTCATTAGATCCCAGAACAGCATGCTGAGAACTGTGTGCGGGGCCAGTCGCAGAAAGACAGGGCCCATTCCTTTATATAATCCCAGCAGGCCCTCAGCTTGGCACACTTTCAGCATACAATCTGAAAATCCGTGGTACAGCCTCCCCTACAAAGCAGATAACAGAAGGTGTTACATCTTAGTATGCATTCAGCTTGAAACTAGTGAGGACCAATGTGATGAAGAGTGTCTGAGCTCACCCTGTGAAACTCATCCACTGGTTGGTTGTAGAGCCGCGTGCTAATGACATCAAATGGTGTCATGGTGATGGCCACAGCTACCCCACTGATGCAGGCTGCAATCAATGCTGTGAGCCATTTGTTTGGACTACACCACTACAAAAAACAAAGAAAAAACATGATGATAATCTGCCTGGCAGCAGGGGCAGCTGATGGGTCACACGCACTGTAAAAATGTATGATGTTTGTCACATCCACCTGAGAATGTGACACCCAGTCCTTGGCTGAGGTGAAGGTTGCCAGTTGAACAGCTGATCCCACCATAACTCGAGGCACGGCCCCGTTCACACCCCTCCAAAGACCAGTTAAACCTTCTCTTCTATAGATGGTGACAAAGGCATGAGACACTCCCTGGGTAAAGGTGAAACAACAATAATTACTGATTCAGCATGGTTTTTTTCCCTGTTATTTCATGGTAGTATACAAACATATAAACTTCTTTTTGTCATGAGAAGTTTTCATCAGAACATCTTTCATTCATACCAAATGAAAAAAGTCCAGGTAACTGTAGTTTAATGTTAAATTAATGCCAATGTGTCACGATCAGTGTTCATTTTATTTTTATATCCATCCTTATCTACAAATTCATTGTGTAAACTAAGGAAGCCACAAACAAATACAGTTACTCTATTTTATAGAACAGTGATAGCATGTGTACCATACAATATGCATCAGTGGTAAAATGCAACTTACAATATGTAAGTGCAGTTGCTGTTGTCTTGTGCTTCAGTAAAGTCGCAAAAAACTTGGGATTTCATGGCACACGTTTTGTTTAAAGATTCAAAGAAATCTTAAGGAACAGTGCTGAAAAGGAAGGAAGCTGCAAGCCAGTACTGAATAAATGATCTTTGAGCTCCTATGACGCAACTCCACTGACAACACAATTCTATGGTAGAAATCACAGCGTGAGTCCACAAACAAAGGCCTTTACAGCCATTATTAGTGAGCACAGCTTCCTTTGCCACAGAGAAAAAAAAAGTGTTCCCTTCAAGACGGTCAAAGGTGAAAATTGTCTGAATGAATCAATATCTGAGATTACTTTTAAAAATGATGCAAAGCTGTAACATCTGGACCAAAGAGGAGAGAGCCCGCCTGACTTAACAGAGCACAGTTCAGAAGTTAAACATGGTAAACTTGCTTTGAAGGCATCTTAATGCTGAAAATTATGGGCGGGTTTTGGAGCAAGAGACAATGGGTATGGCTCAACCACAGTTCCTCCCCTAACTGTGGTTAGGGGAGGAACTACCCATTGTCCACAGCTCTCCATTTTGCAGGGGTAAGGCAACCATTCTCATTTAGCAATCAAGAAGTCAGTTTAAGGGGGTCTTTAATTGGGCTGGACCGTTTCAATGGTTAAATGACATGAGCTCCTTAATCATTAGCAGCAGAAGGGCCCCTTACCTCTGAAAACAGAGGTAGGACCAAGGAGAGGATTTGGGATTGGGCCTAAGCTGCCATCCATACTATGTCCATTTTAGGGAAGGCATTGCTTATTTCAACAAAGCATTGCCAAACAAAATTTTGTACTTATCACAACATAGTTGTTAAACTTGCCTGCAAGCAGTCCAGACCCTTCAAATGCTGAAATCTGTTGCATTATGAAATGAGCGATATTCAAGGAGGTTCTCAAGCGTTGGCTCTCTGAACAACAAGTGAATAAGGAACACATTTCCATTAAAAATCTCCACAGTTGGTCTCCAGTTCCCAAATGCTTACAGTATGTCGTTAAGGGAAAATAGATGTAACCCAACATTGGATATGTAGTCTTTTTTTTTTTTTTTTTTTTGTAAATTAAATAGTAGATTTGAATCATTAGAAAAGAAAACGGCATTCAGTCTGTGTTTGCTTACATTTTACGTAGCATTTATTTATTTATTTATTCGTTTTAAATTCGGTTTTAAGTCACATTAAAAAAAGGCAACTGAAAGTATTTTTGTGGTAACATGGAATAAAACTCTGACGGATACCAAACCATCAAATAAAATAAGTTTTCATATCAGGGCAGAATGTGACAATAAAATTCTACTCGTACATATTTTTCTTACCAGATGTTTATGCTGGTGACCCACAGCTATTGTGTCCACAGTCTGAGCTTGTAAATGGGTCTTAACCTGTGAGGAAAATAGAGTAACAAGTTTTTAAAAAATTCTCCCACCGCATTTCACCACAATACTGTAGTTACTGGAAATACTGTGCCGATAATGATTCACAGCACAGAGAAAAAACAGACTTGCCATCAAAGTCATAAAATGTTTATGACAGACGTTGGGGTGAGTTATGTGAGGACTGCAAATAACTCTGCCAATGATCACCAGCAAGAGTTGCACAACATGCATCTCGGAAACTAGTCAAGCAAATCCTTCTGTGTTTCACTTGCAAAACCAGGAAGATGTGCTTTTTACATTTTATCTGCATGTTAAATGCTTTGTCTGCAGAAAACAAGGTTTAAAACACAAAAGATGCCTTTTTGTCATGTGATCTTGTAGAGTGTAGTAAATAAAACAACCTTTACTGTCCTTCATTTCCTGGCAGCAATACAGAAAAGGACCCACAAGATACTGTATATTTTTGGCAGCAAAGGGAGAAGCAATGCAGGGTATATATTTAGTGACCTAGATACAAACCTAGTTGTCATTACAAAATATTGTCTTTCCATGACGATGCAAAAGATTAAAAACGGTATGGGTGGATTGCCAGCTAAGGCAGAAAAACAACAAGACTACTACTTGTCGTATAAACAGAGCTACGGACATTCATAGAAAGTGTCTTAACACTTGTCAATACTCTCATTCACTTACTCAGCTTAGCAAATCAATTATTTCTTTGAAAGGATATGAAAAATAAAAAGGCTGCTCATCACAAAAGAACCAACTTCAGATTGACTCATTTTAAACCATTTTTAAAATATCTTCTAACTAGTTGATAAACCCGGCAAATGCAAAGACAGCCATGTGATGTTGCTGTGCATCACAAACACCTGTACCAGATAAATATAGATTCAGGACATTTGAGAAGCCCTTGAAACTGAGCCAGGACCTCTTGTGTTAGCTTTTCGGGACATATGCAGATTGTTTACCCCATCTGGTCTTCCCTGAAACTTCATAGAACATGTTTATCTTTTATTTAAGCTATTATCATTAAACACATTTTTTTCAAATGCCATTGAACCATATATGGTAACAAATGCAGCGGATGAGCTCTTGTTGAGATGAGTTTTGTTGTACACGCTTTGATAACAAACACAGACTTGTTTCTGTTAGGAGATAACATTTCACTTTGACATTATCACCATGTACTGTACAAAGTGTATTACACAAAAGCATCTAGATAACATATTTTCTATTTATGTCATGAGACAATCACCTGCATCACCTTCCTACATTAGCTCTCAGGTCTTTTAGTTTCTGTGGATCATGCCATCTGTTAACTAACCTAATTTTCTTTATCACGTGCATATATAATTGAGTGTAACCTAATCTGAAACCCCTCTGTCAAGCACATGGGTTTCAATTTCTTATATAGCTCAGTTTTTGACCTACTGGACTCGAACACAGAGACTATGTATAACAGATAATTACAGAAAGACATAGAAGCCAACCTTCTGTGTAATGTACAAATGGTAATAAGTCAAATATTCACAAAGAATACAAGTAGGAGCTGCTTTTGCTAAACATTACACATGTAAACCTTCCCCCTTTTACTGTTGGAATGAGCATGGTGACAAAATCTAAATGAATATCAGCCCAAATGTTTTGCTTTGTCAACTTCATTTTTTCCATTAATTGAAATCTATTTCTGTATTTTTTGGCTTGCAACAAATTCCAGAAGAACCTGGAAAGCTGAAACAGTGACACTTTTTCAATTTTACCATTTTGATATTCCTTCTCACAACACTTTAAAGACAGTCAGGCACTTAGAGGAACAAGAGGGAGAAAGTTTTAAGTGTTCTTTTTTTCTTCTCATTTTTCCTACAGGCCAAAACAGTATTGTCATAATTGTTATCTATTTTCAATTCAAAATTCACACATTCTTGCTGGGAAAAGGTAAAGTGAAGGGACTGGCCCCTATTGCTGTACCTTCATCTGAAGCTATGATTGAAGGAAGCATATGTTCTGAATGTATCTTTCTGCATTAAACGCTGCAATCACAAGTGTAAATTAGTACTGCCAAAGGTGCTGGTTTAGTCCCGTACCATCACACAGCCTGGCTCTTTGGGCTTGTACCAGTAATCAGTAAAACAGTGTGGATTATCCCTTTCACTCATGGTCAGGACTCTAGAGTGCACAGCACCCATTTCTTCCAATAAACTATTTAACAATGATGAAATAATGAATACTGGTCTGATTTTATTCTCATTGCTAATGGATTCACACCTGTTGAGAAACTGGAAATAATCTGCCCATCTTTGCTACTTCAGTCTTGTCTGGATAGTGCTTTTGTATTAAATGACAATAACGACCCGTTTGAAATTGCAGCTTTTTTTTCCCTCCACTCCACCTCATTGCAACCCATAAACTGCCCTTGCCCAGCCTTTGTTGTAATGTGTTACAAGCCTGAAATGCAATAATGAAACTACATCAACCAAATAAATGAAGTTGACAAAGGGCTAAATATACTGGGCTCAGACTTCTCGAGGAGAAGAAAAAAAAGTAAAACACAGTTTTTTAAGATGAGGTTTCTCTAGATGAAAAAAAGTACAGCAATTAATACACTACAGGCATGTTTTCACCAACAGCCTTCTTTTGAAAAAACTGAAATCACGATTTTGAATGTCTTAAAAGAGGATAAACTTGAAGAAACTTACAAGGTAGGCTGGAGATGCAATGAAAGCTCCCAGAGCCCCTGCTCCGGCCCCTGACAGCAGACTCCCTCCATGGAACGTGGTGATCCCCAGAGCTTCACAGTAGGAGTAAGAACCTAGCCTTACTCCGTTCATCACACCCTGGTAGATCAGCCCGACTGACAGCCCCTTCTGCAAGCCCCGGAGCCCGTCTGTGCGGCCCACCACCCAGAGGGCCTGCAGGACTCCCCGGTAGTGTATCTGATAGGATCCCCGCGCACGAAGCTCCCCCTGAAGCTGCAGACGGGTCTTCACAACCTCCAGAGGATTGGTAAACACACAGGCTGCACAGCAGGCGAGGGCACCCATGGCAAAATCCAGAGGCGGCCAGACAGCTGGAGGGGGCGATGAGGGGCCAAAGACACTGTGGGGGACAGTCGAAGATGCCATCCTGTGGGAGGGCTGGCCACCAAATACAGATTCTTCAGGTGAAGATTTCAGCATCTGAGCACTGGTCATCCCTGACAGTGAATCCTTACAAGTTATCCTGATAGTCCTTATAATGTATCAGTGTTAGGGAACAGGGAGTGTGTCATGTACTTGGTACAGTCGAGTTAGGAGCAAAATGTTACAAGCTGCTGAGATAGTTTGTCAATGTTGCATGTTTCTTCTGTGAGACTGCAGGATACTGCGCCTCTCAGGTGTCCTTCTGCAGTGACTTTTGTTAGCTTCTTGGACTGTTTATCTGTTCATATGATGCACCATCTGAAAGAAAATTAATTTGCAGCTAAATAAACATATTTCAGTTATAAGGTTGGTCTGGATTTACAAAAACCCAGCCCTATGTATCAGGACAAAGGACAAAGCACTGTGAGACAAGGTGAAACAAATTCTCATGAGATGAAACTGTTTGAATTTTTGATCACATGACAGAGATTTTATAAACCTAATAATAGTTCCAGTTGTTTAACTGTCCAATTATTTACAAAGCCCTGCGAGGGAAAGTGCTCAGCACAGAGAAAGACAAACTTGCTTAAAAAACTAACCAAGGGGAAACAATCAAACTTGCTAATACAATGTGGAGTTAAAAGGAAACTAAAAAAGAAAACTCATCTTAGTGAAATCCTGACAGTCATTCCCTGAATTTAGCAACTTCATTGAGAAACTCACAGTGTTCGACCCAGTGCAGCTCCATTCTTCCTCTTTCCCCCATCATTGTAAACATGCGTCTTCAGCACGCTTATTGTCAAAGTCTCCTCCCTCTGACTCACGTCATAGCCAATCCGGTCCCATATCTGCCTGCCAGCTCGCCAAAATCCCGAGTCTGCACCAATTACACGGCTCTACTGTGAACTGCCCCTGTTGTGGTCCTATAGGATCTCTCTAGGTAAAAGGTTAGTGATGCTCACAGAGAGGAGGGTGGAGAGTCTGAGGGAAAGGAGGGTAAGAGGTGCCACAACAAGGCCAGCCTTCTAAAGACAGCATAACCTGATAATCCTGGGATAAAAACAAACAAGCAAACAAATGAATACCTTTCATTTTAATTAAATGGCTTAATTTGTTACACACATAGGCTATACACACATATGCCCCCTTATGCCTAAGTGAAACCTTTACAAAAAATTTAAAGAAAAACGTGCTGCTGATCTGTTAAAATTCATTTAGGGATTTGTAATTCCTCTAAACGGCAGAGCAGCGCCGATTCAGTTCGCAGCTCAGATGACTCGTCAGCTTCCTTTTCTCGTGTTGTGTGCAAACCAACCACTAGAGGTCGCTTTCTTGCAAAGTGCAAGCTTTCAAAAATACCGGCATCCTAGAAAGATTGCATCTCTTGATGCTCACATCAAAATAAGAGGGAAAATCTGTTGTGCACGGTGGATATTAGCATTTATTTTCTACAGTCGATCAGCAGACACCCACATTTTAAGCAAAATACTAGTAGTCAGCTTTGGCGGCCAAAATGTCATTTGTATTTCATAAAACTGCACACACATATACTGTATATATATGTGTGTGGCTATACACGCTAGTTGGCAATGTCAGTACTAGTTTATACTTACTGTTCTGCCCGGGGGTGCAGCATCATGTCACAGCTCATACGCACGAAGAATTTCAGATTTAAAACAAAAATAGACAATACATCTATGTATATGTGGTTTATCTTCTCACAACTCAGGTATTCAAATGTATAATTTGCAAGAAAATTTAGATTTATTTAAAATCAAATTTCATTCTTTTAGACAAGGACAACCAATTCATTCTTAATCATCTGGAATACAAATAATTGACAAATGACCATACCATTGTTCTTCCTAATAAATTGTTAATCACCTGTTGACAACTGAAATTCCACAAAGCAATTTTTCTGTTTCGGTTTGGTGTCCAAATATAGCAAATTAAAACAGACTATTGAAACTCTGTTTGAAACAAACAAACAAAAAAAAAAAAAATCAAACCGCAACACTTCACAAATTACTTTCTATACAGGTTGAATTTACAAGTTTTGAAAGTGCAATTCAAGCCAAAACAAATTCAGTCTTGCTGCCAATCCAGGGGTTTGAGCTGATAATATAATTTTTATCCTTTCTTCACTTCCAGATTGCTATAAAAAGTCCATTTCATATTTTAAACTGAGATCTTTTGCTAGAGGAGCAGCAATGTTCACTGGACACACAAAAACTTCCAGACTGTGACAGACCAGACATGGAGGCCTTTATTGTTTTACTATGTTTATATTACAGTGTCACATCTCTCAGCCACCACTGATCCTGACACACATTAGTCAACAACTTTTAACCACCACCGTGCACACAAAAACACACGCACACACACTCACACTGTCTTCAGTGTAAACATTGCAGGTTTAAAGAGTGATAAAAAAAAAGCAAGGTAGTCGTAAACTGTTTGTCAACGGCGTTGGCTCTTCCAGAGTTCCTCTCTAAACAAGAGCTTAGAGGGAGATTACAGGAGAAAAAAAAAATGTATGTTTTTGTTTGGTTTTTCACCTTTAGGGGAGAGAGTACAGCTCCATCCAGTCACTGCAGTCATAATCACGCATACACACACCCAAACGCACACAGTTAAGATTTTCATTCAAGCAAATGTCTTATCAAAGTGTAATTAAAGTGTTTTCTCTTTAATGCTTGCAGTAGGCAGAAGGGACAATAGTGAACTTCTTAAGTGAAACATCTAGCAACGATAATGTTCTTTTCTTATAATCCTTCCTACAGGAAAAGGCCTTGTGTGTCAGTTCCCTTGTATTGTCCCATAGTGGAACATTTGTCATCTCAATTGCACCTGTAGCTGCATTACCTTTTAGCGCGTACAAAGTACAAGGCGTTGGTTTTAGGGTAGTACTTCACATTCTGTTTTTTGTCCATGAGGCCCCCAAAAATGATGAGCTCTCCCCTGCCCTGAACCACAGTGTGAAGGCTGGTCTCCGGTGGGCCTGTAACAGCAGCAGGAGTTCCGTTCCCATAAACTCTCCAGGACACGACTGCAGCAGATTTGGCCCTAGACACATCCAGAACATACATCTGCATGGGCTTGCAATTGAGAGACTGGTACAGGGGCTTTCCTACGTTCAAGCTCTGAGGTGGGTGATGACCGAGGCGCCGCGCTATAGGTGGGATAGCGTGGCCATCAGCTCCAGCAGCTTGAGGTGGGCTTGATGATGAAGATGGAGGGGTTCCAGGAGGACCTGTTCCTCCCCCCCCACTGCTTCCTCCTATAGGAGACGCCCCCTGTGTCTGAAGGGAAGACGATGATGATGAAGACGGTAAAGATGAGGAAGATTTGTTTTTCACTGCCTCCAGCCCTCGTCGTAAGGCAGCAGGGGACACTGCTCCTGGGGGCGTGCACGGAGAGCCTGAGGGAGGTGTGTGCAGGCCATTAGTGCTGGGAACCTCAGGGTGGTGAACGGTAGAGGGGGGAGACTCCCAACCATAGTCTGTGGAAGCAGGCAGATGAGGACGGGAGGGAGGAGAGGCAGCCTGAGCTGGGCTGGTCCGAGGAGAAGGTGAGGATCCGTTCAATAAAGGAGGAAGTGGAGGAAGAGGAGGGCTGTCTGGGCCCTGTGAAGGAGACTGCTGTTGGGACGAGGACGGGCTCCCATCTCTGGCACTTCCTCTAGCTGAGGGCCGAGGTCTTAGAGTGCCCCATCGACCGTTGACACAAGGAGCCTCTTCAGCAGCTCCCAGGACAACACCAGCAGCCCCACTCCGAACGGGAGACTGAGAGCGCAAGGAGGGTGGCTCAGGGCCCAGGGGGGCAGGTGTGGCACTTATGGGGGAGGGTCGAGAGTTAAGACTTGGGCTGAGTGGTGCACGGCCAGATGGAGCCTGTGAGAAAACCACCACACACTGGCCCACCTTGTGGTAAGAAAACAAAAGCAAAAGATCTATTAGTAATTTATGAATAAACAAACACACAGCACGATGAAGAGTCAAGTCAAAAATACTTACCCTACAGGCTGGATGGCACCACAGTTCTGGGGCTCCATGGTCCTCATTTTCCACCTGCAGTTGCTGCCATCTCCATGCTGGGGCATCCATATGGAGGAGCCAGGCATCTTTAAGAAGCTTTAATACATAACATGAAGGGAAAAGTTAAAATAAGCTAAATTTCCTTTGGGATATTAGCATGCTCTGAGGCAAGAAAGATGGAAAGGAAACAAAACAAAACTGGTTTACTTACTGCATTAGGGCCACCACAGCCTCCCAGGATGAGTAAGGTCTTATCATCAATAACAATCTGATTAAAAAAAAATTTTTAAAAAAATAACACATTTTAACACTGTTATTTAGTATTGCATACAACATCTTGAAAGTAAATGGAAGTTTAACACAAGAACCACTAGAGGGGTAACTTTAACTTGAATCAGAAGTCAACACACAAAGAAGCTAGCATCAAACTTAGTGAAATAATTTTATATTGTATATATATATATTAGGGATGCACCGAAATGAAAATACTTGACCGAAACCGAAAACAAAAAATGAACAAACCAAGGCCGAAAACCGAACACCGAAAAAAATGTCAATTATTAGAACTGTAGCACTTTTAGCTACGATGTGTACTAACTTCACCAAAATCAATCATTGCAGCAAATCAAGTACAAAAGTATCAAAATGTCTGACATTACAGAATGTGCACTATAGATTAAAATTCAAAATAAAATATTTAGTTTGACTCCACTCGTGTACATTACATAATGCCTTTTACATTTTTTTTTTTCTGTAGGATTATTACAACAAATAATAATATACAGGCTTATAACTGACTGGCTGCTGAAAGACAGTGAAATAAATATATTTTCACATAAAAACACAAAGTTCATAAGTTGCGTGCTGGATGCGCTGTTTGTTGCATCATCACAAGTTTCGGCCGTGTTGTTTTGGTGATTTATGTCTTTCGGCCGAAAACCGAAAATGCACTTTTGGGTCATTTTTGGCCGAAAACTTTTGGTGGCCGAATTTTCGGTGCATCCCTAATATATATATATATATATATATATATATATATATATATATATATATATATATATATATATATATACATATATGTATAAAAATGTGTGTGTGTATATACACTACTCACAAAAAGTTAGGGATATTCAACTTTCGGTTTTTGGAGAACAAAAACCAATAGATATTTAACCATTGAACAATGTACATGCACATTGAAAAATTAAGAGAAAGTCTAATTCAGTTCACCTGGAAAGGTTGTATTGGGTTTTAGGTTCATTCTGACATCATACAAAAACCCAAATATCCCTAACTTTTGTGAGTAGTGTATATACACACACACGCCGGCCACTTTATTAGGTACACCTGTCCAACTGCTTGTTAACGCAGTTTCTAATCAGCCAATCACATGGCAGCAACTCAATGCATTTAGGCATGTAGACATGGTCAAGACGATCTGCTGCAGTTCAAACAGAGCATCAGAATGAAGAAGAAAGGTGATATATCCCCAAAGGGATTAAATTATAGTTTCACGTTTCCTTTTTCCCTGGGTGTGTCTGCCTACATGGTGAAGTTAGCATTCACAAATGGGCTGATTGGCAGTTCGGCATATTTTACTCCTAGTGCAGCTTGTGACGCCATGACTTTCAGCCAATTACTCCCCTCCCCCAAACTACACTGTCCAAGTCCCTCCCCTCACACCAATCTTTTTGTCCTCCCCACTGAAAAGCTTGTGGATGGATTTCATTTCTGCAGGAATGTGCCGACCAAACTAACAGAAAATCTCCCTGCAGCTCCGTCTCCTCCTCAGGAGAGGTTATAACAGCTTTCAGCCACCTTGAAGAAACACGTAGTTTCTAATAAACGTTTCTCATCATGTTTGTGTCTTTTATCTCTGAGGGAAACTGATGTTTGTAATGATTCCAGTTTATAATTCTTCCCGTTGGGCGTGCGTGTTCGGCTGCAGACTCAGGTTTGCAATCAGGCCTTCATCATCATCATCACTGTTTCTGTACTGCTCTGGTCAGACGAAGACAGATCTAACGAGCAGAACTAGTGTAATATATCTTTAGTATTAACTATTATCTGAATTCGGGTCATGGGTGAAGTAAATAATTCAGGGAAACTTGTTGCTGGAATATGATGCGGTATTCTTCTTAAACTCTATTCATACTCGCGCATCTGCGTCTGTGTCAGGTTGGTGAAGCCGTGACCGCCGTACGTCCTGTATAGATCCACAGAGACTCAATACGAACTTCTTCAAGCCTGACGTGCAGCCGCGTTCCAACAGAACAAAGCAACTCTTTAGTTTTTTACTCAAGCCTGTGGTGAGGCGTGTGTCTGCAGGTTACTGCTGATTGTATGTGTGAATGTCCCCAGGTATCTATGACAAGGCTGAGTTACGGCGAATGATCCTTTTATACAGTATTGAGGTACTTAGAGTGTGACTAAAAAGGGACCAAAAGTTGCCGGGAATTTCATGCTACTGGCACTTTAAGTGATTTTGAACATGGCATGGTTGTTGGTGCCGGATGGGCTGGTCTGAGTATTTCAGAAACTGCTTTTCTGCTGGGATATTTCTGCACAGCCATCTCTAGGGGTTTACAGAGAATGGTCCGAAAAAGACAAAATATCCAGTGTGCAGCAGTTCTGTGGGCGCAAATGCCTTGTTGATGCCAGAGGTCAGAGGAGAATGGCCAGACTGGTTCGAGCTGATAGAAAGGCAACAATAATTCAAATAACCACTTGTTACAACTGAAGTATGCAGAAGAGCATCTCTGAATGCACAACACATCTAACCTGGAAGCAGATGGGCTACAGCAGCAGAAGACCACACCGGGTGCCACTCCTGTCTGCTCAGAACAGGAAACTGAGGCTACAACTCACACAGACTCACCAAAACTGGACAAGATGAAGAAATGTTGCCTTGTCTGATGAGTTTTCGATTTCTGCTATGAAATTCAGATGGCAGTCTCAGAATTTGGTGTCAACAACATGAAAGCATGTTTGTTGATTTCCAGCGACACGCAGTGAGTCTTTATTTGCGCATGCGCTGTGTCTTGTTCTAGGTTAGGAGTGTTACTTGATCATCATAACGCCACCCACAACCTTGTATGATGTGCTACAGCGGTTTCGTGGGGATCGTGAAACCTTTCCCCGGATTTCTGCTTTCGGTTTCACACCTAAACCGGCTTCAGCTCCGTGTGGACGAGGCCCAAATCTTCCTCTAAGCTCTATCTATCATATACCAGTCAGTTACTGCTGCAATGCCCTTGTTGCCTAGAAACGCTGATGCTGTGGCACCACAGCTGATCACAGAGTTTTGCACAGTTTCCTTTGGAGTCAAAATGACAGTTCTTGGTATAAAGGGTGGATATAGTTTAAGGGGGGAAAGAAACTTTAAAAAAAAAAAAAAATTGTGGTCAGAACAAATATGAAAAGTATTTGCATAATGTTTAGTGGGGTGAATTTGTGGAATGGTTTGGAGTAGGAGCTAAAAAAAAACCTGTACAAATACATCCAAGTTCATAAATATATACAAACACATGCTCATAAAAAGATATGGGGAAGAAGATGGTTAACTTATGGTGGGGATATTATACAGACGGTACAGGGATTTGGTGAGAAGAGTAAACTGGGGTGCACAGTAAATAATTTGGCTTTGATTGTTCTCTTGTTTTTTCTTTTTCTTTTTGGGTGCAAAGAACAGATGTAAATCGTAAATAAGTGATTAGCTGAAGTAAGGCGATGAGGAAATTACTTCGTTATTTTGTTGCCGTTTTGGTTTCTCTGCATTGTTTTTGGTTGTTTTGACTGTACTTTGTAAAGAAAGGGCCCCCCGTGTACAGTATATAATCAATGTTCAGGTTCACTATAATGATTATGAAATTATATTTTTTTTGTTTTCTATTTTGGTTTTTATTGTAACAAGAGAGAGAGAGAGAGAGAGAGAGAGAGAGAGAGAGAGAGAGAGAGAAGAGAAAAGAAGTGCAAAGTGTAAATAGGTGACCTGCTCAACTATAAAGGAAATGAGCACTGGAAACAAGGGTGAGAATTAACAAACTGTAGCTTTTTCCTGCTCCCTTACATATGATTAGTATTTAAATGTTGACTAGGTGAGAGTAGTACAGGCCCCAGGCAGTCCAACCAGTCACATGTACTTGTACCTACTCAGTGTTGGATAAGGAATTGAAGCACCATAGGCTCATGAACATCAGGAGGGCTTGTTTGTTTGCGTTTGTTTTGTTACAATTGGGTTGCTGTCCTGGTTTATATTGTGTATATCAAAATGTCTAAAATAAAACATTTCAATTCAATAAATGATCATCACTTCTTCATTTTGAATCACAGACATCTCAAATTCAGAGTATGATAAAAATGGTAATTTTAAGAAAATTACAGGAAGATGAAAATGCAAAGCGGGTAAAAGTGACCCCATGGCCATTCTAATGTTCATACACTCTGCCACACCATAGCATAAAGGACATTATTTGACAACCTCTCAAAAACAGGAACTGACGAATCACTTGGGTTAAACATAGAAAGTTCTTACTTGTGACTGGCCTCCTCGCGGGTGGGGTGATGGGCCTGATATGGGTGGTTTGGACCAAGACCACTGCTCCAGGTCCAGAACCCAGACCTCATTACTCCTATGGAAAACCAGCAGAATGTTTTGTTAACTAAAACTGAATTTGTTCTAATTTGACTAATGCCTTCTGATTAATTGGGTTCATTTCAAATTGAACTGCTTTGTATCTTTAAATTACTTTGTAATTTATTGGGGCTGTACAAATAAAGCTAAAATGAAAATGAAATGAAAGCTTTTTTCACAAAATAACTGTGGCCTGAAAATCTCCTGATATTATTTATAGGAATAGTCAGTGAGATACAACCATCTCCATCAGGGAACAGGACTTAGTGCGGTTAAGCCTGGAACATCAGTTATAAAGTGCTTTTGTGACCAAAGTAGACTGTTCAGTGAATTCAAAGCAGGAGAGAATGTGACAACATTCACGGCACTCTTTTCTGCAATGATCTATATCGAATGCAAAGAATAAGTTTGAAAAGATAAGAGTTCATTTTAACCCAAAAAACATTCATCTTAACATGCACGCTCGCATTTCAGTCTGCTGTGTACTCAACCTAACATTTAAAGCATCAGAATGCAGCTCATGGTTCCAACATGAATCCAAAATATTCTATTTACTGGTGTGACATGCACCCATAAACATCTGCCTGTTGCGGCCCTCTGCTCTCACTAAGAGCAGCCCCCAAAATATGCCTTTTAGGTTTAGGTTGCATTTGTAGTTTTCGGTAAAGACAAACATTATAATGAACAAGGTGCTGGTTTGTAGAAGAGTGAAGCAAAGTGCAAATGATAACTGAAATTGTCAAGAGAAGCTACTCTTTGGCTTTTTTCTTTTACTATTCTTCCTCTTTGTGAAATCTGTTGTGATTATTGGGCTTCCATTTCAAATTAACTTCAAATCAATCAGCAAACTAAACTCAAAGCTAGTCATATTCAAGAATGAACTGTTAAGACCATTTAAACAACTGCACGCGAGCCTATTGGTTGAATACCCATAATCCTTCAGTGTGTATGCCAGACGAGCAACATAGATTGGCATGTGTTCCCATTAATCCCATTCCTAAAGGAAAAGATGTTACATTGTGGAGAACAAGTGTAAAAGGGCAACGATGGAAATGATTCATCTCGACTGTCAATACCTTCAAGATATCAAGTGAAAATAGCTCAATACAACCAACAAAGTAAATCTAAACAAAGTAATTATTTGTACTGAGATAATGTCAGATCCATTTCTATGATGAAAGGTGCTAAAACACAACCCTTGATAGACATCCTTTCTTTTTGTAAAAGGCAGTATACACTGCTTAGGTTTCTTATCCATTTTCTTTTGTTCCAAAAACTGCATGTTAACTAAAGACTGTAAACTGTGAAGTTATGACCTTTTAGAAAGCAATACACTCAATCACCTGACACCTAAGAAATCACTTTTTTTTGTCCAACACAACTAAACCACTATTTAGTTGATTAATTAGCTGCACAAGCAGTTACTGAATATGGTTTCAAATAGTAAAATCAGATAGTGAAACAACACTGCATGCATTTTCATGACTGTTATAGTTTTTAGAAAAATAAAACTGTACAAATTTCAGCTTGAGTACATCTTGTTCCATGCATATGAATGGTCAGAAGAAAAACATTCATACATTTGGCGTGCTCCTAAAGATCCACCGAACACTACCATGGAGTTTCCAATAACAGATGATGAATGGCCAGCCATAGGAGGAGGTCCATGTGTTGTTACTATACAGTTCCACCTGAGACAATTGAAGGGAAAACAAAATCATTTGAAGGGAGAGACAGAAAACACTGAAAAACTAAGATTTGAAACGTGCCGCAATTTTTAAAAAAATACACTCTGTAATCCAATAAAATACACCTTACCAATTCTTTGATGGAGAATATGTGTGGATTTCATCAAAAAATCTTTCTGGCTGGTGCAGTGGATAAGGGCTGGGGCGCGTCCATCCTCCAAACAGCACTAACAGATCTTTGTGCATCACCAGAGTTGCTCCAGCTTTAGGCGATGGATAGGAACCTGTAAAATATAAGAAGTATTCATCTTATTTGTATGTATATAATACACATTCAATATTTTAGTAAAGAAAAATGTATGTGGCCTATACCAACTACTTTATAACAAAGAGAAAATATAGAGTACAGGAGCACAAAAAAACCTAACATTATCACTTTGATGCAAGATAAAATGTTTGCAAATTACACAAATATGCATTTTACGGCCTTTTCCCCCACATAAAAACTAGAGATCGACCGATACAGCTTTTTTGGGGCCGATACTAATATTTTCTCATCAGCCTCAGCCAATGGCCGATACAACCTGCCGATATTTGGGGCCAATATTGCATTACCAGTATCGGCCCTGTATAGTATACCAGCAGCAGGATTTTCTTATAATTTTTCAAATCAAAGTATTTTGACTTTCTGAGCAGCAGATTATTAAAATAAAAGTCCAAAATGTTCCTGACTTTACCGGCAGTTCAAATCTGTAGTGATATTATGTCTGGGCTAAATATTTGTTATCTATCTATCTATCTTACAATTTCTACAACTGGAAAAAACAGTAAACAGGTTACTGTACCACTTTTCATATTTTTGTAAAAAAAAAATATTTATAATTTATCATGCATTCATGTGTATAGTGAAGTGTTATCAAGCTGGAAGATAAATCTAAACCAATATCAGTTTGTTTGTTTTTTATTTGATTTTATTTTGATCTCAGTCTCAGTTTTACTTGAGGTGAAAAAACTTCTCCTACATCAACATCAGGGCTGATTACTCTACAATGCTGAGTGAGTAGAAGTCCTGCTGCTTTCTGGCCTCTAACACAGTAACAGAGTTTTGGGAGTAAAAACACAAATATCTGACAACGACCTTTTTTTACAGTGTGACATTTTCTGATGGTGCAGTCGTGAGTCTGGACATATCTCATGTCATCCTACATGTGTGCTGTCAGACCCAGCGGGTCTGGTTCTGTAGAACATTTATGCCGCTGGGGAGGATGCAGAGATTATAAGTGCCATAATCAGTTCCTCCCTACAAGCGGACACGCGCGCTTCTGTTGTTTTTCTGCTTTTATCGGAATGTTTCACATCTGGATGTGTGGATGAAAAGTTTCCCTGCCCACTGGAGACCCGACATGCCTCCGTTTCTGCTCGTTTGCATTTTCCTGCATGGAGACAGTTTCATCCGCTGCTGCGTTAAGGGGATCTCTCTCTCTCTCTCTTTTTTTTTTCCAAAAATGCAAAGAAGAGAGTTTTGCTTTTCCATGGGTGAGTAACCAGAGCTGGATCAGGTGATTTCGCCTCTGATTCTCTTCATACGGAGAACCGATGGTCAGCCTCAGGTCTGAAGAAGCAGCAGCAGTAACTTTCCTCCTGCTTCTGTTCTGTATCTTATTTATGCGAATCTGACGGAGCATCTCCAGCAACTGCTGCCTGTATAGATGTCTGTCTGTAAATCATGCCGAAGGGCGCGTATTGGCCAACGCACCCGACGTATTTGTAAAATACGCAAATATCGGCCTAATATATCGGCCGGCCGATGTATTGGTTGTTCCCAAATAAAAACTTCTTTGCTGAGGTGATATGCATTTAATTCTTAGTCCTCAGCATCCAGGTCCAGAAAAATACACTATGAACTTTATAGATTATGGTAAGAATTTGTAAATGCCCCAGTAAAAACAACATGTCTTCAGTCCAATTTCAATGCTACTTGATTTTATTACAATATACAGTCTACTCAAGTGCTGTTATTGCACATCTGACTAATGTATTTAAAATGTTCATCTTTCCACTGTTCCCCCAGGAAGAGCCTAATGAAAAGTAAGCTGTTACTAAAGGTAGATATTATCAAACAGTATAATAAAAAACAGAAAACTTGGACTCCTGATGTTGTCTGTCACAACTGAGAGCGTCTCACCTGATGCTAAAGGGCGGATCCACTCTTTGCTATTAAGGTCAAGTCTCCACAGATCATTGAAGGCAGCATTGCAGCTACTCTGAGTGCAACCCCCAAACACATACATGGACTGATTGGAGTCATAATAACATGCACCTGAAACATAAAAAAATATACATCAACCACAAATTAACAGTAAATCAAGTGACTCATTGCTCAGTATTTGGAATAACGAGGTATTGGTGTCTAAAATCTAATGCACATATTTGTTCACAGTACAGCTACAATAGCGTCTAGTCTATAAATAAAAACAGGCTGGCTACTCACCATCAGACAACTTTAAAAATTCTAAATTAAAGGGACTTGAGGCAGGAATTAAAAAAAAACAAACAAAGATAAATGTCCCTTTTTTTCATACTAATGGGTGATGAAGTGCTAAATACCAAAAATAACGTTTCCACCCATGTTTCTCTCCGTTGCCTTGAACAAGCTGTGTGCTGCAAAATGCGTTGCAATTCGTTGTCAGAATGTCCCGCGCTGCCCTGCGGACGTGATGTCAAATGACCTACATCCACAGTTTTGATGCAGGAAACAGACGGTTGTGTTAAATTCAAACACTGTAAGCGATAGTTATGGATTCTTCTGCCGTCAGAAAACAATCTAGATTAACTGAAAGGCACTAAAAAGTGTAACTACAAAGAGAAAGCTAAGTAGACAACATTATAGCTTTCCAGCTCTTCCATGCGGACGTGACGTCAAATGACGCTACATCCGCAGTTTTAATATAGGACGAAGCCGGTCGTGGTAAATTCAAACACTGTAAGCGATTGTTATGGATTCTTCTGCCGTCAGCAATCTATCCAAATCAACTGAAAGACCACTAAAAAGTGTAACTACGGAGAAAAAGGTGAGTAAACAACATTATAGCTTCAGTTTGTGCACGCTCCCGTGACGGCTTGGCTCGTGGCTGCAGTTACCTGAAGCGGCAGTCGCGAGTTTCGTTTCTCAATCTTGCCTCAAGTCCCTTTAAAGTTGTCAACAAAACATTAAAGTGACCATGTGACTAAAATGGTCTTTTATATCACATCTGTACACATATATGCACTTTTGAAATGGCATTTCAGTTTGGTGTGCCCAAGAACTGCTCATCTAAATGTGTATTACTGGCAGTTAGAAGTAAACCTTACCAATGTGGTAGAAAAATAAATATAAAAAGGACAATACCTTGGACATTGATACATCTTTATTTTAAAAACATTAAGTAACTTTTTTGGGGGAAAAGCTACTTTGCAGGTAACGCTTTGTGATGTGAGGGCTAGTTTGCAATGAGGCATAGTAAGAATATACTGACTGTGTGAAAAGCGCTGAGTGATGGGGGTTCCTGGATATGGATATGTTCGACTTTCCCATTGGATGTTTCCCTCCTGGACAGCTCTCAAGAAACCATGGTAACACTGATAGGCAACACCTAATTGAGAGAAATTGTAAATAACCAACAGGGACACAGAAATGTGTCCCAAAGCAGTGAAATATGCGCCTGCCTTCATGAATCTTTACTATGTACAATTTTTATACAATGCATTTTATATTGTAATACCTGAACACAATTGTATTATCCTGTCCTTCATATGATTCAGTTCTACACAAGGTTATGCAAACATATGAGGCATACCTTTGATGAGACGATACCACTGCTTACATACAAGTGCAGCAGTCTTGTGCTCCTGGTAAGGTGAAAGAAAGGATAAAATATATTCAAGAACTTCCTCTGGCAACTCCATCATTGTTCTTCCTTCTCCTTTGGCACCGCTGTCCATGTTCCCTTCTTGTCTACAGGACCCCATCTTTTCCTCCTCTTCCACTGTTATCCCTGCAGTCTCTGTACTCTCATCCTCTGTATCCATGGCAACAAAATATCCATCTTCATTGTCAGAGGAACGGGACATTATTGTCTGTTGAGACATATGAAAACATGTTAGTCATATATGTATTAAAGTTCCTGTGTATGATTGCAATCAGAATTATTCAATGTAATGTAAATACATGATTTTTCTTGCTCTATTTATTAAAAGGATTCAGCCACCATATATTCTCTCTTTAGGATTCGTTTTAAAACTAATTATACTAAGATTGAAGCCTTATCTGGAAAAAAAAAAAAAAAAAAAAAGATACATCTGGTCCTATCCCAGAAATCTAATGACTCTGCAAAGCTGTGACAAGCTTAACAAAGAAGATATAATTAACGCATAGCTAGCATCATTGTTACATCTATTGCCTAAAATATATGGTTCCACTTTGGACTGTAGCTACCTTTACCATATAGCACGTTCCAATTATATATTTAACCATGTCTAACCAGCTATCGTTAGCCATCACATAATAAATAAAAATGCTGGATTGCTAACGCTAATTATCACCAAGAGCTAACCAATGCTACAAAGAAAAAAACAAAAACCCTTTCAACCATCTATATGTGAAATTACTCCGTTTGGAATAACCTCTGCTATCGTAATTTCACTACCAAAGCCACCAAGACGTTACAGAATTTAATGTTTGATCCTCTGTGAATATATGCTAACGTTGGCTAACGGTAGCTTGCCTATCAGCAAACGAGCTAAAAGTCGCTAACATCAATTAATCTGTAACTAACGATCTATTGCAACTAATTATACCGCTCCACTAATAACATTTGTTTAACTAAATATGTAAATTGTAAATCACCTCTTCATAGTACTGCGGACATGACATCCTGTCAAGTTATTAGCCAACATCAGCTAACGTTACATCCTACTAGCTAAGAAGCTAGCCGCTATCTCCAGTGTTGTCTTCTGTTGATAATCTTTGCTAACGTTAGCTTCAGCAGAGGCTGTATGCTTCCCTGATGTCAGATCCCATCCCAAAGTTCATCCCAGAAATGTTGTCAATTTCACTGTCTAGTTGTGAAAGCTCGGCTGATACCGTTGTTTGAGACGTGTTCTTATCTAGGCTCTGAGAATGAATCTTTCTTCTACTCCTCCCGGTATCAGCTCCGGTGATTCCTCTGCAGCCTCCATACAGTCGCCATCTTCCAATGTGAGCAGCTTCCTCCCTCCACAGCAGAGCAACGCTCCGGCAACCCCGTCTGGTACCAGGGTGGGTCCTGAGCCCCCCGGCAACCCCGCCCCCCAGCTGCTGAAGGCAAGCTTGTCAATGTGATGGAGAAAATTTCAGAATCGTTTCGGTAGTAGTTGCAAATATTTGAAATGCATAAATTAGTTATATTGAAATTATATTGGAGAATAAATAGTACTTCATCAGCCACTATTGAGTGTGCTGGTCAGCAAGACTGACTTTCTTGTGCATTCCTAAATTCTCAGAATACAGTTCTGAATATTTAGGAATATTCTGAATATTCTGAGGAAAATTCTGAGTGTTTTCTCAAATAAAGGAATTTGAATCCATTTAAATCAAAGCTATTAGAAGAAGAAAAAGGCTTTCATCAAGTTCAGTTTTATACAGAAACGAATTAGTATATTTTGGGGAACTGAAATCAGTCCCTCAAACTAAACTGAAACAAAATTAATTTTCCTGTACATAATTTAACCAGTGTAGCCTATGGGTTGAAATGTGTGACATCGGCTTACTAAATGTTGTTCTCCAGCATTGAATGTGTTAACTGTTTCTTTAATGGTGAAAAGAAAAGAAATTGAACATTGAATGCTGATTTAAAAAAAAAACAACTAACAAACAAAAAAAAAAAAATTCTCAATGTTTATAAAGCACTGATTCAATGACTTTGTATTACTGTATGTATGAGTTTGAGTATTTAAATGTGAAAATCCTTCTAAGGTTTGTTTCTTGGAAGAAGGTCAAAAAATGTTGATGAAAATTTTGAAGGAGAAAAAACACCAAACATATAATATTAAAGAGCTTTAAGCTGATCTGGAGCAATCAACAACTGGCTGCAGACTCTACCATATGCACACTAAACCAAGAAAGGCTCAATGTTTAGGGCTAAGGGGGTTGAATTGGACTATTTTTGAATAAGCCTCAAAAAATACTTTGTAGTGAATTGATGCTGTACGTTTGATTGAGCTGAACTAATTGCCTCCCACGCCCAAATTTTATTCAATTTTTTAAGGATTTCAGTTCAGTTTTAGTTTATTCAGTCAGACCAGCAACCTCCATCAGTCATCTATCAAAACGCTGCCATAAGCTGGCTGAACTGTTGTGAATTGGCAGAAACAACAGCTTAGCCTACACGCTAAAAAAACAAACAAACAAACAAATATCCAAAACACTTAGAGCATTTTAAAAAATATAACCATATTAAATTAATAATATTGATTTCAAGTTGGAACATGGGCAAAGGAGGACCCACTACTATCTCTATAACTGCAATGAACCTTATCAGAGGATGCCCACTATGTATGTTTTCATCACCTTAAAAAACACCCTTTTTATTTTATATATAAGTTTTTATATAATTTTAAAAAAAAAAAAAGGGGGGGGGGGGGCATCTTGGAACCCTTTAAAACAGATCATATTCAGTCTTCCAGTTCCTTTCTTAAACTGTAGACCTGATCAAATGTGAATGTAGCTATAACTACTTTATTAGTCTTTTAGACGAATATTAGATACCTCTTTCTGTCTTTCTTTCTATGGAGGGTTGGATCTGACCCCCGATCCCCAAACACACTATAAGCATTCTGATAAAGAGACAGTTCAACTATGCTTTGTCAGTTGCGCTTCTTGTTCCAGATCTTTTTTTTTTCTTCCAATTCAAATCAGTTCTTTCAATAATCAACTAACAGCTAAACATCTCGGCAAAACATTTGAGCCATTCATCTTAGTAAAGTTATGAAGAGAAAAGAAAATCCTTATTTTTGCATTATTTGCACATATTATCCTGAAAATTTCTTTAAAACTCGTAACTTTTACAATTTGTTTTATCACACCATCCTTACTGATTTTTTATTCAGTCTTAATCAGTTATTTTCTTTTTTAAAATGTTTGAAACTTTTGCCAGTTCCATTTTTGAATCTAAAAACTTTAACATTATAGTTTTGCACATAACAAACAAACCTGTTGACAATCAAATTGTTACAAGGATTATTGCTTTAGCAACAAATAATCATGGTAATGACTATATATATATATATATATTATGAGCAGGACACGTCTGTACGGGCTAAAAGGGAAAATGTTTATGTTTTTCTGCAACATCCAGGGGAAACTAGCAGAGGTCTCTGCTCTGTGGTTGAACAATTGTTTTTAAAAAAATCCTACGCTACTAGAACGCACCTCCACGCTCCCTTGAAACAGACCCTTTCGCAACTCAGCATCTTATGCAGAAAATACCTGAGTGGGGTGTGTTGGTTGCAATCGGGTTGCAATTCAGCATACAACACAAGGATAAATCAAAGCTTCGTTTGTGTTCAACATTGAAAATGTTATATATTATCGACCGTATCAACAGTCTAAAGCTAAGTTTGCTGCGTGACGCCACTACCTGTAGCATTACGTTAAAACGTCATTTCCCGTTCCCTTATGTCTTAACGGGTATACTGAGGAATAGCATTGCCAAGTTTTCAACATTATTCTACCCAGTGGTTATTTGCTTATTTATTTGATGCACAAATAATTGTTCTTGCGTATGAGCAGTAGTGGTCGGGGTTGATTCAATGAGGTGGCGGTGACGCCAAACTTAAAGTATTAGATAGTGGAAGGGGAGATTCCCCTAAGTGGAACGAGTGGAACATCAAGCTAACAGGCTAACGCGCTGCTAAAGAAACAGTGTGCAATTCCTTGATCAAATCACAAAACCCGGCGAAACAGAGATCTCCGTGGATCTGCGTGTACGGTCTACGTTGCTCACCGTTAGATGCTCTCTGCGTGGATGGGATTTAGTTTACCGGTGGAGCAAAAAGACAGCTTGCCAAAGTACTGTTAAACATGGAGGACGAGGAGGTAGCTGAGAGCTGGGAGGAAGCGGCAGACAGCGGGGTGAGTTGGACATAATAAGTCTGATTTCTGATTGACAATTAAGCTGGCACATGGGAAAAATTAGTAAAAGATGGACGCATTTGATGTTTTAATGCGTAGATATGTTTAAAGGGTTATTTCCTTAGCCAGGCTTCTTAGCTTTGTCTCTTAGGCCCTGTCGTCCTATCATTCACGATAAGCCTATCTTCTACATTAGGGCTGTCTCTCATCTTCTAGACATTTTATTTGCCCAGTATGGTTATTATAAGCATGTAAACAGAGTAAAATCCATAATCTTTTACACGAGTTTACATAGGATGAGCATATTAAATGAGATTATACTAATGCAATACGTAAACAATGTGATTGTAGATTTTTCATTTGTTGTCAGAAGAATCGTGGAGACTTGATTTAGCTGTGCTAAACAGTAAATTATGCTATCTTTCTGCCTCTACTGTAATTGCAGTCTATCTATCTACTCATGTTTCTGTCTTGCATGTTGTGGCTGTAGTATTTTGGGTACTGAATGAATACTTCTTGTCATGATTGTGAGCAACCAGGATCTGAAAAGAGGGGAAAGCTTTGATGTTATATGAAGATGACACTCCTTTCACTTGTTCTTTCAAGATAAGTGCATTTAAAAACTAATCGTACAAATGAATGAATGAACAGAGAACAGTATGCCAAACGATTTTGGTGGTTCTGTTTTTGGTCTATGTTTACCCAGATGGTTAAAAAATGCTTGGCTCAAATGTGCAGCTTTGTTTGTCCCAAATTTAACCTTGACTTACAGCACTGACTAAATATGAATGTGGCTGCTGAAACTCAGGCACATCACCATCAGAGTTTGCCCACAAGGAAATTGGCATAATCTATGTCCTGACAAGTTTACTGCATTAGAACCACTTCTGGCCCATAAAATACTTGCCATAATCCACACTTAGGCCAACTGACATCTGGACCACATGTGGCCACAGGAGACCTGCTGTTATCCAAGTCAGGTTGGCAACTGACATCTGGCCCACACAACACTTGCCAGTGCCATAACTGAGCCATAAGTGCCAAAAGTTGCCTGGATTTGGCTCAGACATATTGGGAATCTGAGTTGTCTTGGAGTTCCATCCAGGATGGGTTACTATGGCTCCTACACAAACACAAAAACAACTAAATTGAACTAGATGAACCAATGCCAAAGAAAGCTTATAGGAAATCGGACTTTAAAGTATTGCACAGTAATAGGAATTCATTGTTGTCTGTCTGTATTTATTTATTCACAGGAAATTGAGCGAAGACTTGAAGCAAAACTAAAAATAAATCAAGAAGCCAAGTAAGTGAGCAGTGGAAATCGCTGTTTTGTTATTTAAATTTTTTAATTATGGATACCACTCACACATTCCTGTCTTTGCAGGAAATCCAGTTTGAAATCTGGTGGTTCACCTGTACGAACTGCTATTGTAATCCAGGACGATTCTCTGCCTGCCGCACCCCCACCTCAGATCCGAATTTTAAAGCGTCCCTCCAATAACGGTACCACAGGAAACTCTGCTTCTTCGTGTCGTCCCTCTCAGCAGATGAAGTCTTTGGCCCAACGAGAAGCAGAATATGCAGAGGCCCGAAGAAGGATTTTAGGTAGTGCTTCTTCCGATGAAACACCTCAGGACAATCCAAGTCAGGATAGGTACGACATGATGATAGTAATAATCATAATATTCATATCTGTAATTGTTGGAATTAAAAGAAAAATACATAGAAATGCAAAAATAATCCTGTTCGTTATTTCTCCTGTAATCACTAGGGCTGCTCGTATGACTGTGCAGCAACCATTAGAGCCAGTTCGTCCAAACAATCAGGTGATCCGCCAGCCCACTGGTCCAGATGGCACCTCAGGCTTCCGACTCTGCAGATAAACTGGAGCTGTCTGCTGCGAGGAAACGACTGCCTCCCTGACAGGGCATGGCGAGTGGAAAATTTATGGGGTTGTGCTTGATTTGCAGAGTAGAGTGAGGGAGTGACATATTATTTGATGGCTGTAAGGAATATGAAGACTTAAAATTAATTTCTCCACCCTCTCTCTACTCTACTTGCTTGTATGATCTTTGCCTTTTGCCTTGTCTTTTCCCTCTGTGGAACCTCGCAAGGGGCTGGCAGAGATCACAAATCTCAAACCCCTTCTGTTCCACATTGTGAACAGGCTTCGGCTACACAGCCCCACTCACTGTGAAACTGTGACGTACCATAAGGTGCCCTACGATTACAAGTCTGATTGGCCGGCCATGTGCCTGTGCATCAGGTGTTCGTCTCTTCAGGGAGAATCAAGAGAACTTGTGAATCTGTGGAAAAATCCCCAGATTCGTGCAAGCAGGCAAGTTGGTCTTTCCACTGATGGAGTGTGGGTCATGGCTGGGGGGGTCCACCAGAAGGTCAGCCTTAGTTCTTTGGGTTCAGCGGAAATGAAATGTTTGACAGTGCCAAGAGTCGAATGTATGTTTAGCAGCTTGAGTGCAAAAGGATGGAAACGTGTACTGATGGAACCTGTTCAGTAAAAGTCCAGTGTGCCCAATAATGTGGTTTTAAAAATGTGTGGATGATGGCTGTGGCTGAGTCCAGAACATTTAACAGTCCATAAGTTTGTGTTCAGCACAGGAAGCTATAAAGGAAAGGACCAGTTGGCAAACAGCCTATGGCCAAAGATTATGATCAGGACGGTGTCACTAAATCCAAGCTTTTTCAAGCAATAACTATGAAATAACTTCCTGGATTTTTCTTTTTTTTCCTTTTTCTTGTGTTTAGTTAAAATATTTTGTTTTATTGTTGTTTCTTCATGTGTTTCTTTATTTGTGACATAGTATATTTAAATCATGATATCAGTAGTGCGTAACGAACTAGGTAATTTAGCTGCAGTAGGAAACTTTATTGGCGGTGTCATTAAATTTAATCAAACTGAATTCTAAGGTTTTCATTAACACATGGCTACGTGTGTGTGCTGCCTTGCAAAGTGTAATCAGAATGACAAAGTTGGAGCCCATCTCACAGCCAGCTGTGTTGATACTGATAATAGATACATTTTAATATGTTTGTGCGTCAGCTGCAGTACACCAACTGACAACGTGCTGTTAAAATGATGTTTTATAAATGAATCAAAAATGACTATATAGCACCCAGGATGCATAATGATGTTTTCTGTTGCTACATTTTGGTAAACATTCTGAAAAAGGTGATAATTATATTAGAATAATTTCGAGAAATTTTGGAAAACTCACCTTTTAATTGGTGCGCTTTGGAATGAAGCCAAATTTAACTGCTTGGTTTTGATGAATGTTTTCTTGTGGTGTTTTTCACACAACAGGATTTTACAAAGTTGCTTAAAAACAACAGATTTAAAATGAGAGTTTACAAGCTGTTAAATCAATAATATAGTTACATACAGAGTTAACGATACTGATCATCGATACCAAAATAAATGAACATGAACTGGGTTTGAATCTTATGACATTTAATGCCTTAAATGATAAATGGTCCCTTCTTGCCAACATTTCGGAGCTTTTTATGTGCTAATTATAGGTTAATGATATCATTGATGAAATGTCAGAACTGAGGTGTGGTTACACAACCAGAATTCTGGATAATCCACAACCATATTCTTCATACTTTTCCTACTGTAGTGTTGCATTACTGTGCTTCAGCTAGAATGGTTTCCAACAATTTTGAAAGTATCAGAATGAAACCATGATTAATACTTGGTTGTAGTCAACCTTTTAAAAGTGCAGCATTAATTCAACCTCAGTAGCTGGTGAAAGAAGAAATATAGGGTCACCTCAGTAAGTTATGTAATCCACATTTTCTAAGTGACATGGAAGGTTTTCATCTGTATTTGTACATACAACATTGAAAATACACTCACCTTATAAACTGTTTCTAGGGATTTGGTTCTGGTACTTAAGCTAAGGCAATTTGTGATCATTTGAACTGAGAAGTAAGTACCCATCCTGTACCAGTGTGATCTACCCATGATGCTGTACTCACATCAGTCATAATGTCATTTGTCCAGATTGAGGCTCATTTGATGTCATTGTTTTGAAACTTGGAAAAAATACCCTTTAATAAAACACTCTAAAAAGATTGGCTTGCAACATTTTTGTTTTTTATTTTGTGAAATGGATAGTTGTCTGGGAAAATTTTAAATAGGTTATTAAAGCAATTTGTTTTATATATTCATTTATGTAAATGTGAAACGATTTTCTAAAAATCAAATTGAGCCTAACTCAGCAACAAACTGATTTTCAGGATTTTGTTTTTTCAGGTTCCTGCTTTGCAGAAACATAGATAAACACACAAAACATCAGTGCAATCAGAAGGAAAAAAACAGTGGTTGAAGGTGTCAGAGAATTTGAATGACCTGATACAGATTTATTTGATGATGAAAAAATGGTTTGAGAATACTAGCATGAGTTTTTAGTAAGTTCTTTAGGTTATATGTATCACAAGCATGAGAGACATTTAAATAATATGTGTTTAATAAATTACTTAATTTCAGAGAAATAATTTTTGAGGTGTATTAAGTACTGCTGGAAAAAAGTAAGAAGGGTTTTGGGATAGTTATTGTAAAAATAGAATAATCATTGAAGGAATTTGCATTTTTGTCATGATCAGTGAGTGGTAATCTGTTGATTTTCGGAAGTTCTCATCACAAATGGATTTAACTCTGTCCCTTAGTATTCTTGGATTAGAGAAGGCTTAAATAATTTGTTTTTCACAGTTTGGTTGGCTTTTGGCAGCACAGTGTTGCATTTATTTCTGAATTGCACAAAAATGCGCTTTTTTCAGGTGTTTTTGAGAATAAATGTACCATCAGTACTTCTTATCTTTTATGCATTTGACTGAAATGGCATTTTCATTAAAATTATGGACGCTGGATTTAATCAAACATTTAAATATGTGGTTATAAATTTGTCCATAAATTTGTTTTATTTTCATAAATTTAGGGAAACAATTTTAATTTGCTTTGTGTATCTTTCTGTAACTAATAACTTTAAATTGTTCTTTATATGGGGAATGCTTGAAATAAGTAATTGATTTGAATAGATAAGAAATTTCTCCAGTAAGCTGTGGGGGTTAGAAACAGAAACTAAATATGAAATTTGAGCCTCAGAACAGGAAAAACATACATGCGTCACGCCCAGGTAATGTGATTTTACTTAGTGTCCTTTTTTGTACTGAGCACCCTGTGCAGTCACATTAAGCTGAGGCTGAAGACTGCAGATGCCTGTAAGAGAATCTGATGCAAAGGCATGCATTTCCTTTTTTGTTGTTTGTGTTGGTCTTAGTTACAAAAGAAATTTGTTACTTCAAACTGAGATTTAGCAAGGCTTGTAGAATGTAGACGTGTCTGAGAAAATATTTATTTAGTTATATGATTTAGTTATTCTTGCACTTTCTTGTTATATCTTTTAACATGCAGTTGAAAAAGTATGGATTTCAGATGGAAGTTTGTCTGGAAGAACATGAACAGAAACAAAATTTTGCACCGTGTGGGCTTTTGTAAAATTTACTGCTGCTGAAAAAACTCCCACTGGAGATTTCTTTCACTTTGGTTGCTCAAACATCTCACTGTGAACATGGTAACACTACTGTATGTTTCACTGCAGCCTCACTTTGGGAGCTCTGCTCACTTTGTTATACAACTGACATGCTAAAAAGATTTTTTTTATTATTATTATCTTTTGTTTTGTTTTGTTTTGTTTTGTAAGAAATGCAACACTTAAAACCAGACAAGAGCTTTCCTGAGGAGCATGAATGGCTCAGATGGTGTTTCCTTGGTGTGAATTTGTACCTTGGTGATAATTGCATTCTTCTGCAAGGCAGTGATCACAAACACACCCAAGTCAACCAGAGCTTGGTCAAAAAGATTTTTTGAGTAGCTTCAGTTTTCTTTTCTTCAATTTCGGTGATTTTAAATGCATAAAGTTTCAGTATGAAACCATCAAACCTCTGAACTGGAAGGTCTAACATGGACAGATTAAAAATGATTTGACAAGAGCAATATCTGAAAGTTGTGGTTATTGACTATACGGGAATGAATTACTCTGTTTATCAGAGTCGTTGAAGAACATTTTAGTTCAAACTTGTATGAGTTCTTGTATGTTAATTAATGGTTTGGAGGTGAATATTTTAGATTGCCACTGATTCTAGGTCATAAAATTAACCACTGTTTTTGATACTTTGTTTATTCTGCTGTAGTAAAAAGACCCTTGACATGGTTATGTTTGATTATGTAAATAAAGTCCTGAGTTATTTAGTCTGATAGTCACTCCAGCTTCCTGACCATGTTTATGAGAATTTAATGTGTCCTTGCTGACAGTGGAGGGCAGCATTGCACACTCCAGCGTATAGCCTGCCGGAAAGAACGAGAAGAAGAAGGAAGAAGCTTCCTGACCAGTGAGCGGCGCTGTTTCAAACCAGCACCGCAGTTTCTACTTCGGCCGAGCAGCAGCAGAGCAGTGTATGTCCATTGAAAGTCGGAAGTTGTTTTTAGGCTACTAAAACTTTACAAAATGGCAGAGGACAACAGTTATGAGTCGATGCTCTGTGTAAAGCCAGAGGTTCACGTTTACCGGATCCCTCCACGGGCCTCTAACCGAGGATATCGGTAAGAGCGCAAAGCTGAGAGAAATGTTAGCATGCTAATTTACGAGTTATGCATCCATTATCGGACAGCAAACTGTCAATACTTTTTTCCCTTCTGAAAAAATATTTTCGACGGTGATTGTCCTCACCGTTAGCTGTTCTCACCCCTGTTTACGGGTTTAGATAAAAACAAGGACATATTCTTAAAGCGTGTGGCAACTGGGTGTGAAGTTTAAAAAGCCGTTTATAGGAGAAGTAGGACTCTAACATTAAGACTTTCCCCCCTTTCCTTACACCTGCTGTTATATAAGTTGGTAACTTGTAAGTGAAAAAACGACCAACTACATTTCTGGTGACGTGTTGTGTTCAAGTTCAATGTTCGTCCGATAAAAGTTTAATAGGTTTTGTGTTAACGTTAGCTAGTTCTTCAGGTATTCAGCAAAAGCAAGTAAACACGAGTTTGTCTCGTCTTGCATTTTATTTTCACTGTCCTACATCAAAACCGATTATCAGTCAGGTGGAGGGCAGTTGTTCCTCTAAAGCTTGTAAAAAGAAGATAATTACGTCGACTTTCTGGAGTTTTCAGCTCAGTCTTCCTACAGTAAGTTGTAAAGTAGACCCTTGAGATACAGCAAAAGCTCTGGGAAAGAAAAGCAGGCTTTTTTTTTTTTTTTTTTTAGGTTGTCTTATTATAAGTTTAGTCAAATTAGTAAAACAGTGAAGCTCATTATTTGACAAGATCTGTGGTTATAAGTGAAACTGTGTTACCTCAGGATCTGCTGTTGTAGCATTTAGCTCATCCTGCTGGACTGGATACCCCAGTTCAGTTTGATTGGTCAATCAGTCAGATAAAATCTAATTTTTAAAGTTGTCACCAATTTAAAATGGTCTTTCTTCTGCTGCCAGCTGAAAAAGAGCTCCCCATTACATTTGCCCAATTTTTGTCTTAATTTCACTTCCTCATGATACGAAAACGTACAACTGACAAAACAGACTGTCAGCTGTGCCGATGTGTCTGCATTACACAAACCTCTTTTATACTTTAGTGAGTGTTTCCTGTTTTTCTGCAGTGCTGCTGACTGGAAGTTGGATGAACCGGCATGGAGTGGTAGAATGAAAATCACTGCCAAAGGCAAGATGGCCTATATCAAGTTGGAGGACAAAAACACAGGTAAACAGTGTTTAGATTTGAGAGAACTGTGAGCATCTCACTAAAAAAGAAACTTGAACATTGTCACCAAGAGATGGAGGATAAAGAAACTAACAACTATCTGTTTCTGTGACATAGATGACATTCATGTGACACAAGATTATTTCAAACTTCAAAACGTGATTTACTTGCTGTACTCAAGCACTGCCACCATGCTTTGTTCCATCCATGTATTTAAGCTGTGTTTTTATCCAAACTGTGCCTATGAGTTATTCTTGGAAACCAGACTCGTGCATTTAACATGCTTATGTTTTAGTTTTAGCAATTTGGATCAGTTATCCATCTCTTTCTTTGCTTCATGTGAGCCAAACATGTGGTTTGTCTTTGCTTGTAGATAGACCACATATGTTTCTCTTACTTATTTAGAGTTTGTGCAGCATATTGTTGGTACGTCATATTTGATCGTCCATATTGTCCCAACTTCATTCGTAAGAAGTGGTCTGACAATTATGCAAGTCCTTTTATATTAACCAGACCAGTTTTTTTTTTTTTTTATAATACTTTACTACTTAACAGTTACAAAAATATGAACAACAGAACGGTCAGAACTCATGACAAAGCTTTCAACTATCTACTAATGATGACAGGAAATAACTCCGAAGTTGGGTTTGTTGTTATTTGGTTTTTGCAGGAGAACTGTTTGCACAAGCACCAGTTGAACAGTATCCTGGTTGTGCAGTTGAAGCAGTCACAGACTCCAGCAGGTATTTTGTTATCAGGATAGAGGACGGCAATGGTAAGAGAACCAAAGATGAATTCTGGCTTTCTGCCACAGTGCATGTTGATAAATCTATTCATGATTCAAATATGCAAGCACACTTTTCTAATCTTTAGAAAAATATGTGAATTTGATCTAACTTAAAAGTAGTGCTTTATGCTGTTTTTGGCGACTTTGTTTATCTCATGCTTTTTGTTTTTGTTTGAAATGTTTGTCTTTATAACTGCATTGTCCCATAAACAGACTGCATTTATCTGAGTTATTCCAAGATTTTGGGCAGATGGCCTTAAGTAATTGAGTAACTATAAATAACTGCCAAATAACAGTCCTTGTGCCTGCTTTTCTTTAAGGACGCCATGCTTTTATCGGTCTGGGTTTTGCTGATCGTGGAGACTCATTTGACTTCAATGTTGCTTTGCAGGACCATTTTAAGTAAGATTGCGCAAGTAGTTTTTTTTAATTTAATCTACAGTTAGCCATGTATAAATAACATCATCTATGCAGACTGACCTGAACATGAACAGATTTCACATGACCTTCTCACATGTTTATATGTTCATCTGTTAAATGTTCAGTTGTTAAAGCGATGCACATTAATCATTATGTACATCAGTTTCACACACTCATCTGTTTTGTGCTACCAACACCAATGGGTGTATTTTGACAAAGTTATCAAAGCTATGTGTAAATATGCTATCAGACATAAAACAGACTAATTTTAAAAGACACTGTTTTATATTTTTCAGGGACTCTCTCACAATGAACCCAGTGTTCATGTTTTACATTTACACCTGCTGAGACAAACTTATTTTCCAAGAGCAGTGTCGCTCCATAGATGGAGCCATAAGTAGCCATCTATATTTCCTACAGCAAAGTCGCATCACAGAAATAAGATTGCACACTGTACTATATATGCTTTATTAGCATATAAATGGCAGTTGCAACACTGATACAATTTTCAGATCAAATGGTAAACTTATTGATTTGGTGCTCAGCTTTTTGAAAAGTGCCTAAAATGATGTTTGGATAAAGTCTTAGGTCTAGATTAGCATCTTGCATCTTCTGTTTTTTTTAGATTGGATTGCAGTCTGTGGCCTAAAAGAATTCGTAAATTTGGAAATGTAACACTTTTCCAACATCTCGCATGTCTTTTTGCAACTTAAAAAAAATGGCAGTTTTACCCACCAGTGTCATTGATGGCAACATGAAATGAAAGCAAATATCTGATAATAGTAATTCATGAAGATTGCTTTCTTATTTGACATCCTATTGGAAGGTTTTGTTGTATTGTTGTAATTTATACAGAACGAGTCAATGGTTTAGGCTAGAGATGTCTGAAATGATCAACCTACCCATATTATTGGCTGATATTGGCATAAAAATATGATAATACCTGCTAGTATTTGACACATGGTAGTCAGATGTCCAAAATGAACTCCTCTGGCTGAGTTAAGGCTATTTTGGGATATTTGCTCTTGGAGCAGAATATTGTTGCATATAAGCGATACAACCTCACAGTTGTGTGCATAGATCAGTGTTGGTTGATATCCAATCTTATAATAAAAGAATTGGACAATATCAGTAAATCAGATATCTATAAAAAAAAAAAGAAAAAAAAAAGGCAATATCGAACATCCCTAGTTTAGGCATACATTAATGATAAGATGCACCAAAATGTTGGGCTGGTACTGTATATTATTTAACAAAGAAATAAAAGCATGGATATATTTTGGATGTTGAGCTTAGAACCTCCAAAGATTTCTGATCATCTGTCATGCCAATACAAAATAATATCTGGCTGAAGAATCGACCCTGATTGGATTAACAGAATTATTTCTTTGACGTTTAACTCCAAAGGTGGGTCAAGCAAGAAGGGGAACTTGCTAAACTGGAAGCCTCTCAAAGTGAAGCACCTAAACTGGACCTGAGCTTCAAAGAGGGTCAGACCATCAAAATCAGCATCGGGGTGAGCGTTTAACATCAACGTGACAGAAATGAGACAACATAAGCTGAACTCTGACACATTTTAAGAGTACAGAAATAAGTGGCTGAAACATAAAAACATGTTGAATCTGTCACAGAACATAAAGAAGAAGGATGCAGGTGGTGCCAAACCCCGACCTATGGGTGGCGGTCTACTCCCACCTCCCCCAGGAGCAAAGGTAGGAGGTTTCCTGCCACCTCCTGGAGGACAGCCGACTGTTTCAGCTGCTCAGCCAAACGCTGGTAATTGTCATACCTTTTTAAATGCATCGTTTTTATGAGACGTGAAGCTGAATAAAAGCTTAAAATACTCAAAGTTTTTCTTCACGTTCAGCTCCTCTTTTAGACTTCGGTTCTCCTGTTCCTGCAGCTCAACCCAGCTCTGACTTGTGGGGTGATTTCACATCTGCAGGTTCCAAGTAAGTTTTTCAGAGCATGTCACCATCACACTGATTTACCACCTCATCTCATTTCATTTCTTTGGTTCCTTGCTCCACCAACACTCTCATCCCTCCCCCCTCCCCCCACAGCTCCAACAAAGATGCTGTCAAATCAGGATGGGTGCAGTTTAGTTGAGCCATAAGAAAATGTGCACACACTCAGGTTCCACACATTCCTCGGACAGGACGATTGTGACAAAAAAAGAGGAACTGCTAGCAGGTTTCACCGGCTCATTCACTGCACTTACTGTTCAAACATGAAATAGCCCACTAACCAACACACTGTGGAGGAACAAACAATTATGTACATACTTTTTACACTTCTTTTTCATTTTCTGCCACATATTTGGATTGGATTTAGTTGTCACTCTGCTCTTTAAGACAAGTGTCTGTGATTGAAGGGAAAAGCTGACTCTTTACACTAAGCAGGTCAAATTTTCCTCCACTGCCTGAAACCAGAGGCTCCTTATATGGATCATTTCTAGACCTTTCACTGTTAATCTGTTAGATTTTATAGTCTTTGTATTTTCTCTACATCATGCATACAATTTTCTGCTCCTGTCGTTGAATGATGTCATTGCACCAGCATCACTCATCTCAAGTCTTTGTCTTTTGGGAAAATGGTTGACGTGTATCCGTTTTGCTTAGCTGTGTACCAGCATTTGTGTTTTGTTTGCAACTGTTTTTATGTTTCTGTATTTTGTTTTTAGTAAAACTTAAAAGCTTTGTTGATATTTGATTATTAGTTTTACATTAAAGCTCATACCAAGACTTTCTTTCTTTTTTTTTTTTTCTATTTTAAAAAAATCATATAGTCAACATTTATGGTTGATATGTTCGTCTATCTTTATGCAAACCCCTCATGTCTTCATGCTGTCTAGAATGTGCCTTTTACCCAACTCAAATGTCCTTACTCTTCCCAGCTTTGATTAAGTGCCTTCCTGAAAAAGACATAAAATGTATAAAATACAAACCTATGCCCTTGTGTAAATAAACTATATATTTCATTGGTCTGCTTGTTTTTAAAGTTTGTTATACTGCACAATTTTACTGTACCTGTAGTCTATATAGAGCATCAGTTTCTTATATATTTGGTCTTTGTGACTTTATTCTCTACCCTCCACACTAGCAGCCATATTCAGATTACACTGAGGTGATAACCTCTAAGCTTTCTGGAAAGAGGACCATGTGATAAGAAATTGGGCTAATTGTTTATTGAGCAAGCTCAAAACAACAACAAATAAAACCTTATTGAGGACATTTTAATTGCGAATTTTGTATGAAATGCTAAATACACTACTCAATAAATAGATAAAGGGAACACAAACGTTACCATGTAACTCAGTCACATTTCTATCTGTCTAGAAATATAACCGACAACAGATATGAGAGGCAGACATCAGAGCCTTGAGATGCTGTGGAGAACGTTCTGCTGCCTGTAAAATCCTCCAGCATGATCGCTTTGGCAGTGATGATCTATGGTTGCATGTCATTGGTTGAGGGCCACACAGAGGTCCATGTGCTAGCTAGAGGTATCCTGACTGCCGTTGGTTACTGGGGCAAGATCCCCAGACCATATGCTGCTGCAGTGGGACCTCAGCTCCTTTTGATGCCTGATGAGGCTGGAGAGTGTCAGCAGTTCCTGCACTGATCTAGACTGGCCTGCCTGTTCATCAGAGCTAAATCCAATGATGCGCCTCTATGGCATCATGTCTCACTCCATCTTCCATCACATGTTGCATCAAAGACTGACCAGTGGTTGACTGCAGCCTGATCCAGGTCTGAGAGGAGTTCCCTCTGGAGAACATTGCATTGTCTCATCAGGAGCATGCCTAGATGTTGTAGGGATTCATACAGCAGGGTTCCCCAGTTCAGTCCTACGAAGGCTATATTCCTGCTGGTTTCTGTCCCCGCTCTAACACACCTGAGTAGTTGTGGCCCTCATGGGACCAAATTGGGAAACCCTGACATACAGGCATGCAGAGGCCACACACACTGCTGAACCTCATTTTCAATTATCTTAAGGAATTTCCACAGTAGTTGGGTCAGCTTGTGATCTCCTTTCCACTTTAATATGAGTATGACTCTGAATCCAGACCTCCATGGGTTAATTATTTTAATTTCCATTGATAATTTTTACGTGACTTTGTTCTCAACACATTCCACCATGTAATGAATAAAGATTCCTAACTGGAATGTTTGATTATGAAACACATAACTGACTTTTTGTTTTTAAAAAAATTTCCTTACTTTTTACATGAGAGATGACAACTTCAGTTGTAATTTAGAGAGAATTTTTTTTTCCAAAAAACTAGACGTGCCACCCATTTACAGTTAATAACAATGGATACAGTATCTGCTCATGTGACTCACTGGTTTCTGAAGAGCTAAAAGTGAAGATTGGGCAGTTCCCACCATCGCCATCTTCGCTGTGTCGCATGTTGTCAAAGAGAAGGTCGCTGTGAGCTTCGGGGCGAATGATTGACAGCTAATGTACTCTGAGCTAAATGCTAACCTGGAGCTATCGAAGATAGGCAGGCTGAAGGTAAGGCTTGCTCAGCCTCACTTGAGGCCTGCAGTTGTCCCACTCTGCTACAGAATAAGGACTTCCTGGGAGCAAGCTGGGAGCTAGCTCGGGGTGAACGGGTGAAGTACAATTTTTCCCCATTTCTGGATGGCTTTATTTTCTCCACCTGAGGCGGCAACTTCCAGTGGACAAGTGTGAAGCTACTTGGAGGTCTTAAAAAATTGTAAAGTTTTGATTTGAAAACACTCTAAAAGTTTTATTCGAGCATCTAAAAGTCTGAATTCTAAAAGATTCAGCAGTTGTCATAATTTCCTGAGCTTCTGAGAAGCTGCAGTACACCCCCAGGAATGGCACCACCTAGGGGTGTACGGTACTAAGGGCTAGTATCATCAATAATGATACGATACATTTTAAAGGTGGTATAGAAGATGTGCGCATGATGAGAGCAGAAATGATTGGTGGATGTTTGCTAATGTGACTATGCCTCTGATTGATCATGCGCCCTGGCTACTTGGCCACAGGGATGTCCCCTTGGCTGAATGGTCAGCATGCATGACTCTCACCTGGGAGTCTGGGGATCAAATCTCACCCGGGGCCTCCATTGCGTACCTTGCCACGTTCTGGCGTTGTCGGCAGGATCCATGTGCAACGCTGGTAAACAGTCCATGGATTCATTATTGGTGGCACCCTGTGTGGAGCACGAGGATGTGCCTGTGGAAAGAGGAGGAGAGATGTGGTAGTTGACGGTCCTGTCACTATGCCTCCGCGTAGTCCCTTTGGCTGAATGGTCAGCGCACATGACTGTCAGCTCGTAGTCTGGGGATCAGTTCCTGCTTGGGCCCTCTGTTGTGTACCCTGCCTGCCACATTAATACTTTCACAGCTGATGTATAGTATTTTTATATTTAATTTTAATTAATCATACCTTATTCATACCTTAATTTCCCTTCTGGGATAAATAAAGTATTTTTCATTTTCATTTCATTTCATTAGGGGGCAGTGAACCAAATTTCATGGAATACTGCAAAAAATATTCAAAGAAACATCTTCCTTACCACCTTTAATAGGGCTGTCAAATTAACAGATTTATGAAAAGAGATTATTCTGTGGAATCTATCTTTTTTTTTTTTTTTTTTAACTCAATGCAAACAACTAAATTATTATCCATACCATTAAAATTCAAATTTGGCATTATCTCAGTGAGAGAAGTGGATTTTTGGCATGTAGATGCTTTGTTACTAAGGTGAACTGAATCCAACCAAAACCATACATCTTCCTGATTTATGAAGTTTGGGATAGTTTAAAGCCTTCCATTAAGAATTTTTATAATCAAATGTACAGAAACAAAGTCATCACTGGTGCCATTTTAAATGTCTGAATTTGGCATTATCCCAACGAGAGAAGCTGATTTAGGGAATACGGGGGCCTTGTCATAGCGTTGAATCGAATCCTTCAAAAACCATTTTATCCTCCATATTTATGAGGATTCTGATAGTTTGTCCCTTCCATGGTCTGCCCCCCCCCCCCCATCAAAATTTGTCTAGACCCGCCCGTGCGTCACCATTCTGCATCGGCGCTGCTGGGATTAAAAATTAAGCTGTTTTGTTGGATGCAAAACTAACTTCTTAGCGTAATTTGCGTCATTAACGTTCTTTTTAATAGTTTTGAAAGTGTCAGAGGAGATGAGCGTGTGATCCTGTGATGACAGCAGACCTCTGTGTGAACTGGAAGTCCCTCCCCGGAAAAAGCATGGAGAAGGTTTCGGAACAAGGCAAAGGCTCCTGCAAGCAGCTGATGTTCGGTTTATAACTGTATGGACGGGTTTATTTCTGCAATTCTTGTCTGAAAAACCTGATGAGCGTAATGGAGGGACGGCAGGGTAACGCTCCGCAGATCGATCACTCGAGGTGAGATTTCACAGAAAGTGACGCGGATGTTTAAACCACGAGAGCTGCAGACACGACATAGCTTAATTATGTGGATGTTGCTGCTTAACACGTTTTCATGTTTGAAACTGTTTCCACAGCGGCGTGTTTCACTATAAAACCCAGCTCTCAGTTAATCAGTTAAATTTAGCAGGATGCTGCATGGATTAACGTACTCTTCTTCCTCCTCCTCCTCCTCCTCCTCCTCCCGCCTCAAACTCCTCCGCACACTTTTGAAAACTTGGGCGTGTCTTTCTATATGTGTTTCTGTTCTTTGTGTTTTCATAATGAGGATGTTAGTGAAGAGACAGTTGCCTTTGTTCCTTTTATGCGATAAAAACAAACAAAAACTGATCTCAGAACTGGAGAGGGATCACAAGTGGGGATGCTTCATGGCAGGTAAAAGTCCTCATGATGGGGGTAAATCACAGTTTGGACTGTCCAGATGATAAGTTAACAAATATCAAGGCTGATCTCAGATAGAAAAAAAATCTCATATCTTTGAAATTAGTGACATACACTAACAGACCAGCCGGGGGCGCAACAGATTATAGAATAAAGTCAGACAGTTGCTAATGCTGAGTAATTACTGGCAAGTTACATAATTAAACTTTTAATTCAAGTCCAGCAGTCACCCTTTTTATATATTTAGATAATTGAAAAAGAAAAACTTAAAGGCAAATCTATATATTGCTTCATGCATGATTATTTTTTGTGGCCCTGGATGTAGGCTACATTGACCCATGTTGTCTTGATCTCTAAAACACTGAGTGAATGTTCTTTAGTCACAACAGTAACACCTGCTTTTTTTCTGACATACACATTGAAACAATATGTTTTGGTAAATTGCAATGAGTTTGTATCACATTATTGTCAAGAATGCAAAAAAAAAAAAGATTTTGCTTTCTTATTATACTCTGATTTTGAAGTTATACAAAAATTACAGGGAAAAAATCTCACAAGCATTGGACTACAAATGTTAGTGTGCAGGCCTACGGTAAAGAGTGGTAGTTAATGCAGAGTGGGGGGTCTGGTATATATCACAATGATCCTCTTGTGTGTAACTATGGCAATTCAAACACCACAAAGGCAGTGTCCAGTCCTCATGTTCATGGTCGTGTCATGTCTCCATTTAAAGCAAGCAACAAATAAACATCTGTTGTTCTGAACTTAGGAATACTTATATGTAATAAACATAATTTTAAATAAAGGGGGAGAAAGTACATATCCAGCATCCAGGCACAATTCTGTTTGTGTGTTTTGTTGCTGTACCACTGTACCCAGTGTCATTGTTAGCTGTTGGCTAAAGTTTGATAAGAAAAAAGCTACCTTTAAAAAAAAAAATGTTTTTGTAAAGCAATGTTTACTTAAATATATTTATCTTTTTTGTTGTTGTTAAAAGAAATCTTTAAAAAAAGATTGTTTTTTTGTGTTTTTGCTTGTTCTTTTTTTTTTTTTTTTTTTTTTTTAACTGAAATCTTGGAAATTCCAACTCAGACATTTAAATGAAACACACTAGCCTATGCCTCTTGGACAGTGGACTTGATTGGAAATATGGGTTTCTTTCTCAAGCTGCTTTAAAGGCTACAGTATACTTCTCCGACTACGTAATGCGTTATCCAACTGCGTAACGACGGAGACCCCTCCAGCCTTCATAGTTCTCCGTCATGCTGCCGGATACGCAGTGCAATTTCCCGCCCGATAAGTAGGGGTCGTTACACAAGACTGACCTACTCATATGATGCCGTCCGAGAAAGAAAGACTATTGTTGTTGCTGCAGCTGAATAACAGAGATATTTTTGATGCCAAACACAGACGATGGGGCAATTTTGGTATTTCCTCACTTCTTCAGCCAAACGTTCTTGGTTGGACTCATATCTACGTCTTCGTAGGCTAGCTGGTTTAAAAATGGCGCTGCTAGTGTTTACGTGAGAAGGGTCTATCTGCGGCTCGCAAGACAGGGGCGTGTCGTAGTGTGGGCGTGTCGCAGTGTGGGCGTGTCGTAGTGTGACGACACGCCCACTAGGCCAATGAGAGCACGGTAAAATCTAGCCCTACCCCTGACCCTTCCCCTAAACCTAACCAGACCCACCCACACTACGACACGCCCACTGGGTTGCAAGCCGCAGATAGATACATTTGGTTTACGTAGTGGTAGACCAATCACAGCCCTTGCCGTCTCCGTCGTCCCTTGACGGAGTGGCTGACCTAAAAGATATTTTGTGCAGCCAGAGACAACGGAGAGGCTCTCCGACAGGCTCTCCGTCGACGTAGAGGGCTCTCCGTAACCTATGTAGAGCACTTTACGGACGTAATTTATAGCCTAATATATAGTCGTCCGTAAAGTGCTAGCCTAAGCTAAAATTAGATATCAAAGAGCTGAATAAAGTGCAGAGTGCCAAAGTGTTAGATGTGTAATTACTGTATATTGAAGGGTACCCGATTACACAGTCAATTTAAAGTGCTATTTTAAATGCTCAGTACTCAATACATATTCATCAATTAAATAAATACCAGCAATGGTAATTATATGATACTGGGAGTATCCATTTTCAAGAATATAAAGTGCGTCTTGCCTTGCACGTAGTCCCAATACCCAAAAAGTAAATAAAAATATAATACATTGTGATAATTTTTATGGGGAAGGGGTATAATGATAATAAAGCAGTAATGTTGATGTACACAGTATACAGTAGAAATTGTGAATGGTACCCCAACAATTAGCTAACATTAAACAAATACAGGTACTAACCTACCCAAGAAATTGGAATATCCTGAAAAAGTATTTCTGTAATTCAACTTAAAAGGTGAAATTTACACATTGTTTAGACAAATAATATGTGAATCAATATATTTAAAGCTTTTGTTTGTTTGGATGTTGCAGATTAGGACTTGCAGCTTAAGAAAACCTCAAATTCTAAAACTAAAAAAATTTGAATACTGTGAAAAGCTCCAGTACTGTAGGCTGTCACATTGTGATCAGGTAAGTAATCCAAAACACCTCTATAAGCGCCCTGAGCCTTTAAAAAAGTCCCTGTCTTGGTTTAGAAGAATTCACAATCATGGGGAAGACTGCTGATCTGACAGTTGTGCAGAAAACCATCATTGACTCCCTGCAAAAGGTGGGAAAGACACAAAAAGTGATAGCAAAAGAAGCCAGGTGTTCTCTGAGTGCTGTTAAGTAGTAAGAAGTGTGGAAGAAAACGTTGTACAAGCCAGAGGGCTGACAGCAGCCTGCAGAATATGTAAAGGGCCATTCAAAAGTGTGGAGGTACTTCAAAAGGAATGGACCTCTGGGCTTCATTAAGGCCAGCATAAATGCAGCTGTCAACCAGGACATTTTGGAGCACTTCATGCTTGCTTGCCTTCAGTGGACCAGCTGTATGGAGATGCAGACTTCATCTTCCAGCAAGACTTGGCACCTGCCCACATTGCCAAAAGTACAAAATCTTGGTTCATCAACCATGTTTGATTGGCCCACAAACTCACCTGACCTGAACCACATCGAAAACGGTGGGGCATTGCCAAGAGAAAGCTGAACAAGAGGAGACCAAACAATAAAGAAGAGCTCAAGGCTGTGATGTTGGTCATCCATAACACCTGAGATATGCCAGAAGCTGGTAGTATCCATGCCATGCCGGGTTAAGGCAGTCATTCATGCAAAAGGGGCCCCAACCAAGTACTAAATACAGATGCAAGATTTCACTTTAGGAGGCCTGAATTTTTTGTATATAAAGTACTTTTTAAAATTGATTTCAAACAATATTCAAATTTTTTGAGTTTTAGAATTTGAGGTTTTCATAAGCTGCAAGTCCTAATCAACAACATCCAAACAAATAAAAGCTAGAAATATATTGACTCACATATTATTAGTCAATACAATATGTAAATTGCACCTTTTAAGTTGAATTATAGAAATACACAAACTTTTTCAGAATAGCTATTCTAATTGTTTGGGTAGTACCTGTATACAGGTTTAGGCATGGTTGTGGCCACAGTGTCTTCCAATAGCCAAACTTTAAGATGTTTGGCAGTAAATGAGGTCATTGTGTTTGGTATTGAGTTCCAGGTGTGAGAAGCTCGAACAGAAAAAGTGATTTGATTAAAGACACTCTTTTTAAAAGGAACTACACAGTCACCTCTTGTTGATCTGCTTGAGTTTTTCTTCACAAATTCTTGTAGACTTACTACTTTTAGTTTATTTTTTAATCTACCGGAGGAGATTCTTTTTCTTGGAAAATTTTGTAAAATAAGATAGAGTTGTTTTCTTTAACAGTGTTGAACTTGTCCCAATTAAAACCCTAATGGTTTTTAATATCCAACAGTGATGGTTCCATGTGTTGGGGGTCCTGTCACTAATATAAGCCTCTGATTGATAACGTGCCCTGGCTACGTGGCCACAGGGATCTTACTTTGGCTGACTGGCAGCCTGCATGACTCGTTCGGGTTGCCTACCTTGCCGCTGTACGTTTTTGGTCTTTTATCCAAAAACGTACATGTCAGTAGGCCCACTGAAGCAATACATTTATGGAAACTAAAAACAAACCAGTTTGACCTGCTGATTTCACAGTAAAATTAGGTCCGTATTTTGTTTCACGATGATCACAATACTTTTTCTTCTGCAGCACAAACCCCATTGGTATTTCTGTATCTGTTGCAACAATTTACTTTTGAATTCGCACTGACTTAACTTATTCTGCATGGGTTATTTCTTCAAACTTGCACGATAAGGAAATTTACTGAATTTTGTCAGTAATTTCTCCACCGCTGAGACCAGCTTGGCTTTTTCGAAACCTGCTGCCTAATTTTATGCAAATGAAATAAAGCAGAACAATGCATCTTTTCAACGCATCTCCGTTTTGGAGTTTGTTATACAGGTCCAGCCTGATCCTGGCGCAGACTTCCAGGCTTGAAAGCTGAATTTAAAATTAGTGTTTTTGACTTATTGTGCTAAAGCAAATTGCAACTCGTTTGACAATTGATTAGCCCATATTAAATTTATTTTAGTTCAGTAATAACTTGACTCTTACTACTTTTAGTTTTACTTTGAATCGTTTTTATTTCTCGCCTTTATGGCTTCAGCTTCTTGATTTGCTGCTGAATGAATGTGGGGAGTGAGAGCATAGTAACGGTGGTGGAGGTGGAGGGGGTGCACTTTAAAACCTGCTAATCCTGCTGTCCTCAATCTCTATCGGAGGAGGAGGCGACAGGACGGACAAACTCAGCTCCCCTGTGCCCGCAACTTTGTCGGCACACAAAGCAGCAAATAATCAACTCAACCTCGTAGACTTTTATTCTTTTTCAAAACCACTGGAAAGCAAAACAGGCCATTTTTCAGCTTGTGAAGACGTCTCATTTACTTGGAGTTAATCCTATTTCCCCGGAGGATTTTTAAATAGCTGCCAGTCGCGCCGCGATGAGCGCTGCGGAAAATTCAGACACGGACTCCAACAAGCTGGAGTCTGTGATCCAGGTGAGGCATCGGCTCAAACCTCACATGGTTTGTTTCATGATGTGCTGACAGCGTGGTGCGCCATAATAAACCTGCTCATTTGTACTATGCATGCCTGTGCTTGAAGACAGCATTGTGGACTGTTCAGTCTCATGTGGCACAAACGCACACCTCCTCATCTTTAAGTTTCTTATCAGTTGCACATTAAGCCATGCTTCATGTTTTCTTTCATAACTGTCTCTCATAGTGCTCAGTCTTAATGTGTGTGTGTTTTCTGTATCAGCGGCTGGAGGAGAGTGTGTTGTCTGAGGAGAAGAGGCTGACGGTCCATGGGCCTTCACCTGATGAACCCCCTACATCTCTTCCAGCACGAGTGCGAGAGATTGTCACCAAGAACCTCAACGATAGTGAGTGTCCTGCTATCCATTCTGCTGAATCAACACTTTGACCAAATACTAATTTTCTGTTTTCTGGGAGCAGCAGGAGCCATGTCCTCAGTCATGTCCCTCCAGGAAGAGAACCGGGTGCTGCAGGGAGAGCTTGCGAGGTTGGAGGACCTGCTGGCACACAGCAGGGCCGACAGAGATGAGCTTGCCATCAAATATGGTGCAATTAGTGAGCGGGTAAGAGCAAAAAAAAGAAGCAAGGACTGACTATTAGAATCAGCAACAATGGGATGAGAGTTGGGTGAAGGTAGGAGAAAAACTGAGAGAGATATGGAATTAATTCATCATTAATCACTGTTCTTATAAAAAGGCTTAATCTCAATAACTCTCCAGGTATTCTGCTGGACAGAAATTAAGAGGAATGCTGTGGCCTCCTCCCTTTTTATTATTTAGGTGTTTTCTTAGGTCCCTCTTTGTCTGAGATTTGCTAGTCTCCCAGGTGATGGGGGCTGGAATGAACTGAAGTGGAATGTTGCCATGGCGTCTGTCGCCCTGGGTGACTGTAAACAGGGGCTTCAGTAGAGAGGAGGGACGTGGAAGTGGGTGGCCGCCATGACTCGTTTTGGGTAGAACATTTCCAAAACAGCCATGCAGGCTTGGATCCTAAAGCAAAAGATCTCCCAAAGTTACATTTATCTTTAAGGAAGTGACTTCCTTTTACATGACTTAATTACAATTAAGCAATAATAAACAGTATTTGTGGCTGTTCCTCCTATGTCCCTCATTCAGCCACGTTTAGAAAGGATTTAAATAAGAGTGACCTTGGCCTTTATTCTGTTTTAATTAACTTATTTCATTAGATAATGCTGAGGTAGTTTGTCTCCTCACTGGGACACGGCAGCTTTCTGACTGGAATCAGGTGCTGGTGTTAATCAGACAACTTGACATAAGCAACTTTACAACGATGGGGCTGTATTTTAATCAAAATATCATTATATATCAGGAGTATGATCTAAGGTTATTTATTCAGTATTTTTTTTCTGAATCTTATGGCTTTATTTGAGATTTAACGGGATGGTAACAGTTTGAAATGAATTGAGACAGTCAGCAGGGTAACGTACAGTTCCTATGGTGACATATCCCTGCACCATCTGTTATAAACATTTTGTTTTATATTCATAAAGATAAAAATGTTCTTAAAGGAATAGTAAACCCACAGAATGATGTAACTTTATTTTCCACTTACCCTCATGGTGAGCAAGACTCTGGAGCACTTTTTTAATATCTCAAATGCAGCCAGCGATCAGGAAGGCTTCTAGTTTCCACCCAACTTTCATATAATGGAGTTCGCCGGGGCCTGAGCCAAAAAGGTCCATAAAAGTGCATAAAAACTTGTTAGTATTCCTCCATACTGCTCGTTCAATGTAATCCAGGTGTCCTGAGTAGGTAGCGTCCAGAATTGACTGTAAACCACATCATGTAGTAGATTTTTAGAGCCTAAACAGTAGAACATCGTACTTTTGCGAAGCACACATATGCACATTCACCAAACTATGGAAGCCTCTGTGTTCAGAGCCTACTCTGCTGATAATGCAAGCATAGAAGAAGAAATTTGCTGTTTACATTGTGCTAAGAGCCCCAGAGCTGCAGACAAACCAGGACAAACACAAGAGGGTCCAAGAGGGGTTGGATATTAATTTAAGACAAAGAAAAAAAGAAAAAGAGAACACAGGATCTTGTCTGCCGCGGCTTCCGTAGTTTCATGAACGTGTATCAGTGTGCTTGCGGGAGATGAGATGTTCTCCTGTTTAGCTCTCTAAAAATCTACTATATAATGTGGTTTTCAGTCAATTCTGGACGCTACCCACTCAGGACACTTGGATTACATTGGACGAGCAGTATGGAGGAATGTTGACAAGTTTTTGTGGACTTTTATGGACCTTTTTGGCTCAGGCCCCGGCAAACTTCATTATATGAAAGTTGGGTGGAAACGAGAAGCCTTCCTGATCGCTGGCTGCATTTGAGATATTAAAAAAGTGCTCCAGAGTCTTGCTCACCATGAGGGTAAGTGGAAAATAAAGTTACCTCATTCTGTTGTTGTACTATTCCTTTAAAGATTTGAAAAGATAAAGTCTTGGCTTGAATATTCTGTGGTAAACTTGCAAAATAAAACACTTTCAATACAATGAGTGGTGTGGATATACTGGGCTGTACTTGTAGCATGGCAGAATGTGCAGATCTGTGACCACTTAAATAATCTCTGTGTAAATTCTCACTTCACCTGCTGCTTCTCACCTTTAATCAACCACAGCTGGAGCAGGCTCTTCGTTTGGAAACAGGCGAGGGCGACCATGATTCACCGGAGTCTCGCAGTCTGGCTCAACAGAATGTGGACTTGCGGAGGCGACTGGATGAAGAGCAAGCCGCCTACAAGCGTAAACTCACTGCGTACCAGGAGGGGCAGCAGAGGCAGGCGCAACTCGTGCAGAAGTTGCAGGCCAAGGTATGCGGTATTTTCTGTGTTTCTAACACGTAGTCCGTGAGGAGTGCCAGCGGGTGACAGTTTTTACTGCTGCTCCAGGTGCTTCAGTACAAAAAGAGATGTGGGGATCTGGAGCAGATGCTACAGGAGAAGTCCTCGGAGTTGGAAAAACGCAGTATGAGTGTAGGTGGCATTTAATTATTCTATTTCTAATTCATTCTTATTGAATTAATTATCAACATAATAAAGACTGTTTTTTTCCACATTTTTGGTTTTACTTGCATCGCTTCAGTATAAGATGTTTTCTTGTAGGGAAACAGTGAAACATCAAATGGTCGCAATCATGATGAAACAAGCAGCAACCTGGAGGATGCTCTTATCCGTCTGGAGGAAGAACAGCAGAGGTGACAAGCTCCTATTCCTGAAATAATCTCTGCAGATATCTGTTATACAGTCAAAGGAGGGGACAGGAATTCTGCAAAATGAAGCTGTCTGTTTACAACCGACCAGTTGCATTTAGTGGGCTTTGTGTTGCGTGCAACATTTGGTGGAAAGCAGATGTGTGACAGGAACCCTGAGCTTAGATAGCCATTATTTTCTCTTCAAAAAGCTACGCCACCTGTTGCTCCAAAAGTCATACATATCAGAAGTGAGTGTATTATCGTGTTCTGGTTAGCTGTAAAACAAAATTCTATGATTTATCGTAGTTCTGTAATACTCTCCTACTCATGATGAATGAAAGCATCAACATGGTCAAAGGCTATTACCTTTTTTAATTTACTCAGTCCTTTTCTTTGTCTGCAGTATAAGCTGACAACGAGCCATTTATTTGGATATTTGGGGTCTTAGAGGCTCAGCAGTTTAAGCGTGCAGAAATGCAGAAACTGAATGCGCTTGTTAATTTCATTATTTAACAACTTTTACCTGAAGCTGATTCATGCAGCTTTATCTTAGTAGCTGGGTTATGGAACCTAATATTCCAATTAAAATGGTTTTAGAAGCCCAAACTGAATAAAAATGTTCCATATAAACTCCTCAATCGGAAAAAACAGGCAGAAACAGAATGGACTTTTATCTGGTTTCACAGAGGTAGAATATTTTAGTTTCCCAAACTGATTCAATGTAAGGTTTTGTCGTGTAAATGGAGAAACGGAACATTATCAGGCTGCATTCTGTCTGCATGTGCTCTGTCTTGATGTGCGCAGCGACATCATGTCATGCTGTCATAGATCTGCCGATATTACACATCTGTAAGATGGTGTTTTAATGTGATTAAGTGTAGTGTTAGGTGTAAAAACAAAATCAGAAATGATCACATCACGTGTAAGCAGTTGACCTGAGATCTTTAGTCTGAATGATTTCTATCAGAATGAAAAAAGTCTGCATGTAAACGTGTCAGGAACGTGTGGGAACATGGGCAAGTTTAATAAGACAGAGTATTCAACCTTCACTGCAAAAATGTAGAAAATATTCCCTCATTTGTTTTTGTCACATTTCCTGCAGTGTTTTATTGCATAAATTCCCATGTAGAAGTCAACATTGTTGTGTTATCAGGAGCAGCAGTTTGTCTGCAGTCAACGCGATGCTGAGGGAGCAGTTGGAGCAGGCCGGTTTGGCCAACGAGGCTCTCAGCCAGGACATCCGCCGGCTCACTGCTGATTGGACAAAAGCCAGAGAGGAGCTAGAACAAAAAGAGTCGGACTGGAGGAGAGAAGAGGAGGTGAGAGGGGGTGCTCCTCAAACAGTGAAGCATTTTTGTTAAAAAGAAAATTTAACATATCTGATTTTGACTCTGTCTCTGCCTTCCTCATCAGTCTTTCCACAGCTACTTCAGCAGCGAACACGGTCGACTGCTGATGCTGTGGCGACAAGTAGTCGGGTTCAGGAGGCACGTCTGTGAGATGAAGACTGCCACAGAAAGGTAAAATCCCAAACCAAACAAAGTTTCTGATTTTACAAACTCTGGTTGCTCTCATTTCACCCTTTGCTCCCCTCCTCGTATCTCCAAACTCAGGGACTTGTCAGACATGCGTAATGAGCTGGCTCGGATGTCCCACTCTGCTCAGGTGTCCTGCGTCGGCCTGTCTGCAGCGCTGCACAGCCGGGAGGGAGGAGCGGCTCTGGCTCTGGAGCGGGAAAAAGCTCTGAGGGTTCAGCTGGAGCAGCAGCTGAGAGATCGAGTGGCAGAAATGATGAGTCTTCAGACCAGAGCAGATGCAGAGAGGAGTGAGCTTAACGTCAGGTCAGTGAGTGCGTTGAGCTGTGCAGCAGGTTTATCATTTGGCGGCGGTTCAGTTGCCTCTAATTGCACCTTAATTGAGCTCCTATGTGGCTTTTTAAAGATGAAACCATTCTTTTTAAATCATTGGTATGACTGATAAAGATGTAAGATGGTTATCTGTCATGCAGCTAGAGTGATAAAATAAAAGGGCTGAACAGCGAAATAGTTAACTTTTGTTTGAACTGCCAGGTTGTCAGATGTGGTGCGAGAATGCGAGAGACTGAAAGACCAAAACGAGGAGAAAGAGGGTGAAATTGCAACACTAATGAGGCGTCTTGAGGTGAGTGGCCGCTGATGGACCCTGTGATGGTTTTTTGCTGATGAATTTCATTAATCTTACTGGTTTTCCCTCAGGAGCAGAGCGGCAGTGATGAGACTGACATGCAGCTGATGAGAGCTCACACTGACACGCTGTTGGACACTATGCGCGACATCGCTCAGGTAAACAGGACACACTTTTTTACCTGTGGAGTCCCCATTAGCATTGGTGAGTGCTTCATATTTGCCTCCTCTCACAGACGCTTCTGTCAGATGGCGAGTCGTCATCAGAAGCAGATCAGGACAACTCTGTGCCTTCACTTCTGGCACTGATCCGTGACTCCTCTCAGCGCTCCTCCTCTGCTCGGAGGCCGTCGTCCCCTCCTCGAGCCTCATCATTGTCTCCGCTGCCAGACGCGGTGCTGTCGGCTCTCAGATCTGCAGTTACAAACAAGACCCTCCAGCTGCAGGTGAAGTGTTGGTTTGTAGCCCTTCAGTGTGAAACAGTCATGCAAACACCCACTGTGCTTAAGAGGGTCATATAGTCTGAGGAAAGGTTCAAAACACAGCTGACACTGGGACTTTGAAAACAGCATGTTGTTTTCTTTTTAAGCTTCTGCAACCAGCTTTGTGAGCCTGGATTCACTGCTCTATTGGGTGACCAACAGATCTTTTTTTCATTCTTCCATATAAAGTACTTTCTGCAGTCTACAAAATCCCCTCACAGCAAAATGGCAAAAAGCATGATACTACCCCAACCATGCTTAAGAGTTGGTAGGGTGTTTTTCAATGTGTCCACTTTCCTCTTCCAAGCTCGCTCTAGACTTAATGGATGAACAATCCAAGCTTTGTCTCATTTGACTGTAAAACCTTCCACCAGAGGATTTTTGTCCACCTTGGGAGGTGCAAACTGTTGCTGAGCTTAAAATGTGCTGATTTTGTAAGAGTTCCTTTCATGGATGGCATCTTCTGTCCATGATGGTGTTAAACTTACTTGACAGTAGAAAGTAGGGCTTGGCGATATACCGGTATGAGGAGGGAGATATGATGTTTACATGAAAGACATATTATATTTACATATACCATTATATTGCAATATTAGTTGAGCAAATGTATTTGTTTTATTTTTTCGTAATGACCCGGCTGCACCTCGACTAACCAACTTGCCCGATAAGAAACAGAAGTTGCTCTAGCTAGGTATGTGTGGAAGACAATCCAGCCCAACACTTCTACAAAGAAGTCATAAATAGCCAACCAACTATCTTGAATTATTTAGATTAAACAAACATTTCTAACCAGTGTTTTGTCAATTCAATCACTCATGTGGAGCTAAACATGTTTCAATACTAAAAAACAGGTGTTTGATATGAAATGAGACATTCAGACAAATTAGAGTAAAAATACAGGCATATATCGTATATCATCATTTAAAACAAACATATTGTGATATGATATTTGGTCCATATCGCTCAGCCCCCATAGAAAGTGGCCCTGGTGTTCCAGCAGCCTTCATTTGACAGCAAGTTTCCTGTTGCCGGGTTTGTCCTGATCATCCAGATGGATTGACTCTCAGCTGAGCATCACAGTTTGGATGTTTTTCCAGCCCTTGGCAGAGTTGTTACACCTCCCAATAACTTAAGTAAATCTGTGATCCTCTTTCCCGGATCTCTGCTGAGCTTCTCGGGACATTTCCATTGTGTTACAAGTTGTTCAATCCGATTAGTGCCGTCAAGACAAAACATTTTTGTGTTGCTACTTTGTAAGTTAGAAAAAAATAATACATTAGGTTTATCCCACAGATTAAAACTTTTTTCTTGCTATTGTTTGCCTATCACAGTATTATAGATATTAGGATGGGGGATTTGACTGGGTCAAGTCAAGATTCGATCCAATTTGTTGGTTTCCTTAGCTAGGCTATTATGAATCAACTTGAATTACTCTGTCTGTTAAGCACCCTGAGGTGACATTGTCATGAATTGATGCTATACAAATAAAGTTGAATTGAACTGAATAGATGGTTTCCATTGAACATGTTTTCAGGATGTCCGAGGTCGCCTGCTCTCTGCCCAGACCTCTGTACAACAGTTACGAAAGCAGCTTTCAGAGTCTGATTTGGCTAAAAGAGATGTGGAACAGCGGAACCAAGCCCTGCAGCGAGAAAGGGACGCTTCTCAGAGAGAGCGGGAGACTGCACAGAGAGAGAAGGACCGTCTGAAGCAGGAGAGAGACACGCTGGCCAGGTATACCCATGTCACTTCTCCCAGTCTGCTCCTAAACACTGCATCACGCATAATCATAACTCTACAATATGCTCCCTGCATGCAGTGAGAAACTGAACTTGGAGAAGACTATTCAGGCAGCGCAGAGCAGCAATCAGATCCTGCAGATGGACTGCGAGAAGCTTCAGCTGGCGGTGGCATCTGCACAGCGAGAGCAAGACCACGAGAGGGAGGAGAAGGAGGCTGCCATGCAGGAGAGAGACCGGGCAAAGGCAGAGACTCAGAGGATGTAAGCAGGCTAATCGATAGAGATTAAATGAATGTGATGTGGAGACTAATCCGCAAAGTTTAGTGCAGTCAGCAGCACACCTCGTACATGCCCACAGGAAGCCATCCAAAAGATCTGGATTGGCTCCTTGCACATTTTCATATATCTGCTGCTTCTCTTTGTCACATCATCACCCTTGTGACCTCCTAAGACGATCTTGCGCTTTTGTGATTATTTTTAATTACACAAAAACTTTCCCGGAAAATGAATACCTGGAAGTCTTTACAACATGAGTTTTTGTGTAAAATTTAAACTACTCTGCTCCTAAACTTATGAAAAATGAGCATGTACATTCACCTTTGGCACATGATCAAACAGCTGCAGTAAATAATCAATCACTGCACAATTTTTAAATCTTACTCAGTAATTAACCTTTTAAAACCTGAGGTCGGGGGCTTTGAGAACAGATGGTGCCAAACTGAAACAAAATCTACATTCTGGAGACCTCATCCTAATTGTTTCTACTAAAACCTCTCTAAATTCCTTGCAAAGATAATGCTAACATATTGCTCTGTGATTTGATAGTGGTTTATAGCAGCAGCCTCCCAAATGATTCATATTCATCGTGACAGTTTCCTTTCTTTCTTTTCTTTTTTTTTTCTTTTTTTCTTAATAAATATTCAGATAGACCAAATGGTGGCACAGATATATACATTTCATTATGGGCATGCAATTTTCAAGCAGCTTTTAAAAATTGTTACAGGACTTAAAAGGGTTAAATTAAGAAAAGCTGCCTCTCTTAAAGACTTGTATGGCACTTTTTGGGTTCTGCTTTGCTCATAGCAATGAGCTTTGCAAAATACACCATGTATTACACACTTAATAATCTTTGTTTCTGTGATTCAGACAAAAGCAGTGGGATCAGAGCGAGAGTCGAGCCTCTGCTCAGCGTGGAGAGTTGTCTGTGGTGAGGGAGACTCACCAGCAGGGGGAGGTTGAGAGGCAGCTGCTGGAGCGGGCAAATGCCCAACTCACTGAAGCACTCGCTCGGGTGAGAAAGAGGCTCGTTTAACTTCCGCAAAGTTGACACACTGCATTCTTGTGTATGTTTTAACCCAGGTTTTTTTTTGTTTTTTTTTTTTATTTCCCCTGTAGGCCGAGAGCAGCAACACAGAGCTGTCTTTGCAGGTCAGCAAGCTGCAGTCTGAGGATGGAGCTCTCAGAGACTCCCTGGCAAAGATGGGTAGCATGAATGAGGGCTTGGCTCAGGACAAAGCAGACTTAAACACCTACATCCTTCAGGTTAGTTCAAACTGAACCTGTTTCGATGGGATGGTTTTACTTGCTCCTCTCGTTGGGTCTTAATCTTTTAAAAACTGTATGTTTGTGCAGTTTCAGTCTGGAATTGTAACAGACTCCTTGATACGCATTGTGTTTACGAAGCTGTAGAAAAAAAAGTGAAAGTGAAAAAAGAGGACAAGAAGGAAACTGAAATCCTGTCTCTGTTTCAAAGCTGTTCACATTAATAGAAAGTTACAAAACTGATCAAATACTGTACAAGTCTGTATTAAAGCCTCCTTAATTACAGCTTCTTGTATGCGTTCTTCCAATGTGAGATGATGATGAGCATAACATGTTCCCACTGCCTTTAGTATAAAAGATGCCACTTTTACTCCTGTCTCAAAGCTCGAGGAGGAGAAGGCCCTCCTGCAGGCTCACAAACGTGAGGCAGAGCAGGAGAAACTTACCATCAGGGATGAACTGGTCCGATTGGAGCAGGAGCGTCTGGAGCTGGAGTCCGCCCGCATCACACTGCATCAGTCGCTGCAGGATGCCGAACTAAGTCGAGTGGGGATGGAGGCAGAACTGCAGAGTCTCAGGACAGAAAGACTTAAGCTGCAGGAGAGAGTCACCCAGGTAGACAACAAAATTTCACACAATAGAGAATGTTAGGGAGGGCACAGTTTTACTGACAGTCCAAAATTCTTGCAGCTTTTTGTCTGTTAAATAACAAATGAAACATAAAATTTTTCTGATTTCTGCTGACAGCTTTGTGGCGAGGTGACTTCTCTGGGCTCAGAGTTGAGCCTCGCGCGGGGAGAGGGCCAGAGGAACGAGGTGGCATTAGAAGAGGCCGGCCGCAGTCGGGCAGAGCTGGCGCGAGACAAAGCAGCTCTGGTGGTTCAGCTAACAGCATCCGAGAGAGAAAACACAATGCTGTCTGAGGAACTGGCTGCTTTCAGGTGTGGGTGCTGTTTAGTTTATTCATCTTTCTTAGTGTGGCATATGACCAGATTTTAACAGATGGGGTCAAGAAGTTGATAATTAATGCTCTGCAAAGCTTTGTTCCTCCATTGTTTCCCTTGTTGTTACTAAATGCTGTATGTGCTGTGGGAAATCTCAGCCAATTGATTAACCCTAATATAAACCTGTGGAAAAGCTTTATTTTCAGTTACTCCTGTTCATACTATATACAGTATGACAGTCACAGCAATGAATAACAACCCTTGCCTTATGCATCTTTCGTCCCCCGATGCACTGTCCAATCCCACTTGAAAAACAAATTTAGCAAGTGTAGCATGGCTCTCTTCATCACTGTTGAGGGTATATCAGCATGAAGTCAGGACAAATGATAGCTTTGTTGCACATCTCATGTCTGAGACAGCTTATTGCATGAATCTTGTGTGCATGATCTGCAGGTCAGAGCGGGAGTCACTGGAAACAAGTCTGTTTGATGTGCAGCAGCAGCTTGTGCAGGTGGAGTCTCGCAGAGAGCAGCTGGAAACAGAGAACCAAAACCTCAGAGTCCGCTGTGAGGCTGCTGCATGTGAGTGACGATATGAGAGCATGTGGAAGAAAATGGTTATAAACAGAAGATCTCTGTTTGTTGTAATAAAAGATAGTCTGTCAGTAATATGATCTTATTTTGCGTGGTTTCGTCTCTTTTGTCTTCTTGGATGGGACTTCCAGCTGAGCTGAGGCGTGCACGCTCAGATGGAGAAAGTGCATTGGCCCAATCTGAGAAAGAGAAACAGGCCATGACTCAGACACTAAACACTGCACAGCTGGAGGCTCAGCAAGCTTTACGCAAAGCCATCTCTGAGCATCAGGAGGAGGTGGAAAGACTGGTGTCAGAGAAGGTGGGCAGATAAAGGGGTTGAATGTATCTTTAAAGGGATATTGTGTAAGTTCTCCTGTGTTTTATTCACAAAAACTGATTATTTGGTTCAAAAGTGTTTTTTCATTAATCAGCAACCACTCCCATCAACAAACTGAAGTGCTCCTCTAAGTTCTAAATTTGCCATTCGTATCATTCATTTACACATCGAGCGGGGCGGCTCGGTGAAGGCTGTCATGTCGTATCGCCATGTTTTTGAGTTCGGGAGAAGCGTGACGGTAGGAAAACACAGAAACTCACCGGACACACCGGAGTTTTCAGCTCAGTTCGAGGTAATGCCTTTGAAAAGTCACCGCGCTGCAGTGGGGAGAAACTAGCGTCTCACTGATGCTGGGTTCACGTGCAGTCGGGCAGACGGCCGTTGGTAACAAACCAGATGTAATTTTAATCAATAAAGCCGAGCGAAAGACGGTAAAACATGGGTCAGGGAAAACAATACGACATCGCCATGACAACAAATCAGATGTGGACTGATGTCACTGTAACTGACGGACCACATCTTCACATAGAGGCTGGTGATAACTTTACATGCATCGGCTGTCGTCAGTCTGCCCGGTTTCACGCGAATGCAGCATGAAAAGTACGAGGGAGCTGCTCCCGATTACACAGTGTCCCTTTAAGTGCTATTGTTACATTTCTTTCGATGAAACGTTTTTAATAAACGTTTCATTGAAACCATCAATCGTCGTCCCAGTAAATGTGCTCTTTGTCTGCCCCGTTGAACAGGAAGTTGTGCGGCACAGCTTGCAGATGGAGCATGAGACCACACTGAGGAAACTCAGGCAGGAGATGGAGGATCACCTACTTAGGACCAAGAGAGAAAGAGAGGAGCTGCAGGATGAAATGAGGACTCTGCAACATGATCGAGATCAATGTCTGCTGCAGGCAGAGACTGAGAAGCAGCAGGTTTGATCTGAGTCCATGAGTTGAGCAACTGTTGACGCCATATGCATTATTTGCACTATTGTTACCGGGCGGATTTTTATCTTTTTATCTTTTTTATATTCTATCTTATAGTTTATTATATTTTATTAGATGCACCGTGGGGTCGAGTGTAATGTCATTTCATCTGTGTTGTGTGTCCAACATGCAGCACACTTGACAATAAAGTTGAAGTTGAAGTTTGGGGGGTTGTGGAATCATGTTCTGATATTATACTGTTGTCATGGGATGGGACCGAAGTCTTACCATGACTGCAATTTTAACCATTCAGCCTTGTGGTGCTGAATACTGAATAAAAGTAGCAGATTTTTAGTGAACAGCAGATTTTCCTCCTGTTGTAGGCCCTTTCTCTGAAGGAAGCAGAGAAGACGGTTTTGTCTGACAGGGTTTCCAGTCTGCAGGCTGAGCTGTCTGCTGCTGCCCTGGAGGCCGAGCGGATGACCAGAGAAACAGCTCTTTACAAAGAACAGGAGCAGGTGATGAGAGGCAGCGTGGAGATTTTGATTTATCTACTATTCTTTTTTCTTTTTAAGTACAAAACACAAGAAATACAAGCTGAACTCACTCCCCCGAGTGATTTTTAAAAATTTTTTTTCTCCAGATCAGAGTTGGAGCTCTGACCAGTGAGCTAATGGAGCTTCGGTCTCAGCTGGAAGATGCAACCTCTGCCCATGAAAGGGAACTCCACAGCCTAAAAGAAACTTGCACTGATCTTCGTTCACGTGCGAATATTGCTCTCAAAGAGGTAACTCAAATAGGCTGGCGAACTCCCCAGCACCCCTAATGAGAGGCATTTAACATGAGTTACACTTCCATATTTGATGATTTATAGTTGTCTTCTGCCACATTACATCATTTTGAAACAAACGTGTCCTCTGCCCTCCAGCTGGAGGAATACAGAGCTTCTCTCTCTGCTACCGAGGAGAGTCGTGACCAGCTGAGGAGGGATTTGCTCGAGACTGAATGTCGCCTCAACCAAACTCAGGACTTATCTGAGAACTACAGGAGAGAAGGGATGGAGCTACGTCGTAACCTCTCTGATGTCACCAAGGAGAGAGATGCTCTTAACCAATCAAATACTCACCTGAGAGAAACTCTGCGCTGTGCAGAAACAGAGAGAATCAGGTAAACAGCAGAAAAGGAAAGTATTCACAGGGAAATCAATGAAGGTATGCTGGAAGTAGAATGTTTACACTGCGTGTGTGTGTGTCGCTGTCAGTGTGAAACGGCAGTGTGAAGAGAAGGAGCAGAAGCTGGCGGTGCTGGAGGAGAACTTTTCATCCACTCAGAAGGAGGTGGCAGAGCTGCGTAGCTGTCTGAGAGAAGTTGAAAGGTCACGACTCGAGGCTCGGCGGGAACTGCAGGAGCTCCGCAGACAGGTCAGCTTTCACACCTTCACAGCACTTCATAACTTCTACTTGCAGATTTACATTTAGTTTGAAGGATACATGTATATCGCTAATCTGTTTCAACATGAGGAGGTTTTCTCAACATCAATGGTGTTGTTGGCTTTTCCGGTTTCAGTTGAAGGTTCTGGATGGGGAGAAGGAGCAGAAAGGAAGGGAGGTGGCAGAGCTGCAGACCCGCCTGTCGCTGGAGGAGCAAAGAGAAGAAGAAAGGGGGAAAGAGTTTTTCACACTCAAACAGAAGCTCACTGAATCTGAAACAAGCAGAGACTCCCTAAAGAAAGAGGTGAGAGAGGAGCAGAATGACAAGTTTTCATGGCATCTGGTCATACTGCCGTACCGCGCATCACAACTCTTAATCTTTCTCGTAGCTCTCTATGACTCAGAAGCGTTTGATGGAGTCGGAGTCGGGCTGGCGCAGCTGTGAGAGAGAGCTGACAGCTCAGCTTCAGGAGGCGCGTGGCTGCGAGAAGAAGCTCCAGGACGAAGCCAAGAACCTGTCGTTGCGAGCTCAAGCTGCACAGGACTCTGCTTCTCAGTCCAGCCTGCAGCTGAGCGAGGCGCAGGGCCGACTGGCTGCCACAGAGGCCGAGCTGACCCGAGCAGAGGCCTCAAGGCGAGATCTGGAGTTTCGTCTGAGCAGCCTCCAGTCAGCCCTGACACGAACGCTGGGCATCGGAGCAAGCGGCAGGGGAGGCAGGGGGAGGAGCCCAGGAGGGAGCTCCACATCACCTGGCAGTGTGTCACGTCATCATAGTGTCTCACCTCTGCGCTCCTCACTGTCGCCTCCTAAAGGTGAGAAAGAAGTTCCAAGCTTTACTTTCCTTCTCTTACTATGACCCAATCCCAAACTGCCCCCTCCCCCAATAAAGTCCCAATAAAGTCCCACTCGCAGCTGTAGAGGGCGCTTTGATTGGAGGTGGAGGGTGTTAATGGGAATGAGACGCCCTCTTTTCTCCACTGGAAAAGGAAAGGCAGTCATCTCTGTGTCAACACAAACACGCCCGTGTCAAATAAATCTGCGTGGAAATACTTACTCACACTCGTGTGAAGAACAATGTTTTATTTTAAATAAATAATAATAATCATGATCCTAAACAATTAAATAAATTACAAAAATTATTATTATCACTACTAATAGGCCTAATAATTATGACTGCTACTAATTATCATTTATCATTATCTTTATTATTTATTATTGTTGTTATTATTATTATTATTATCATTATTATCATTATTCCAATAAGAGGATTATAATCCAATTTTCTGCCCTACGGGGTTTGAGACGGCCTTTAATATGGCAGAGCCTCTGCGGGAACGTGGAAACAGAGTGTGTAGGGGCAGTGTTTAGGTGCCGGTTTGGGATTGGGCCTATGAGTGCTTCTTTGAGAATCTATAGCCTGCCGGAAATTACAAGAAGAAGAAGAAGAGTGCCTCTTTGTTAATTATTCTCATGTTTATTTGAAACCCTTTTCACTCCAACTTCCACAGCAAGCTCACGGATGTTCAACACAGCAAGGATTTCTTTTTGTTGGTTGTACTGAAAGATTCAGTGGTGGTTAACAGCATCCTTTGTTAACATCTGGGTGTTTTTCCATCACAGTTGAGAATTTGATACATTATTTGACCTGTGTTCAGGCTGCAGTATTGAAACAGACCTGGCAGCAAATGAGGGCCTAGTTGCAAACATACAGTATTAATCCATTTTCTGGATCACTTTCTGAATACCTGTTGGTTTCCGGTGCAATAAAGACATACAATTTACTCTTTGGCAGGTTTGCATATATTATGTGCTCCCTCATGCAAAAATTTGTGTCATTCAGAGAACATATCCTCGACGGAGGTTCAGCATAAGTTAGCACAATGATTCAGGCAGGTCAAAAGAGAACAATTTCATGACGTTGAAAATGCTCGATTATTCACTAACCGATTAATCTCACTTTGTAATGCACCACTGAAGTGTCCGTGGTTTTAAAAACAAACAAACAAATAAAAGAAAATAGTATGATAAATAGATCTTTATTATGACATCAATTAATTTTCTGATGCCTATGTGGGACTAGGTTGTGGAGGCATCAGTCTGAGCAGAGACCAGCTCTCCCAGAGGAACACTGAGCCATTTGCAAGCCAGCTGAGATATAATATTGAGATCAGGGGTGTCAAAATCCAGTCATTGAAGGCAGCAGTCCTTTTAGATGTTTCCCTTTAGATTGAGCAGAACTTGTCAACAACCTTGTTGGAGCCATTTGATTTAAATCGAGTTTGTTGTCGCAGGAAATCATCAAAGACCTGCAGCACAGAGTCCTTCAAGGACAAGAACTTGACAGCCCTGTTCTAGATTGTCTTCTAGCTGGCTCATTTTGATGTGTAGGAGCACTGGTATCCTTCAGAAGCAGCTTGTTCTGGCTTACTATGTTCTTAATTTAAGATAAGATAAGAAAAGATAAGATAAGATAAGATAAGATAAAGTCGTGTACTTTATTGTCCACTTGCATCAAAAATTGTACTGCAGTACCAATCATGACATGCAAGACTGTAATCACACCAAACAAAAACAAAGAGACTAAAAATATGCTTAAAGATCTATAAAGACATAAAATCTGTAAGAATAATTAAAACCCTTTACATGCCCATCAAATCCATTGGAGCTTACAGATAGTAGACCAGCTATTTGTAAAGCAGTGTGATGGAGTGAGGGATGTTTCGGTTTCAGCTGTTTCGGTAACCTGAACTTCCGCTGGACAGAGAGGATACAGGGCCAAACTGGACCTCCATATTGGAGGATGCTTAGGATGATTGTGCTGAAGAAACTGTGAAGGATCTCACTGTTGGCTCCAAAAGACCTCCGTCTCCACAAGAAATAGAACCTCTGCTGTACCTTGTTGCAAATGTCCCCATAATGGGACCATGAAAGGGCGTTGTTCATGTACACACCCAAATATTTGAAGGATGCAGATTGTTTTATGGGTTTGTTGTGTATGGTGACAGAGCCTAGTATGTTATGAGGTCCCAAAAATGACCTCCATTTTGGTGGGATTCAGTGTGAGGGAATCTGGTCTGAGGTCTGATAAGGGCCGACTTTGCTCTGAACTGCCTGGGACAGCAAAGCTGTGAGGATTTTTTCCAGCGATTTCAATGGGACGATAGTCATTGCACTCCTTTGGACATGTTTTCGTTGGAACTGGGACAATATGGGATGTTTTCCAGACTGAATGGACAGTGTGGGTGTCTAGTGGCTGCTGGAATACAGGTTGCCATACTTGAGCAAGTTCCTCCGCGTAGGTCTTCAGAACGGAGGCATCCTCATGGACTTGCCTCCATTAGGATGTTGAAAGTCCTCATCCAGTAATCTCAACCTTGTCCTCAGGTCGTACAGTCACTTGCCTCAGAACATCTGTGCTGCCCTGTTTGACTCCAGCTGACTCAAACCTGGTGAAAGGTGTTCAGCTCCCCAGCAGAGGCCATCTTGTCAGCAGTTACAATCAGACCGTGCTGTGTTCTTGGCATCCCAGCCATATTTTTTAATGGTGTCCCACATTTTTCTGGTGTTGTTCAGTTCCTCCAGACGTCTCCTGTGTGTATCTTTGCTCTCTGTAATCTTGTGCTTCAACTCCTTGTCCCTCTTTTGCCACTTCAGCATGTCTTTGTTTTTGAAAGCCAGGTTCCTCACTGTTATCATGTCTTTTAATGTCTTTTGATATGCAAGGTTTATTGTTTGTTAGACTCAACACACAAATTGATGTAGTCTGTGTTAACAGTACGAGCTGAGTCTAACATTTATCCAGTGTATTTTCTTTTCTTGTTTTGCATTTTACAACCTGTTGAAATTGTGGCAAGGCCTTTTCCAAGTTGCAGATGTTGAGATCTCCCAAAACAATAGCAGGGGCATCAGGAAATTTGGTTCTTTCGGTCACTGCCCATAGCTTATGATCATAGGTGAGGGTTGGTACTAGAAATCTTCAGCTTCACCGTTTAGCAAATCAAGTTGTAAATAAATTTCAGTACAGAATGTGTCAAATATAGCAAAAAAAATATTGTAGGAAGATGGATTACGTTCTTATTTATAAAGAAAAACTGCACTAATGGTGGCCAAAGAGTCAGTTACACGCAAATGATGCATATCATGTAAGAATAAAATGGGTTGGTAAAGCATTTAACAAACTAATTTTACATAGTGCTTAAACAGTAAGAGTTACAGCATTGCCATTGCACACAATTAATTATATCACAAGCAACTGATATTTTGGTACCTCTCCAGTAAAATATTGCCTCTGTTGTATTAGGCCTTATATGACTTTGCTCACCTACCTTTCATTTATTTTATATTTCATTCATGCAGAATTTCGAGGAAGCACACCAGACAACACTCGAGGCTCTGGAGCTGCCTCTCCCGAGAGAGGCGACACGCCGCTGCCTCTCGCTCAGCCAGAGCTCGACTCTGAAACTCTGCGAAGTGGTCTCAGAGACTTCCTCCTGGAGCTGCGTGATGCACACAAAGAGAGGGTAACCATGCTGCACAGACCAAAAAAGGATGCAACACATGTGCCAACACAGATCCATAATAATTTTGAGGCTTTGTTTTGTTCAATGATGATTTTGCAGGATGATGCTCGATGCCAGCTTGGGGCCGTGCAACGGGAGCTTGAAGAGCTGAAGGGGGAACGAGACTCTGCTCATAGTCGCCTTACTCAGCTGCAAAACTCCTTGCAGGCGTGCCAAGAAGGTCTAAATACAAACAAAGAGACATATAAGGAGACTTGAACTTGAACCTTACTATCAGCTGTGCTGATGCACGTTACTGCGTGTGCTTGCAGGAAAGCGAGGACTTGATGAGCGTCTGACCACCACTCAGATTCTGCTGCAGCAGCAGGAAGAGGTGGTGAGGAGAGGAGACAGAGAGAGGAGAGCTCTCACCGACAGGGTGAGGGATTTAGAGCGATCGCTGCAGGCCTCCGATACGGATAAGAAGCACACTCAGGTACACGCAGCCTTGTGCAATGTGTGCATATGTGTAAACTCCATGTATTTGTATTGTCACTTGCTCAGCAGTGAGCGCTGATCTACCACAGTCACCATATGGCAACTCTCAATAGTTGAGCCATATCTAGAGGTGTAAGCTCTTAGGATCTGTAATAACAGCAGATGCCACACACGCAGCGTTACTGTTCTTGTGGCGTCATGTGCCAGCTTTCCATATGTCTGTTCATAATGCCAGCATCTCCACAGAAATTTACCATCTGGATCACAAGAGGAACAAAGACACAAAGTCAATCTCGGGCTTAGTGTGGATATGCAAGTTTTTAATGAATGTTCTTTGAAAGAAGCAAACATGTCAGGGACTGACAGATAAAGGTGGAGCTGCATTTTCTGTCTTCTTGGGACTCTGTGATCTTTAAAACTCTCACCCCAACAGCTAACTAAAAACCTGCAGTCACCATGGTCACTGTCCTCCCTCCATCCCTACAGGATCAGTTAAATAAGCAGCGTGCTGCTGAGATGCGTCTGGAAGCGGAGAGAAGGCGCCTGCGGGAGGCTCTGGAGGCAGCTGAAGCTCGGGCCACCAGGGTCGAACTGGGAAGGCGCAGTCTGGAGGGAGAGCTGCAGAGACTCAAACTGAGTCTGGGAGACAGAGAGGCTGACAGCCAGGCCTTCCAGGAGCGCCATGACTCTCTACTCAAACAGGTGCTGCAGGCTCATACACTATAAGTCATGTGACGCTTTGAATGTTTTGGGCGACCTGGACAGTTTTGACTGTTCTGTTCATCTGCTGAAATGAATTAATTAAATGAAACTACTCTTTTCTCTTTGGATTGCTGCCAAGTTTACCGTTTTTTTTTCTTACAAACTGCAGGTGGCGGAGGGAGAAGCCCGTGTGTCTTTGCTGCAGAGAGAGGTGGAAAGGCTGACCCAGGCTCTGCTTAAAACTCAGGAAAGTGAATCTGCACTCAAAGAGAAGGCAGCATCTCTGAACCAGACCCTCCAGGAGGCGTCGTCTGCTCACAGCGGCACACAGAGTCGTCTAGTTGCTCTGCAGAAGACGCTGAGTTCGGCCGAACAGGACAAAAGGCTTCTACAGGTGCGTTTGTCAGGGGAAAAATAAAAGGTTGTGGATAAGAAAGGACAGTTGACCAGATGATACTTTTGTGCCATTTAGGAGAGAATGGATGAAGCTCGCGCATCGTTAGCTGAGGCAAAGAGAAACATTGTCACCCTTACCGAGTGTGTGCAGAGCCTGCAGAGTGAGCTGAACCAGAGTGAGCTGCGGCGAAAAGAGCTGGAGGCCGAGCTCAACAATACTCAGGAGGTCAGAGGCTGGAGACATCTCACACATTCTTGGTTGCTGAAAGATTGTAGACTCATGTTTGAACTTTTACTGTAAGGCTCTGCGCCAACGTTCAGCAAGTCTCGCAGACGCTCAGCGCAGCACCCAGTTAGCTCAGACAGAGCGAGCCGCGGTGGAGGAGCGACTACGTGGGCTGCAGAGAGCGGTGGCGATGCTGGAGACAGAGAAAAAAGATGCTGAGAGGCAGGCTGTGAGGCTGGAGAAAGACAAGAATGCTCTGAGGAACACACTGGATAAGGTTAGTACTGGATCAAATGCACATATGGGTCAGTTGTTTTTTTTAATTATTTCCTCAATTTAGGTTGAACGTCAGAAGCTGAAGTCTGAGGAGGGCAGCATGCGGCTGTCTGCAGAGAAAAGCCGCCTGGATCGCTCCCTGAATACAACAGAGCAGGAGCTGCAGGAGGCACAGCAGCAGATACTGATGCTACAGGTGAGGACGAGCGGCCATGGACCCGCAGTCAGAAGTTAATTAAAAACTAACCAATGCTGCCGAGTCCAGATTACACAGCCTGCAACAGAATTAGATCACAGTTTACTGACCAGTCCAGTTTGTTGTCCAGCTGCAGACCGAGGTACCTGTAGGACAAAAGCACCTGCCCCCTGTTTGAACACAGGCTGTGTTGACAGGTATTTTCGTCCACTCTTCATGGGAAATTTTTAACCACAAATCAAATGAAAAAATTTATTTCACTACATTATGATTCAGTAAATTTTTATCTATTATTAGTCTCTTTAGTTTTTTTGTTATTTGAGTTACTGTTGTGAATTTCATACTTTCTTTAATTGGAGGGTATGAATAATTTTGAGGAAGACTGTATATTACGGATGTTCAATATTGGCTTTTTTAAAAATTTTTTTACTGATATCCGATATATTGATATTGTCCAACTATTAATTCCCAATATCCGATATCAAGCAATACGAATCTATATAGACAACTGTGAGGTTGTATATCTAATATTTTGGCTTTTTGAGTGAGAGGAGAAGTAGCTAAAGAGTTGGATGAATACTGTATTTTCTGGACTATAAGTCATACTCTTTTTTTTTTTTTTTTTTTTTTTTATAGTTTGGCTGGTCCTTTAATTTAACATAATTTAAAATGTTAATTCATACTGACTGAAATGAACCAAAGAGTAAACATACCATCCAACACCACAGAGGGTGCCTTAGGCTCATGAGAACTATATTCTTCTCCGAAAGCAAAGATCCCAAAATAACTTTATCACAGAGAGAGGAGTTCATTTTAGACATCAGGCTGTACTGTCTCTGCTGTGGAACAAATCCTCAAAAAACATGTTTATCTTTCTTATTTATGATGTTTATGATCATTTACAGACATTAACAACAATATGCTGACATTGTGTAGGTTCTTTATGCATTAGTGATGCATGGCCACGAGTTTTTGTTGTGTCCTTAAAAAAGTACAAACCAATACCGATAATTTCGGATATTACATTTTAATGCCAATATTGGCCGATGATAATGGTAGGCTGATAATATCGAACATCTCTAATATAAATGTTATTTAATGAGAAAAATGTTTCTGTAATAAATGTGTTTTACATCTAAAGCTTCAAGAAGCTGGAAGGAACTGTTCTCTTTTTTCCTCCTCATCTGTACACCCTTCTTGTCTTCCAACGTTGAAAAAAAATTGGGGTGGTTTTTTTGGATGGCTTTAGTTTTATGTTGTGATACTTTTCTCTTCTTTTTTGTGTTTTAATCCACCACAGAATGCCAATATCAAGCAAAAATCTAAAGCCGCTGTGGGTTTCAGAGGAATTCTGAAACAGTGATTAAAGTTGTTTACTTCAGGCTAGTTTTATATCTCAGACCACATTTTCCTCATTTAGTCAGACTTTTCCCAGGCCGCAGGGTGTCTGTAAAAAGAAAAGAAAAGCATTAATTTTCATTGACTTGAATGGTTGCCACAAGATCTGTAATTATTTCAGCTGCATCTTCAACACTCATATATGTCATTAACATAACAGTTTATGGTGCCTAAATAATTTTTATTGGAGCTCATTGATTTCAATTTACTTTTGTTTGGAAAAAAAACTTATCTAAGATCTTATATTTATTTAAAAACAGTTTACAGATCTAGGTTTATATAGATTTATCAGACTATAATGTTTATAATGTCCACTTTTCTTCACGTTCAGCAACTTTCTTGTTTTTACTTTGGTGCTAACCTCAACTTCTGCTGTTTTAGTGTAAAGACCTGACTCTATCATTTAGATCATTCTGTATAAACTGGCCTTAAATTTGGTATCTCCCACTCACATTTAGCGTTTTCCTCCCTCTCATGTTCAGCTATTTTCCTTCTGTGTGTGTTTGTGTTTCATGAGCAGACTCAGCTGGCTGAGATGGAGCAGTCACACGGTCTGTGTGAGAATTTGGTACGGCAGCGTGACGAGGTCCAGCGGGAGGCAGAGAGACTGAGGACCAGCTTAAGAGATGTGGAGCGAACGTTAGGCACCAGAGAGCGAGCTAACCGACACAGAGTCAAAGGGCTGGAAGAGCAGGTGAACACAGTTTTTATCTGATTTATCTAATGCAGGAGCTTAGATTTGTAGCACTATACATTATCAACCACAACATTAAATGCCAAGTAGCACTAGCTCTACTCACTTTACTTACTTCAGACAGCTGATAGGTCTAAGCTACTTGTAGTTTCCTCTGTTGCTCACATTCAGTTTTAATCACATACGACATGATCTGTAGAGACAATACTGTTCTGTTTTTGTCATATTTGGTGGTGGTTTATTTAATATTTAATTGATATGATATAATATATCATCATACTTAATAATTAGGATTAATTTTCATTCCAAAGATGATCCAGAAATAATTTGCCATGATATGTTTTACAGTTGCAACTACCTAAAACATAATTATATAGAAGCTGTCTGCTGTCTCTCACATAACAGCTGTGTGGGAGTGTGCAGTACACAAGTAAGAACAGTACTCATGCAACAAACTGTGTGGGTCTGCTACTAATCCTTTGAACCTAAATGACACTTGATTTGTAGCTCCAAAAACTTAAATAGTTCACGTGAAGGAACCTTTGTGCTCTGACTGGCTGCAGCCTGGATTACATCTTTATTACAGTACAGCCATGTCATCTGTGATAAGATTTAGGAGTTAAAATCTTTTTCCTGTTGTAACTGCCACAGATTTCCACTTTGAAGGAGCAGCTACAGCAGGAGATGAAGCGACGGCAGCCTTCGCTTTCATCGTCTTTACTGTCAACAGGGAACTGAAATGGCTGAAAACGAGAAACAGCTTCTGATTCAGGGAAAGTCCTCTAATCATTTAAGTCTCGTAGCAACTCTAACCCACTTCATGTGCTCATAACTCTGCTGTCTAAAATGTTCTCCTGTGACAGTTAAATTAACACTATTGCCATTTTAAGGTGCTTTATATTGTGAAGAGTAAAGAACACTGAAATGCAGCACAAGCAGAGGAGTGATGTGATTTAACAGCTGTCCAGAAAACACCAGCAGTCTGTTCATTACTAGTAGCCATCTGTACTTTGTCCTGAGTCAACATCTTCTTAAGTTTCATGCCCAGTTCAGGAAGAAATCCAAAGCAAGTCACTGCATTGATTTAGTTCAGTTTGAACATGATAGATGGATAGTAAATCTGTAAGTTTTGCAGTTTGGCTATGATTTAGCTTTGTAAAACACCTCAAAAGAATCAAATAGTTGTAGTCAAAGCCTTTTTTTTTGTTTTCTTAGATCAAATAGATGGGAAAATGGAATCATGATCCCATAAAAAATACTACTTACTTCAGCTCATCTGGCTTTTAGGACAGATGAAATTCTCTGAGGCACGGATTTCACGAATGGGAAACAATTTTTTTCACCAGTCAGGTCCTAACTTTCTTGAGAAAGATTGAATACTATTTGCTCTGTTGCTCTATACATCCTGAAAAATAACCATTAGCAGAGCTAATGACTTGCATCTTTAATCTCAACTCTATATCATCAGCGATTGTGGAAACGCATTCATTTTCTTCAGGCAGTTCTAACACCATCTCTTTGCCAAAGCGAATTTGTTTTCAACAGTCCATGACTGCTCCTGTTCAGCTCACTGTAACCTTGTTTTTTTTTTTTTTTTGTTTAGATGTTAATGATGGTTTACATTTGACTTTTTGGGACATAAATGTCATTTTTCTTACAGTGTGGTCACAAACATCAACTCCTGTTGGTTTTGGCTCATTTTCATTTTTCAAGTCATATTACATGTTGGCATTTCCCTCCTATGACCTGTATGTTTGTCTTTCCCATTTACAGTTGTGTGAAAAGTGTTTGCCCCCTTCCTGATTTCTTACTTTTTTGTATGTTTGTCACATTTATGTTTCAGATCATCAAACAAATTTAAATGTGAGACAAAGATAACACAAGTAAACACAAAATGCAGTTTTTAAATGAAGATTTTTATTTTATTTTATTTTTTTTTGTTATACTATTGAGATCCCCGAGGGGAAATTAGGGCTCTGCATTTCACACATCTATGTACTGTAAGTATCAGAGAGCAGTGGGCTGCTACTTGGGGCGCCCGGGGAGCAGTTGGGGGGTTAAGGACCTTGCTCGGGGGTCCACAGTGGTTCACCTAGGGGTCGTGTCGGGGACTCGAGCCCGGGTCCTCCGTGCCAAAGCCCACGACGCTACCACTAGGCTACCCACTCCCAAAGTATTATTAGTAAGGGGAAAAAGAAAATCCAAACTTACAGTACTTGTCCCTCTGCGAAAAAGTGATTTCCCCCTAAAGCTTATCACTGGTTGGGCCACCCTTAGCAGCAACAACTGCAATCAAGCGTTTGAGATAATTGGCAAAGAGTCTTCTACAGTGCTGGGGAGGAATTTTGTTCCACTCATCTTTGCAGAATGCCACAACATCTCAATCGGATTCAGGTCAGGACTTTGACTAGGCCACTCCAAAGTCTTCATTTTGTTGTTCTTAAGCCATTCAGAGGTGGATTTGCTGGTGTGTTTTGGATCATTGTCCTGCTGCAGAACCCAAGTGCGCTTCAGCTTGAGGTCACCAACAGATGGCCGGACATTCTCCTTCAGGATTTTTTGGTAGACAGCAGAATTCATGGTTCCATTTACCACAGCAAGTCTTCCAGGTCCTGAAGCAGCAAAACAGCCCCAGACCATCACACTACCACCACCACCATATTTTACTGTTATGAAATGCCATGTTACTTTTACAGCAAATGTAATGGGACCTACACCTTCCAAAAAGTTCAACTTTTGTCTCGTCAGTCCACAGAGTATTTTACTTAAAGTCTTGGAGATCATCTAGATGCTTTCTAGCTAAACTTAGACGAGCCTTTATGTTCTTTTTGTTCAGCAGTGGTTTTGGTCTTGGAACTTGATTAAGAACAGGTGTGACAGTAATCGAGCCTGGGTGTGGCTAGAGAAATTGAACTCAGCTTTCCAAAGATGTGATGAACCACAGTTAACTTATGTTTTAACAGAGGTGGCAATCACTTTTTCACACAGGGCCATGGAGGTTTGGATTTTTTTTCTTCCCTTACTAATAAAAATCTTCATTTAAAAAAAGTGTGACATGCAAAAAAAAAAAAAAAAAAAAAAAGAAATCAGGAAGGGGGCAAACACTTTTTCACTCAACTGTAGTTGTATTTTCTCCAAATTTTAGACCCAACTGACTGGGAACAACCAACAAGAGTTTGTTTCTTTTCATTTAGCCGGGGGCAACAGCTCATTTTGGTCTGCAAGCACTCTCCTTGAACTGCTTTTAACATTTAGACTTGTGCAAGTATTTGTTTTAGGAATGCAAATTAATTAGTAAGTAATTCCTTTTTTTCCCCTCTACTTGATCTGAATACAGTTGCCACCAATTACAACAATTCTTCGAGATTTTTTTCAATATAAAAACCAGGATTTAGGCTGTTTAGTAAAACAGTTTTGTGTCATGCCTGTGTTTTGGTGCTTTTCAACAAAATGAAGCAGCTGAATGAAGAATGATGATTCCATATGTTTTGCCGGGGGTGCATCAGAATAGGACAGAAACAGAGTCTTCACTTTGTGTGAGTGCCAGGAAATAAACATAATGAAGGAAATGCACTGTTTATTCTATGACTAACAGATGTTGCTGATGATGTGATGGGAGAAGACTTTTTATATGTCTTCAAGAGTACTGGCAGTCAAGTGTTGTAGTATGATAATGAACTTACATTAAGTGTTTTGTATGAGTTTATATTAGATGTATATACTTTTACTTTGCTGTATGAACACTGACAGACGATAATTCGTTGCAGCAGTGTCACTTGAATTTAAACTACACATGGAAGCCACATGTCTGCTGGAGAATAAAGCGATTGTGTGCACCATAGCCTTGTGTCTATAAAATTATTTCTGCAGGCCCCAGATTTCAATGCACCAATCAACCATGTTTGCCTCAATGAAACACAAACAGTTGTAGTAAAAAAGTTTATTTTTTTTCCTCAGTTTTTATGATGGCAGTTTTACAAAGCAGTAGTTCTCAGGCAGTCCGTGAGATGCCTTTACAAAGCTGCAGTCGCCACTGCTCTGCAGCAGTAGTTCAAAAACTGAGGTCAATCACCACCTGCTTCTTCACACATGAAGTTAAACAGACACTTGATGGCTGAATGCTGATTAGTTTGGTCTGATGTCAGTGCATTGTGGCCATCATCGATGGGTTGATCATCAGGGCAATGACTGCTTTTCAACCGAAGTACAGTAACATAATGAGCACTAAGCATGGGATTATTATGGTACGATATGCAAAAAATAATAATAAAAAAAAAGACAAAAGGGTTCTGTGGATTTATGTGCACCTCTAAACATTTTATAGCACCAGTGACTTATGCATCATCAGTGTTTTTTTTTATATTTATCCATACATACAGGATCTACTGGACAAACATACAGCTTAAGATAAAACAAAACGACAAGAACATATTCAAAGTGCTTTTCGCACAAGAGTGATGAGTCGTACGGAAGAGTGAGGAGGCAAAGTGAGAAGAAATGGAAAGGAAGAAAGAGGGAGTGGCAGTATCTGGGCAGGTAGTGTTCCTGATCATCAGCAGCCACCGCAGCTCTTTCCGCAGCTTCCTCCTACTGATGCACACTGGCCGCTCAGCGCCATCACGCCACAGCGAGAGAACTGATCCCGACACAGATCCGCTAAACACACAGATAGGTCAGATAATCCTCCTACAGACAGGCTCTGATTATACTCATGTTTATTTTCATTTTCTAATCTGAAATGATATTTTATTTTTCTTTTTTATGAAAACATTACAAAATTGCAATAGCTGGTCTTACATAGATTTGCAAATATTGATGATTTAACATGAAAAGTATCTTAAATTTGAATTTCATCTACAAAAAAGTGTAGCTTAAACCCAAAGGAAGCAATTTTTTTTTTAATGGAGGATATGCTCACAAGCTGCATGCTTTATTATGGAAACACCTGTAAAATCTCAAGGAATTGAAATAAAGTTGATTGACTTAAAACAATTTCTTTCTACACTGAGGTTCTAGTGAGCGGTGTTGCTGTTCTGAACTGTGTGACATTTAATATTCTCAATATCTTATCCTTCCATATAATACTTGATTAACTAATGAAGGCTTTTTATGAATAAGTGATGACTATAAAGGCCCAGAGTTGCATTTTTACAGTGATGAAACAAATTGTCTTAATGATTCTTTTTACTCTATTTTTTTGGGGTGATTAAACACTTTACGAATGAAAAGAAATGAAGAAAATACTGCAGCTCTAATATCTAATTGTAGAAAGAAAAAAAAATCAAAGGTGTTAGTCTGTGTAGGGAGCATGACCAAGAGGCATTTTCCCTGTAGAAAATGTTGCAGGAATGTGTCTACATACACATCACAGTTTTGAGTCCCATCCAGGTTTTTTATTCATATGTGGGATACAGAAGTAACATGAAAGGTGAGATACTATCCATGTCTCTGTGTATGACCGCTGAAATAGTCTTTATAGGTTTCTGAGCACAGAAAACTCATCGCCTTAAATATAATTCTATCAAGTTTAAAGATTAAGGTTAAACCTTTCTGTAGAAAGATTTTATCTTGCATTTTTATGTTTTATTGTATAAAACTGTAACTTTGTTGTGATTGATGAATAGTCACCCATTATTCATGATGCATTCAGGGATATTGGGAATTGTAGTGTTGAGCTATATTTACCTGGAGATTAATCAGGATATTCAGCTTTAAGACCGAGTACATTTCACAAGCCTGACTGTCCACACAAAGACACGTTATTCACTGAACTCACCTCGGAGAAGCTCCTCATGTGCGCACACAGTCCGCATACAGATCTCCTTGTTGATAACGTACACCCGTCTCAAACTAAGTGAAAGCACATAAAAAATAACATGGAGCAGAAAAAGGAAGTATAGTGGTGCTACAAACCGCAGAAACAGTCATCCCTTATCAGTCACATCTGTAAAAACTTAAAATTAATCTGGTACTTTTCAAAAACGTTTGTGTTGTTGAAGCACTGATAAACCACTTGGGATGTAATGATTACCGATAAAATGATTAATCGTGATAAAATTCCCAACGATTAGTAATATTAAAAATTTTAATTATTGTTAAAACCGTGATTGTTTACTGTGCTTTTAAAAACTAACAGTGATGCTGCTCATTGGCTGGAAAAGCTTCAGTAGTCCCAGTTTGCAATGTTTAATTTATGAAAACATGGCGGAAGGCAGCAAAGGCACCAACGTGGACCGTGCTCTGGAGAATTTTCCTCCTTTAAAAGGACAAAGTAGACATCTAGACCCATTTTGAATATTTTTAAAGATGCTGGGGGGTATTTCAATAATACCTCAATAATAATGATAACCATGATATGAAATTTTCATATCATTGCATCCATATACACAACTATAGCTCATGCAGCCAAAGCGTCATAGTTTCTCTGCACTGCTTTGTTACTAAACTATATTCTGAGGCACGTTCTCCTCTGAATGGAATTTCTTCACCAAATATGTTGTAATTCACAGCAGAAAATCATCCCCAACAAATGCTGCATAGTTTTCACCAACATCTGTGAAGAATTTGTTGACAATCCAAGCAGTCTTTTTTCAGCAGAAGTTTCATCTGTACATCCTGTCTGCATTTTCTTAAAAATCATTGTGACATCTGCGTCTAAGAAACCAAAAGCCTCAGTCTTGATGTGGTGCAACAGGATGCAAAAAAGACCTGAGTTTACACAAAATTCACAAGGAAAAAGTACCACAAATTCCAGGTAATACTGAGCTTCGGTGCTCTTTGCATAAACACACAGGATGAAAACATTTCTGACTTTGTTTCTGGTTTCTTGTGCAGTCAAAGCATTGCTGGGGAAACTGACCAATGCAATCGAGTGTATTTGCTTGTTACATTACACTAACTTAAGGAGGGTGATTACTGATATAACTACAACAGAAATAATGACTGTGTTTCTATTGTTGGGTGAACTGCTCATTTAAAAGTGGCTTTGTGCTTTATAAATACTGTACCTGTAGAAACAGAGGCTGTTGAGACACTGTTTACATGGCTTGTGGACTGAATAGAGCCTGGTGCAGGGGTACTGCTCCTCTCTGCAGTCTGAGAATCAGTCAAACAGCAAAATCAGTTCTCTCCTCATACATAAAGAACCTGATATCAGCCCTGTCTTCTCTGCAGCTTGCTTACCGAGGGGGCCAGGCTCAGTGGGCTCCGTCTCGAAATCGGATTCTGAGGTTCAAATAAAACAACAGATTTACACATGATACTTAAATCAGTTTGTCTAATTACTGTATGAAAGCACTGTGAGTAGATGTGTGACATCGAGTGGAAGTAAGTTAATTAGATTTACCTGATTTTTCTGGACGGACTACAGGCTCAAGCTGAACCTGCTGCTGGTATGTTCCAGGAAGAGAGTCTGTACCCTCTAACCAAGAGGAGAGGGACTGAATTCTATACATTTCATTTAAACATTTAAAAACAAAAAATGAAGCAGCATGGGAAGACTTTACCTGGAAAATAATCCACTCCATAGTCCGCTGTAAAGAAAGAGCGAAAGATCAAGAACTAAAACACACACAGAAAGCACAGCGGTATACTACAAACCACCCGCATGCTGATGAGACTGTTATCCATGACTTCATGCACAAAATGTTTACATTTGATAGGATGCAGAGTGGTCAGAGGGTTATTTACACTTTAAAAGAGTTGCTTTATGGGTGGTTAACAACAATGGCAGGAGGAGAGAACTGCTTCAGGCTAGATGACACATCATAGAGCAGAAAGGGATCGGGAACAGATGTGGACAGCTCAGTGCTGAGTTAGAACAATACAGGCCAAACTTACTCTCAGTGAACTCACTCAGGAAGGGAATTGGCTCCTGATACTGGTCCTGGGCAAGCAGCAGAACTGTTGACATTTTAGACAAATAAAACCAGCCAAAAAGAAGAGAAATACAAGGGTTGGGAGTCAGTTATTACAAATACTTTTTTTTGCATGATTTAATCAAACACAAACCTATAATCTGTTCTCTCATTATAACTTTGATCTTCTTACTTTTAAGTGAGCACCTATTTTCTTAAGTAATTAATAAATTGGGGAATGCACATATGAGCAGATGAGCATTCATAAATAACATTTTCCTTTCAATGATTAAATAAGTTAACTAATTATGGGTCAGTTAAATGATATGGTATTAAAGCAGCATCCCAGAAAAGCCGAGCTTGTCAGAAGTGAAAATAGGCAGAAGTGAAAGATCTTTTTGACAGTATGTGGAGATCTTTAATGGTGTTCTTAGAGGAGAAGAACGCATTGGAGTCATGTAAACCATCAACAAATGAAATGACAATATATTTTCTTATGTCTGTTTGTTTTTTTGCTTTTTACTTTTCATTTGAAGTCCTTTTTTTCTAAGGGAATTGATGGATTATTTGCATTTTGGGATTGTGGAAAATAATGCTACAGCCCTGTGATGCTTCTTTTATTGAAGATGTGCCTTATTCTGATTGTCTTGTTTTGCACCTGTATTATATCTCGTGTAATCATTTATTCTGAAAATTAATATACACACTTGTTGAGAAAAAAAAGAGCAGTGTGATGGATTTATTAACATCTACTGTAGAAGTAGAGTTCAAACTGGAATCATATACATATTACTGCAGGAGAAAACATAGCAGTGACTAGAAACATGAAAAAATGAACATATTTTTATGGTTTTGCTTATTAGAAAATGTCAAACCACAGCAGGATTGCTGGGTGTTAAACTAGCCTACTTCAGTCCAGACTTGTTGCCTAAAAACAAAACAAACACTTAAAAAATGTAGAGGAAAAACACATAAGTTGACCAAAACTGTTGAGCAGTTACAATCACCCAAGAAACAAGAACAATAAAAGATGTTTCCAACCTACAGCTGTCGATCTGCTCTGTTTTCAAACACTTACAGAGGTCATGCAGAACCTCGGGCACGTGTTGCTGCCATCAAATTTAAAATGAAAAGAATGTTTTGTTAAAGAAGACAATGGAAACAGTCTGTCTCTATGTTTTGATGTATTTGCATCATTATAAATCAAACTGGGTTTTTAATATCTTTGCATTTTGTTTTCATTAACATTTCAGTACGCCAGCTTTTCTGGAGTTGGATTTGTTCCTGGCAGCATTCAGACCGTCTCATCACCTCCTCTACTGTCATGTCATACATTTATAAACCAAGAAAACAAAATCTGTAAGGTTATCTACTTCGTCGAACCTGTTTGTGGCCTCTTGCTGGAGGAAAGTGGAGCAATATGTGATGCTAGTCAATGGTTAGATAACACAAAATCAGTCAAAAGTTTGTTGTTTGCTTCCTTTCAGCCTGCAGGCAACACATAATAAAAACAGAAATCCACATTTGACTGGATTGGGAGGAATAGTTGGAGATTTTGTGAAATACTTTTTATTTATTTATTCATTGTGGCATATACCGAAGCTAACACCAGTTTGTCTGTTACTGTGGGATCCTCAGAGACCTGACAACCACAGGAAGTTAAAGCAGAGAAACAGTGGGAACATAATCCCACATTAAAATCACACTGGTCCATTTTTCACACTTTACTCTGTTTGCAAACATAACAAATCATGCTTAACATTTTAAAAGTGAGCTCATAGTTGTAAACTTATATTTATTGTGCAGACACAAGAGTGATGCCAGTCATTTAATCTAATATTCAGCTTTGATTTGTGCACATTTAGCAACACACCTTCAATGTTACAGAAAAAACAACACTTGAAACGTGTTTTCAGGGGATTCAGGTGGATGTGATGCAGTTACCTGGCATGCAGATTAGGAGGAGGACTCTCATAGTCACTCAGGGAGGTAGACTGACTTCAGTACTGGGGAGAAGATGAGAACAAAGCAGCATGAGGGGAGAGTGAAGCTCTTAGTGCTGGGTGTTCTTTTGGTTTCCTGAAATCTCTTCTCCTCTCTTTCCCCCCTGCCCTCTGTCACCTTTCAAACCCCCCACTGCTCTCCCCTCTCTGTGCCCTCCTTCGCCCATCATCTTCCCTCCACTGGCCTCAAATAGCCACGCCGAGCAAGAGAGGGGGAGAAACCTCTGACAGCAAGAATGTGGCACAGCCGTCTTCCGAAGAACAATCTCTCTGTTTTCCTACTTTTTCCTCGTTGCAGCAGACGGTGTCGAGGCTGCATTCCAGGAAAGGAAACAGAAGACTCCTGAGCCCCCCACCCTTCTGCTTTCCTCCCTCCCTGTTTGTCTCCACATCCTTCATTTCCCTTCTGTCGCCCTCACTGGTCATTTCCTCCAACCCTCCCCCCCCCCCTCCTCTCCTTTCTCCCCATTTTCTTTCTTCTTCACCCCAACAAACTAGACAGCCTCTCAGGCTCAGCAAAAATGACATATGGACACAAACTACGGGAGAATTCCTCGAAAACGACACAGACACACAATCCTGTTAAACTGACAGTGAAACGCAGGAAGTCCTCGTCTTACATACATTAAACTCAGTCACCTTGACTTCTTCTAAACTACTTTGTGGAAAGTATGAACTCTCCTTCTCTGGTGCAGCACAACACTACAGACACACAACTCTCCGCTGGGATTAGGAGGTTTTTTTTTTTTTTTTTTTTACACATTATACATTGCTGTGACTGAATGCAGACTGCAGTCTGACACTGCATAAGTTCTGCACGTGTGTCAATAACTGAGTGTTTGTGTGCCACTCACACACGCACATACACATACACACAATTCTTACTGTGCATCACGGTGGCTATCGGAAACCATATGTTTTCACAGCACACATCTGGGAGCGATTAACCCCCCTCTCCCAACTGAGTCCTTCCCCTTCCAGCTACAGAGACCCTTTCTCCCCCCCACCCCCTCTTACACACACACACACACACCCACACACACATTTTGAGGACAGCAAGAAGAGATGCTGCTCATCCATTTATCTTTCTGAAAGAGAACAAAAAGCAAGCAAGAAAGAAGGAAAGCAAGCAAGCAAGAAAGAAAGCATTAAAACAAGAAAGAAAGAAAGAAAGAAAGAAAGAAAGAAAGAAAACAAGCAAGCAAGCAAGTGAGAAAGAAAGAAAGAAAGAAAGAAAGAAAGAAAGAAAGAAAGAAAGAAAGAAAGAAAGAAAGAAAGAAAGAAAGAAAGAAAGAAAGAAAGAAAGAAAGAAAGAAAGAAAGAAAGAAAGAAAGAAAGAAAGAAAGAAAGAAAGAAAGAAAGAAAAACATGAAAAACTTCAAAGATGAATATAAACCATTCTTTCTGTGAGTCCCCATTGACCCCAGCTCCTTGGAAGCAGCTGATTTTTCTCTGTTTAGCTTCTCTCCAGTATCATCTCTGTAGGATGTGCTGTGAAATCCTTCCTCCTTTTTTCCTCTGGTGAAAGATCTGCACCTCATGTAAACTCAACAGTCATAAACAATAACAGCTGAATAGGCCTAGCTGACTTTACTTTTTCTTAATATGAATCATATTAATATGCGCTAGTTTAATGTCAATAATGGTCAGACTGCATCCAACCTGCGTACAGTCTCCTCGTGTCTCCTGCATGCTTTCTGCAAATTTCTAAACTTGGGGGAAAAAAGTCTTAAAGTATTAAATTCATGGATGCAAAACTTTTAAAACAGATCAATAAATGCTTCAACCCAGCCAGACTTTTTTCCCCCCTTCTTCCCAGCGATCTTACCTTACTTTGATTCAATTAGCTCCGACCTCCACCAGCTCTGATGGGTCCTGTGAGTGCAGGAGGATCCTGCAGCGCCACACTGTACCACCCCGCATCTGCAGTCTCCTCCCCGTTCAGTCCGGTCACCCCCAATCCTCGGCTCCAATATCGACTTGCAAAAGGATCGCGGCTGTAACCAGCCATCTGCGTAACTGAGGAAATATTGGATGCGCTGATAAATTATTGTTGAATGCGAAGTGACTGATTTCAGGCGTGATAACCTGTTTTAAGAAAAGCAGCACGGAACTTTGAGGGAACGTTAAGAGCAAATTAAGAATGTTTCAGGTCACATATTCTGTTTCCTTTTTTCTTTTTTTATAATCTAACCTTTGGTATAAGATAATATATACTGTCCGCTGTATGGCCAAGTACAAAATAACCTCTCAGCTTCATGTTAAATCTGTTCTACATTGCCTAACTATTGTTTTCTCTAACTGTTGCTACAGATTGGCCAGTCCTTTATGAGCAACCCATTGTCATGCAAGTTGGTGGTGATGCTCAACTTAAATACTCTTTATGCATGTGTGTAATTTCCCTCTCAGGATCTTGTTTTATGACTTGTGTTCACTAATCTTTTTCATTATCAAATGGCACATTTAATTTGCAGTTATATTTGGTTTTATTTGACTATTTTAAATGTTTTTGATGTCATCAGTTTTATTACGTAACTTACGGTAGCACTTTGGTCAACTTCACTGTTTTTAAAGTGCGATATAAATAAAGTTGTAGTTATAAGACCAGTGTCAATATATGATCCTATTGGCGCAGTGTGGTTTATATCAGCGATTTAAAGACAAGCAATAGGACAATCTTACAAACAGAAATTTTCTTTTATGTTTCATGGATTCTTCTGTTTATGAGTAAAACACTAAGCTACGCAGGCATTCACGCTTACTGTGACTGGTATCTAATCAGTATAATATTAGGCCTATAAAGAATAAATGCAATGGACTATTAGATTAGAAAAATGATTAGATTAGATTAATTAGACAAAATAGAATGTTGTATTTAATCTCTTTAAGCATAGATATAATAAAAATAATTAGATACAGTATAATAAAAAGATATGTGGAAATGAATAAGAACTAATGAAGACATGTAGATGTATATTGTGATTCATTAGACTAAAACTAAACTAAACTAAGTATTAAGTTGTGCATTGTGATTTACAAGGAGACTATTATCATCATCATCAAGGATTAAATAGACATAATGAGGATTATGACTTATTTATAGTGAAAACTGTTATATTGTGATTTACAAAAGTGAGTAAATTGAGTATTATTAAATATGATTAATAATCAATATACTTTTATTGTGGACTATAGCTTTTTGAGAGTTTTGCTTTATTAAGAATGGTGTAGTGTCAAGAATTTTTGTTAAATTTAACATTCACTGTCATTTAAGTTGTGTCTGACTAAAGGCTTTTGGACCTGATAATTTTTTCCAAACTTCTTCCAAAACTCTTTTTTTAACCTGTTTTTTTATTACTTACACCATGTGAGCGTTTGTTTATAATTTCAGTTTGAAATGAAAATTAAAAATGAAAATAATATAAAGTCTTGTCTTTTATGGATGATTAACATTTGTTATGTTAACAGGAAAAGGTTTACCAGTACAAATTATTACAGCATCTTTTGTTGACAAATATTTGCCTGTGAAATGTAATGAACTTTTGGTGCAACTTGGGTACGAAACAACAATGACATCTAGAGGACACTTGCTGATAATGACAATGCAGCAGCAGCATGGTGACAAAAGAGGAATCAACAGCAAAGAAGTGGAAACAGCTGCACACATTTAAGCTGTTTATTTTAAATTTAAACAAAGACGGATGTTGGTGTGGTACATTGGATCTGAAGGAACATGTACACTTAGTCTATGAGTAATGTGCTAAACTAAAAGGCAACAAGCCAAAAACTGCGTTTACACACCAAAAATGCCTCATTGTTACTTTAATCTGAAGCAAAATGTCTTTCAGGTGCATTAACATCCACACTGCAGAGTTGGAGATAAATACCTCTGTTATGTTACAGGTAAGACTCAGACACACACTCTCCTGCATTCATACTGTAATTGTGCGTTTGTGTAACACCAAGTCCTCCAGCAACACACACACATTTCTAGCACAGATGAAAGTCCTGTCAGAAATGTATGCTACTGGTGGTGGAGACAACCGGTGTTCCGGCCCATAAGACCTCAAAAAGCATTTTTCAAAAATCAATATAAAATTTAATCATGGAGTTATAGAAGAGGACAACAAGGTCTTCAGACAGCGGCTGCCTTCTTCTCCTTGTATGTGGCCATCATCTTCTTGATTTCAGCTATAGCTTTTCCTGGGTTCAGGCCCTGAGAGGAAAAACAGACAGAATATACTCTGATAATAAGTGAGGGGAACATGAGACTTAAAAGTGGTATAGAAAATGTTTGTGGCAATTCAGAGAACAGACTATTAGCGAGTTTTTAAATAAAGCACAAGTGCAAGACCAGCAAAGCCCCCACACTGGCGTCTAGCGTACAGCAGGTACAGATTCTCCCATCATCTCACAAAGATGCCAGATGACATTGTCTGAACGTCACTATCTGCTAACAGGAAGATTGTTGGCTACCACCTTCTGGCACACAGTAATACTACGCAGTATTACTACGGTGTATTGCCTGTCAATCACTGTGATTGACGGGCAATACACAAAACACGCAATGACAGCAGAAATGATTGGCAGATGTTTTTAAGTCCCATTACATTCACAACCAATGTATAATCATATCTTTATATTTTCAAGCTTTTAATGAATCATATCTTATGGGGCAGTGAACCAAATTTCATCAAATACAGCAAAAATTATTCACAGAAACATCTTCTATACCTACTTTAAACAGCCCTTGCTGGAAAGTGGTAAGATGCAGCATATATCTTAATTCCCATATGGTTTCTCTCCTCAAAATCATAAATGGGTTACATTTAATATCATGTAGATCAGCGGTCCCCAACCCATTTTATTTGAGCACCCCCTTTTTTTTGTTATACTGGTAAGATCCCCGAGGGGAAATTAGGGCTCTGCATTTCACCCATCTCTGTACTGCGAGTATCAGAGGTATCAGAGAGCAGTGGGCTGCTACTTAAAGCGCCCGGGGAGCAGTTGGGGGGTTAAGGACCATGCTCAGGGGTCCATAGTGGTTTGTGTCGGGGACTCAAACCCGGGTTCTCCGTGCCAAAGCCCACGACGCTACCACTAGGCTACCCACTCCCCAACTTCATGCAACTACAAAGAGGCCGTGAACCCCCATCTACCCTGTACTGAAACCATTCTTGGCATTATGTTTTCATTAATTAGCTTCTCACTACAAATTAAGCATTCTGTCTGTAATGCTTTAAGTGTTTTATGGAAAGCACTTTGCATCGTCTTGTACATGAAATGTGCTATATACATAAACTTGCTTTGCCTTGAGTCATGTCCTTTGATAAAAACCAAAGTTAAGGTAGCTATCAACATTTAGCCCTATTTTATTTTTTATTAGGAACGGATCATCTAAACTGACATAAGACATGAAATGCTGCAGGAATAAAATCAAGATTACTATTACTTTAGCCATGAACTACTCCATTACTATAGCTCTACTAGCACGCGGTTCTCACTAAACCACACAGCAGATGGACCAAAATTGATTGAATGCACAAAGTGTGGCCAACTAAGTAGTTTTTTACATTTTGGACTAAAGACCGTTTTAAAACATTGACCAGCAGATTTTTGACCCTCAGTTATCCACTTTGAGACCTGGGGCTGTATTTATTAAACTTCTTAGAATAACTCCTAAGGACACTGTTAAGAGTTGAATTTTAGATGGTGTCACTTTTAAGCCTCGCACACCAGTCTGACCAACCCCATGTATGAGATACACGGCAAGTCAGTCTGGGTTCACTCTGTTGGAGGCTGATTTCCAATGCAAGACAAGAGGCGGGAATAACAGGAACAAATTCAAACGGAGCCAATTGAACCAATCAGAGAAACACGGAAGTGATGCAAATGTCTTTTTGTAAGAGGAAAACCTTCAGAGCAGCAACCCGTTGTAGTTTTAAGGACATGCGAACTTATTTCAGACATCAGAAAAAGCATTGTTATATCGTCACTCCTCTGCAGCTGCCATTCTGACGGTATATAGTTAGAGAACTGAGTCGCCGAAAAAGACACATCGTAAAGTCCTGCCTCCTGCGCTATGATTGGTCCAATCAATTTTTTACCAGAGTGGAAATCACTTCCCAATGGCGGGAACCCAGACTGACTTGCCGTGTACCTCATACATGCCGATAGTCAGGCTGGTGTGCCAGGCTGGTCACTTTTAAGTTAACATAATGGACGAATCGCTAAATCATCATCTACTGATAACTGTGATGGTCCTAAATCATCAGCGTTACAGTACCTGTGTTTCCATTACCCCAGAATTGTGCAAAACCTAAAAATCGCAATAAAAAAACGGAAATGGAATAAAATTAATTTCTAATTAGGAGGTTTTTCCTGATGTGTTGATGTAGGAGTATCAGACTTGGATGTAGGGGGCAAAAAACATGTTTATACAGTATAAAATGTTAATTTTGAAATCATAGCAATCGGGGAAGTTTTACCAAAGTCACATACAGGCCTGTATGAAAAATTCAAGATGGCCTTAATTCAGTGAGGAGTTAATTTTGAACAACAATATGCAGACTTTTTGCAAGTTCTTAATGCATTAGTAAAGACTTGCGACAAGTTAAATAGGTTGTTTCCACACATTTGCAACACGTGACCATGACTCAAGTTGTTGTGGCCACAGTTTAATAATGCATGGCCATGGGATAACATCTAGTGGCCATGATTTTGTAACACATAGCTACCCTACATTTTCGTATTATTTCTCAACATTTGCACTGTTCTTTAAAAAAAAAAAAGCACCTTTAAAAAGTTTTTTAATTTTTTTTTTTAATTTACATAAATCAGATCCATAATGCTGCTTTTTTGTGTCTTTTATTTTGAGAAAAGGCTGACATTAAACAATTCTTTTATTGAACATTACAGACAACACTTGATGCAGTGATTACCTCAAAATTTTAGTTCTGGAGCCCCATGCTTGTTTACTTGTTTTATTTTTTTTTGTTTGTTTGTTTTTAATGTCTCTGTTAAACCACAAATCAAAATCAATGTCATGATTTTCATAAAATTCTTATGTATTACTACTTCGTTCAATTTTAACTTATATTACTAATGGCTATTTTTTTTTTCCTTATTCAGTGGGAGGGTATTAATAATTCTGAGGACGACTGTACAGAAGCTAGGTAAAATATTTGAAAACACAAGTTACAACATTGGAGTTAACACTAGGGATGTAACAATATGAAAATTTCATATCATGGCTGTTGTTACCAAAATGATCATGGTTATCATTATTATCGCGGTATTATTGAAATACCCCACCAGCATCTTTAAAAACATCCAAAATGGGTCTAGATGTCTACTTTGTCCTTTTTAAAGGGGGGAAAAAATCTCCACAGCACTGTCAATGTTGGTGACTTTGTTGCTTTCCACAGTGTTTTCATAAATTAAATAATGCAAACTGGGACTGCTGTGGCTTTTCCAGCCAATGAGCAGCATCATGGTGAGTTTTTCAAAGTGTAGTAATCAATCACGGTTTTCATGATAATCAAAATTTGAAACGGTATTACTAATCGTTGGTAATTTTATCACGGTTAACCATTTCATCGGTAATCGTTACATCCCTAGTTAACACATTATTTTCTTTAGTGGGACTTTATTAAGATTTATGTAATTGCAAGTCTGCTTTTTTTTAATCTGGCATTATCATGTCTCTGTATAATCTCATCTCTCAGAAGCTGTACCTCTTCATCCAGCGTTGGGAACCCTGATCCTCAAGGGCCAGTGTCCCTTCAGGCTTTCCATTTCTCCCCACTCCAGCACACCAGATTCAAATCAAATGGCTCTAACAGCCAATCAATTTCTCCGCAGAGACTCACTGATTTGAATCAGGTGTGTAGGAGCAAGGACAAGTGGAAGACCTGCAGGATGAGGGCCAAGGTTCCCCATTCGTCTTAATCTAAACTAACTTGAGGTGTAATTAGCTCATACAATATGTGTGTTTAGTAGAGAGAGCAATGTCATGCTTTGTAAAACATCTTCAAATGTGTCTTAATGCTCAATATAAACTTTTTTTTTTTTTATCTTTATCAAAAGACAATTGACACAAATGTGGTGTTCTGACAGGTTACCTTGGGGCAGGTCTTGGTGCAGTTCATGATGGTGTGGCAGCGGTACAAGGAGAAAGGATCCTGCAGCTTGGACAGCCGTTCCTCTGTGAACTCATCTCGGGAGTCAATCATCCAACGATACGCCTGAGACACAAAAAACAACAACAGGGGTCAAAATATTCATGTACATAGTAATTTCTTGCATTGACTAAGAATAATATAAATTATTTTCCATGTGTTTGGGGTCAAACACGTACCTGCATAAGCACAGCAGGCCCAAGATATTTGTCGCCGTTCCACCAGTAGCTCGGGCAGCTCGTACTACAACAGGCGCACAGAATGCATTCATACAACCCGTCCTACACAGGAAAAAGTTAGAAAGGATGTCAACAACCTTATATCAGGTAATCCAGGTTGTTTGTATTTACAGATCTAAAGACAATGGTGTACCAGTTTTTGTCTGTCCCCTACAGACTGTAGATACTGCTCCTTCCCTTCTTGCGACTCATCCTTCTTCTTCAGGTATGGTTCGATAGACTTGTACTGGGCATAGAAGTTACTCATGTCCTGCAGGAACAATATTTACAGTCACGCACCAACCAGATTACAGATAGCCACGTGAATCATTGCTTTTAACCTCAGTAGCACAGAAACATATCTAACCGTTACAAATACACCAAATTTCAGATCGAGAAACCAACACAAAAGCAACCAATAACTGTCAAAGCTCAGTTTGTTAAGCCCTAAACACACGCACATCTACAGCTGTCAATGGGGATTTGCAATTCAATACTTTTTACTCACAGGTACCAGGTCCTTGACCACATACATATGTGGCAGTGGGTAAATCTTCGTTGGCTTGCTAATGTTGGTGTCAATCTTGTTGAGGCAAGCAAGCGTGTTTCCTCCATTTATGTTCATTGCACAGGATCCACAAATACCTATACCAAACAAACAGCTTTTAATATAGCTTATGAGAGAATCTGAAGACAAAAGAGAAGAGGTATGCAGTCAGGGTTTAACCAGATCACTGGTAACACCCTCCTGTATTTCATTAATAAAGCCATAGGATACCAACCTTCTCTACATGAACGGCGGAAAGTCAGAGTGGAGTCCATCTCATTTTTAATCTTGATGAGGGCATCAAGGACCATAGGGCCACAACTAGGTAAAGAAGAGAAAGTGTTCCCTTGATCAGCTGTAACATGTCAACAAAAGTGAGCTGTGAGTCTATAAAAGCTGATTAGGAAGAAGCACTGGAAATATGCCAGGCTGCCAGAACCATCTGCGCTTAAACCAACCAAGGGCTGTACTCAATTAATCAAGACAGCCTTTAGCTCATGCCTGGACACTGCTTTCAAAATTGCCTTAAGCAAAATGCCTTCATTAGTGCAAATAAACATGTCCAGAAGCTGTAAATTACCAACAGTGATTGGTATTCATGTTCACAATAAACTTACAAGAATTCTTAAAAATCACAAAAATAAACTGTGGATTCAAAACTACAACTCAACCTTTAAGAACTACTTAAATACTCTCCAATGTGTCTCTTTTTAAATAAAAATGGTGGATTCACCACTCCATCTATAAGTTTTGAAGATTTCATATATGCAGAGGCATTTTCAGATAACTGATGAGGGACCAAAAAACTGGGCTTCCTTAGAGCAGCAAAAAAAGCTTTAGCACCTACGTGTTGAGGTCGATCTCATAGGTCTGCATTCGGGGTTTGTCTCCAGGAGTGTCTGGGTCCCATCTGTATACCTGGAACTTCTTCACTCTGGGTTGAGCTGCAGGAGCAGCTGCTGTCTGGGCACATCGCACTGCCTGAAAACAGTAAGGGAGGTAGGGGAAAGAATGACTTGGATTATCTTCTGCCCAGTTAATTTATGACATTTAACATAAGCATATCAAAACAGTTCTATCAGTTTTTTTTTTTTTTTACATTGTCAGTCCTTGCTTGAAACTTCACTTTTTAACTAAATCAGATTTTATGAAAACAAACTAAATAAAACAAATTGTGACTTTTAAGCCTGTAAAGAACAGATTTAAAAGGATTACACAAACCTCTAAAATGCAGCAACAGCTTAATGACTGTGATTAATTAAAAAGGGTATGAAACATGGTAAAAGGCCACATCTTTACACATAGCAACCCCCAAATATGTTTAAAGTTTGCCACCTCTGACAGTTGCTATTAGACTGATATTATGTCATAGGTTAGCAAAGGATGTTTACAACTCTAGCGTCCGTTTATTGCCACTTTCATTTGACATAGACTTCAACGGCTTATGATTAAGCTAAAAACGTGTCAAATGGTTGATAAAATGTTCATAATTTCTAAACTTGTGGTCTGAACAAGCCCAACAGCAGCTCACTGAGCGCTATAGCTAACTGCTAGTAGCTTAACTGTACTACGTAATCTGAACTCCTGAGTATAGACGGACCCTTCGATGTCAAAGAAGGTAATCTTGTGGCGTTTCTCTGACAAAAAGTCGATATAGTTATCGTAAATGATTGCGTTATCATATAGGTACAAGCATACCACAAATCCCGCAGGAGAGCGGAACGCCAGAACACAACGGCTCAAGGACGTGAAACCGGCAACCGACATTTTAATGCTCCAAGTATCTCTTCTCTGACCTCTACCGCCTGCTATCCCAGCGTCCACCACCGTGCCTGCGTCACTACCTGTGGTAGGAGCGCCTCATTTAATTCCCTCTATGTCCCAGATTTACAGCGTCTTTTTTAAAAGAAATTACTCGACTCGATATTTGGCATATTTTTCGCTTGGTGTTTTTCTTAAAAACAGAACGTAATCTGCGGATTATGACTTATTCAATTTGCACAAACATGCCACAGTCTAATGCAGGACATGTCACGTCCTGCATGACGCTGTTTCAAAACGAACGTACCCCTCTCTCTGTTGTAGTACGACATGTGATTGAACTCGCATAACACCAAGTCTGTGGAGGTGGTCCTGTCTTAAGGTCACTTCAATACGCTGTTTTTATTTTGTAGAGGAGAGCGTAGTGGAATCAACTAGGTGAAAGGCAAAATATGGTATTTCTAACGTTATCTTGTTGGATTCGTAGTCGTGGACCCGACAGATACTGGAAAGTCCAAGAAGTTCTCAAACATGCGCGGGTAAGGCTGTGTCTATTTCCTGGATAAGTGTAGCCTAAGCTTGTCTAAGTAGCACAAAAAACCCTAACAAAATATTATTTGCGCAATGGTTATCTCAAGTGTTATATGCCTTGCTTGTTCAGTAAGTTAAGCTGCTAAGAGTATTGCTTGATCCCGCTGACAGTCCACGCTGAATTAATGCCATGCTGTTTTCTCCAACAGCATTTCAGAGGCAGGAAGAACCGCTGCTACAGCCTGGCCGTGCGGGCTGTCAGGAGGGCTTTCGTCTATGCGACCAAGTCTCGGAAGCTTAAAAAACGAAACATGAGGACGGTGAGACTGCATTCAGGGCCCATGCTTGCATTCATTCTGGAAACACATGTTAAGCAACATGATAAGCAACACAGTGGTGTTCCTGCTGTTAACTGTTGCATTCTTGTCAAACCTATTTGGTTGTTTAATTCATACCTAGTTTTAATAATAGTCTTCAGAAAGGAGGTTCTGGGTACATTTTTCTTTAAAACAGTGACCTTGAAGATAGAAAAGGGCAGATAACATCCAGCTATCTATAGAGCATGGGTGGGTATCCGGTCCTCGAGGGCCAGCATCCTGCAGGTATTAATTTCCCTGCTGCAATACACCTGACTTCAATCAATGTGTTATTGTGCAGAGCCAGATGTGAAGCTCTGCACAAGTCACAAGGTGTGTTGCCACTTGTCAGTTGTCACTATCGAGTGAAGGTTACCAGTCCTCTCAAGTTATGTATTATATACAATACATTATGGCAACAACCCCCAACACACACACACCCATCATTGTACTGCTGTCTTTGTGAGGATATTCATTGAAATAATGCATTCCCTATCCCAGGGTTTCTCCATTTGGTCCTACGAGGGCTGCAATCCAGCAGGTTTTCCATGTCTCTGTGCTCCAACACGATTAAAAGAGTCATTGTGCAGAGCTTGACTGGCTATTGGATCTGTTTAATTTGAGTCAGGTGTGTTAGAGCAGGGAGAGATGGAAAACCTGCTGGATTGCGGCCCTCGTAGGATTGAATTGTGTAACCCTGCCCTAGCCCCTTACCTTAACCATCACAACTGATTGTCTAAACCAGGGGTGTCCAGCTCCAGTCCACTAGGGCCACAATCCTGCAGGTTTTCCACATTTGCCTGCTCCAACACACCTGACTCAAATGAATGAGTCATTGTGCAGAATTTCATTGACTGTTAGACTGGTTTAATTTGAGTCAGGTGTGTTGGAGCAGGAAGGGAGGTAAAACTTGCAGGACTGCGGCCCTTGAGAACCGACTTTGGACACCCCTGGGCCCTAAACCTAACCCTAACCAAAACTTAGTTGTAACCTAAACTCTAAAACCAAATCTTGACCCTTAAAAATGTTTTTTTCTTATGCTTTTTTAGTGAGGACTGGCCAAAATGTCCTCACTTTCCAAAAATGTCCTCACTTTGTTGGTTAAAAGTGGAAAATGGTTCTCGCAACGAAGCAATAGGAACACACACACACTTTGATTTCTATTGAGTACTGAAATTTTTGCCTTTTGTAGTATTAGATGTTGCTTATTTAGTACTTTAAAACTTTGCAATAAACAGTTACTGTACAGTTGGAAATGCTTACCAATCAAGTCCACTTTAATGGTCACATTGTTTAAGTGTAACCTCCCAAAATTTTTAAAGTAAGTGCTCCCAGCATAGTTGGGTACTTAGTCTTCTGTCTTTAGTTACCTTTATAAGACTGCTGACTTTTTACATCAGTAATTTTACATAAATGGTCGGTAAATATGTATAACTGTTTTGTTTTTTTTAAATGTTTTTTGTTTCTTTGCATTTTCTTCTTCAGCTGTGGATCTCGCGCATTGCAGCAGCAACACGAGAGCACGGCATGAAATATCCTGCCCTCATGCACAACCTCATAAAGGTTAGTTGTGACGGATATTACAGCATTACACCAGTCAGTGTAGTTGTTATGTTGCTGGCTCACATTTCTTCTTTTTTGTCCCACCCTCATACAGAGCAGTGTTCAACTCAACCGCCGTGTTCTCAGCGATATTGCCGTCACAGAACCTCGGACTTTTCTCTCACTTACAAAACTGGCACGGGCCCGGCAGCAAGAAGGCTTCCGCGCAGCGTTAGGTGACGGCAAAGAGCCTCCTGGTGTCCTCTCTCGAGTTGTAATGTTACAGTGAAGGACTTTATACGGTTCTGACTTTCCATTTGTTTTGAGCAGTGCTCTTGCATTGTTGATACTCTTCATATGCACCTACATTTGATATTTTTTCAAGATGTGTTTCATGTAAGCTTTATTTGAATAGTTCCTTTGTTCACATGATGCTTTATTGGCCATTCTATCGGGCACCCTTGAGACCAGGATTTTGGGATTTGTAACATTGGTCTTTTGGTGAAAAACTGCAGAACCGATACTGCTGTTGTGTCTTGGTCCCTGACCTTGGTTTTAGTTGTGCTATCTAAAAACAAAAAATCCTACAAAATGAAAAGATTTCTTGTTGTCAAAGCCCGTTCATTGTTCATGAAGAGTGACATTAAACAACATGGAAAATCTCAACAGAAAGACTGAGTTCAGCCCTTTTAAATGTGGTATTGCCTTCAGAATCATGATAAAGCATGTTATCAGTCATTTCTAACCCTTTGTATATCACATACAACCTTAAGTTATGATTTGATGCTATTGAACTAAGTTTAAGGAGGTTTTTTTTTTCTGTGTAAATAAATGTTTCACCATTTCTTGTGGTTATTCTCTGAATGCTTAGTTCATTAAACACTTTTGTCATACATTTAACTGTCCAGTCTTTATTTTGCATGAGATTGTAAAATCTTTGCTGTTTTAAAGGTTGCCTATTGTCTGGTCATCTAGCTCAGTTGTTTCTTACAATGCTTATTAGTTCTTTGTTGACTAAATGTTACAGAACAAGAGGACATTTTTGTTACTGATAAAGTTTCAGATTGACAAGTTATGGCAGAAGTATAATATACACAACTCACAAAAAGTTAGGGATATTCAACTTTCGGTTATAATTTAAGGAAAATGTCAAATGTTCACTCCTTATTGATGTTATATCATGAATGTTGGACATTTAACTGGAATAATGATGTGGTAATTCCTCCATCTCAAACAACTTATTGAAGGAAAAGCTAACAACAATGGCGTCTAAACCAAGTATCCCTATTTTTTGTGAGTAGTGTGTCTCAGTCCATACAGTGGTGGTACAAAGTAAACCCTTTGGTTTGACTCTTAGCAGTCCTTCAGGACCATCAACTTTTGATGGCCTCAAATAAATTAGCCCCAATAAATGTTTCTATTCAGAAAGTTGTACATAAAATCGGAACTATGTCAATAACCTCTGACTTACAAAACCACAAGCGGCCTGATGCAACCAACCAGGGAAGTAAAGTATTATGACCTTTTGCGGCTACTGTATGAATTTTGGGCGGGGCTACATATGTGACCTCCACAGAACGCCACTGTACAAACACCCAATCAAAACAAGAGATATTGGATATTAGCCAATTGTCATCCCTGTTATTCAACTAGCCTGTGCACATGCGCAGAAGGTAACAGCGAGACACGCGTGTGAAGGAAGTGCACTGACAGATTTGTAGCGGCTGCCATCCTCACGCTGTACACAGAACGGGACAAACTGTACCCTATTTACTCCCGGTAAAATGTCGTGGCTGTTCGGACTGAACAAAGGGCAGCCTGAGCCGCCCGGCTTACCGGCTCAGCCTCCACCGCCTCCGCCAGCCGGAGGCTCCAGCAACGGTGGAGATAAACCCAAGGACAAATGGAGCAACTTCGATCCCACCGGGCTGGAACGGGCTGCCCAGGCGGCCAAGGACCTCGACAAGTCCCGTAAGTCTTTCGGAGGTTCAGCGTGAGTTTCGGCCATTTGTACAAATTGTAACATTAATGCGATTAGAAAGTCAAAATGCCCCAACATCTTAATCCTATCTGCTGCTCTGCGGTGCATGCTGCTGGTTGCCTCTCTGATGCAACACCAATTTTATAACGTGATCCACACCAACAGTCTGCATCTGAGCATACTGACGATTTAGTCTATGCAAAGTTACCTATTGCTTGTGGAAATGGACAACACTGCATCCACATTCATTCATTTAGGAACAGGGTTCAAAGGTCACAACCTTGCAGTATGGCTTGCTGCAACTAACTGCTACCCTGAAAGACACGCATACACAGACTCATGCGTGAAGTTTATGATTTCAACTTTCAACAGTTTTTATGAGTTCAAATAGGCCGACATATTTATGGTAGTTCAGAGGCAGACACATGTCCCAGGTCTGAGGCAGATCCACCAGGAGGCCTGATCAGCATAACTCTCTGAAGCCATTTGCATGTTTGAACTGTGTCGTGTTTCTCTTCTCTCTCTAAATCAGGACATGCCAAAGAAGCTTTGGAGTTGGCTCGAATGCAGGAGCAGAGCACTCAGATGGAACATCAGAGTAAAATAAAGGTGCTGTTGATTATTTTAATGGGATTAAAGTCAGTCATTTAACTGCATTATTATGTGAGCTGTATCATACAGTCGTCTGCATGATTTTATAATAAATGAATATCTGTGCTTATTGTTTATATTGTAAAAGTTAAATTGTATCCACATCCTTGTTGATATTTTGACTTGGTAATTTTACTTGCATCGTTGAGAAGGGCACACATTTAATCAATTGAGTTTGGTGATAGCACAATGGACATTCACTATGAATCTTAAGAAAAAAAAAGAAAAAAAAATCCAATTTGTTTTTGGTCCTCATTTGTATGACAGTGGGTTGAACCTTTAAAACATTTTAAAGGACTTTTAGATAGATTAGCAGATACGTGGACCGTACAAGGACCGTTGGATGAAACGGAATTACATGCATGTGTAACACAGGATCAAAACTGATCGCAAGACAGTTTAAAAAAAAAAAAAGGGTTTTGAAAGCATAAGATTTTTAGCTTGGATTGAAAACTGGTGTTAATAATTTGATTACTGTAGGAAATCCAAATAGAAGCTATTTAAGAAGTTACTTGTTTTGTGTTTTCATTTTCTTTAGTGTATTAAATATTCCTTCAAATGCAATTTGACAGGAGTATGAAGCAGCGGTCGAGCAGCTCAAGGGTGATCAGATACGCGTCCAGGGTGAGGAGAGGAGGAAAACTCTAAATGAGGAGACCAAGCAGCATCAAGCAGTAAGAGGGGGTGGAGGGGATGAGGGATGAGAAATGATTTTTTTGTCTTGTAGTATTTGGTTGAATGGTTATGATTGTTTCCTGTCTCTTAACAGAGAGCTCAATATCAGGATAAGCTGGCCAGGCAACGATATGAGGACCAACTGAGGCAACAGGCAAGTTCATAATTTCCAAGTTTTGTATAAAACACTTACTTAAAAAATAAGAGCATACCAAACTGATGATTTTTTTTTTTTTTCATTAACAGCAAATCCTCAATGAGGACAACCTTCGCAAACAGGAAGAATCTGTGCAGAAACAAGAGGCAATGAGGAAAGGTGCAGACCTCATCTTTGTAGCAGTGATAGCAGGATCCTTTGAAAGTTGTTGAGCTGTTTTATAACTTTCTTAATTTTTGGTTTCTCTAGCAACGATTGAGCATGAGATGGAGCTGAGACACAAGAATGAGCTTATGCGCATAGAGGCAGAGTCTAAAGCTCGAGCCCGTGTGGAGAGAGAAAACGCAGATATAATCCGAGAGCAGATTCGTCTGAAGGCTGCAGAACACAGACAGACTGTCCTGGAGTCAATAAAGTAAGTAACTTGACTTTCCAACATTCAGAAGTTTATTTTGTTAGTTGTACTTTTATACGATGCAGTGAAATGTAACTCTAGAGTCACTATGATGGTGAAAATTTGTTGTGTTGTTTTGATGCTGTTCTGAATTATGTTGAAACTGAAATGGTTTAACTTCAGCTACCTTTGCACCGTGATGTGATGCAGTGCAGTTGGACCGTTTCTACCCTGTCTGAACATGCTAACACTTAGCATGTATGTGCTTTCAGGACTGCAGGTGCTGTGTTTGGAGAGGGATTCAGGGCCTTTGTGTCAGACTGGGACAAAGTTACTGCCACAGTAAGAACCTGTTTCTGTTAAGTAAATGATTGAATTCAAGATTCTTGTAATCTGCCATTCTTAGAGCAATACAATCATGTTTGAAGCACCATTTCAAGCTGTGGTTGCGCCTGTTAGATTAAGCTAATTCATTGCTTTCCCATCGCCATTATTGGGGTGTTTACTCTTACAACTAAAAGTGAGAGAAGTGTAAACATTTAACAACATGAGAGGAAGTATTGTACTGCATCCTGCCACCTGGTGGTGGAACAATTTTCTTTTCATAAGTAGAGTCCTCAAAATTATTCATAACCTCAAATTGAAGAAGGAAAAAAAAAAATCAGCTGTCAGTGATGTAAGATGAAGTTGACAAAAGTAATAATAAATAAAAAATTCTATGAAAATCATGACATTGATTTGAATCATTTTTTGAAAGAAACATTAAAAACAAACAAACAAAAAAAAATAAAACAAGTAAACAAGCATGATGGGGCTCCGGAGCTAAAATTTAATTGAGCAACACTTTGAGGCAATCGCTACAATCAGGTATTTTCTGTAATGTTAAAAAAACTTCTACACCTGTTGACAGGGATTTTGTTCCACTGTTCATGGGAAAGGTGCTCTAATGTGTCTGGGACACTTTATTTTTATTTATTTTTTTTATCACTTCCAACCACAATTCAAAGCAATATTTTATTTCACTAAATTCTAATTTTGTAAATTTGTAGTTATTATTAGTTTCTTTAGTTCCTTGTGATTTGAATTACTACTGTGAATTAAGTCCTTAATTTGGGGGTATAAATAATTTTGAGGGCAACTATATTGTAGGAGATGATAAGATCAGTTTGATATTTCTGACTGGAGTGCTGATGTCAGCCCAACACAGGGAGACAGAGCTGAATCAGTCCGAGTGTTCTTGCTACTAGTTTCACAGCTTCTATGTGATTGGTAAACCTGTTTTACTCTTAAGGAAACGGTGAGAGACTGAAAGCCAATTAAAAACTGAAAGAGAGGTTTGCCACAGAACTGAAAGCCAATTAAATACTTTCCCATTGTACTCAAAAGCCAGATTTTAGCAGATGTTAACTGTATTTTTGACCACTATAGAAATAACTTTAGACACATCCTATTATATGTTTATACTTTGCACCAGTATACCTGAGTAACTACGAATGGCACATTTAAATGCTTAAGAAAACCAGTGTATCTGATTAGTTTGTTGCAGTATTCTGTCTGATTGTGTAATTTCTTCTCACTCCACTAGGTGGCAGGACTGACTCTTCTAGCTGTTGGAGTGTATACAGCCAGAAATGCAACAGGGGTAGCTGGGCGTTATATTGAGGCCAGACTTGGGAAACCATCTCTAGTGCAGGGAGACGTCCCGATTCACTGTGGGAGAAGCAATCAAGCATCCGATCAAGGTAGCTAATATATATTAGATCCTTTTAAAGTTAAAGGTATAGTTTATACTATGATAAATTAGAACGTTCTGTCCCTCTTTGTCTATTTAGACAGTCAAACGGCTGAGGAGTAAACCTCAGGATGCCCTTGAAGGAGTTGTGCTCAGTGTAAGTGGACATTGGATATAAAGAATTAAAGTAATATACATATTTAAAAGTTTTGTAACCACTTGGATGACTCCATTTTTCCATCTTTTAGCCTTCTTTGGAAGAGCGTGTGCGTGACATTGCCATAGCAACAAGAAACACGAGGCAGAACAACGGCCTGTACAGAAACATCCTCATGTATGGCCCTCCAGGAACAGGCAAAACACTCTTTGCAAAGGTACACTGAAGCCCCAAGAGCAGGAAATACAAAGATTAAAGGGAACTGATGTTTTTTTTTTTTTTCTTAATCTGCAACATTTCTGTTTGTATTGAGTAGAAGCTCGCAATGCACTCTGCGATGGACTATGCCATTATGACAGGTGGTGATGTAGCCCCAATGGGCCGTGATGGTGTGACTGCGATGCACAAAGTTTTTGACTGGGCCAGCACGAGTCGACGCGGGTACGTTATGAGATTATACTCATTACATGAAGACTAAGATGATCTAATGTATTATCTTGATTTACGGTTGCATTACTTGTTGACTGCTGATATCAATAGATAAAACAAAGTGCCCGCTGTTTGTTTTATTACAGACTTCTGTTGTTTGTTGATGAAGCTGATGCATTTCTCCGCAAGAGAGCCACTGTAAGTCTGCTATTGTTTCATCAAATGTTGACAGATTCTTCATCTTGGTCAGGCATTTACAACAAATAAATGACTGTTTGTCACTTTACTATTGTTTGTGTAGGAGAAGATCAGTGAAGACCTCAGAGCCACTTTGAATGCGTTCTTGTACCGCACTGGAGAGCAGAGCAACAAGTAAGGATTTATTCACAACAAAACTTTTTCTTACACCTTTACCATTTGAACTAGTTGCTTGCACAGTGGTAAGCTGCCTCGTGTTTCATTTAACTTCTTTTTGCCTGTAGGTTTATGTTGGTGTTGGCCAGTAACCAACCGGAGCAGTTCGACTGGGCCATAAATGACCGAATAGATGAAATTGTAAATTTTGGACTGCCAGGACCTGAGGAGAGGGAGCGGCTGGTCCGCTTGTACTTTGATAAATATGTCCTGGAGCCAGCCACTGGAGGCAGGCAGTAAGTATCAGCTCAACACCACACTACAGATGTTGTCATCTAAATCCAGTGATGCTGCGTAAGTTGGCAGGCCACTCGGTGATATTTCAGCAGGTTATAGTCTGTGATCCTTCAGGAAGCTTTAAATTCAGAGCTCTTTAAAGGATAAGTTTCTTTATTTTTCAACCTGGACCTTATTTCTAGGAGTATATATGTGCATTTACTTACCGGAAAAGTTTCTGCATCACTTTGAGTCCTTCGGAAGATATTGCATTGAGTCGCCCTTGGGCGTGCGTCCAGTAACATTGGAGAGATGGGGCAGCCATTATATAAGACATTATCTGAAGCAAAACTCCTTGATTTTTGCTAATACTTAAAGTAGAATGACCGAACAAATGAGTACTGTTGTCCTGTGAGTTCAGAGTTTCGCAAATTGTGTCATGGATGTTGTCTGGGTAGTGAGCTGCTACTCTCAGCTCTACTATGGAAGCACACATCGTAAACGCGCGGCCCCGAAAAGTGTGTTGAACACCCTGACTCACAGGACAATAGTGTTCGTTCGTTCATTCTACTTAAAGTATTGGCAAAAATCAAGGAGATAATGACTCATCTAGTGACTACCCTGTCTCTGCCATTTTACTGGACAAACGCCGAAGGGCGACTCAATGTAATATCTTCCGAAGGACTTAAAGTGATGCAGAAACTTTACTGGTGAGTAGATGCACGCATATACCCCTAGAAATAAGGTCCAGGTTGAAAAAAAAAGTTATCCTTTAAGGCAGAGTCTGAAATGGCCTGACATGTATATGCAGCTTATTTTTCAAATTAAACACAGTAAAATAAGCCTCAGAGAGATTTTCTCACCCCTATGTATCTGTGTTTTGTGTGTGTGACACTGTAAAGGAGGATGAAGCTGGCACAGTTTGACTATGGCAAGAAGTGCTCAGAAATAGCAAAACGGACAGAAGGTATGTCAGGAAGAGAGATCTCCAAGCTGGGAGTGGCCTGGCAGGTACGTTTCCCGTCATCATTGTGGAGCCTAACATGAGTGCAGAATTTCACTTAATTTTACAATCCTTTTAAAATGCTACATTATTTTAACTTTTCAGTATGTGTTTAAAAGAGTTTCTGTTTTCATTCTAGGCGGCAGCATATTCCTCTGAGGATGGTGTTTTAACAGAGGCTATGATTGATGCTCGGGTTGACGATGCTGTCAAACAACACCTTCAGAAGATGGACTGGCTACACGGAGAGGAGGAGGCTCAGGCAAAGAGTCTTACGCCTCCAATAGCCGGGGCAGCAGGCGCTGGAGGAAAAATGGGTTTTTCGCTACCCCCCAGTGAGGCACCTCAGGCTCAGGAGGTGATCACTCCAGTCCTACAGATGACTACATCTCAATCACCAGAGGTCAAAAGTGACATCCCTCCTCAGGCTCAGGAGGTGATTGCTGAAGTCCTTGAAGCGATTACTAAACAAGAAAGTGAAATAATACCTCCACCTGTCAGTGACCAATCAGCAGAGGTCAAAAATGATGTCCCTCCTCAGGCTCAGGAGGCGATCACTCCAGTCCTAGAGGTGAATGCGAAGCCAGAAAGTGAAATATTACCACCCCTTTCTGAGATTGACCAGTTAGCAGAGGTCAAACACGATGCCCCTCGGGCTCAGAAGGTGATGGCTGAAGTTATTGAGGTGGATGCACAACAAGAAAGCGAAATAATACCTCCTCCTGTCATTGACCAATCAGCAGAGGTCAAAATTGGTGTACCTGTTGAGTCTCAGGAGGTGATCGCTGAAGTCATTGAGGTGAAAGAGAAACAAGACGTGGAAATAATACCTCCTCCTGTCATTGACCAATCAGCAGAGGTTAAGAGTGATGTCCCACCACCGGCTCAGGAGGTGATCGCTGAAGTCATCGAAGTGAAAGCGGAGCAAGAAAGTGAAATAATACCTCCTCCTGTCATTGACCAATCAGCAGAGGTTAAGAGTGATGTCCCACCTCAGGCTCAGGAGGTGATCGCTGAAGTCATTGAGGTGAAAGAGAAACAAGAAGGGGAAATAATACCTCCTCCTGTCATCGACCAATCAGCAGAGGTTAAGAGTGACGTTCCTCCTCAGGCCCAGGAGGTGATCGCTGAAGTCATTGAAGTGAAAGCAGAACAAGAAAGTGAAATAATACCTCCTCCTGTCATTGACCAATCAGCAGAGGTTAAGAGTGACGTTCCTCCTCAGGCCCAGGAAGTGATCGCTGAAGTGAAAGCAGAACAAGAAAGTGAAATAATACCGCCTCCTGTCATTGACCAATCAGCAGAGGTCAAGACTGACATCCCTCCTCCTGTCATTGACCAATCAGCAGAGGTTAAGAGTGACGTTCCTCCTCAGGCTGAGGAGGTGATTGCTCCTGTGAGTACAAAAGAAGACAGTGAGACAATACCACCTCCCTCTGTGAGTGACCAGTCAGCGGAGGTTAAAAGTGAAGTCCTTCCTCAGGCTCAGGAGGTGATTGCTGAAGTCATCGAGGTGCAAGCAGGACAAGAAAGTGAAATAATACCACCTCTTTCTGACATTGACCCAACAGCAGAGGTCAAAAGTGATGTGCCTCCTCAGGCTCAGGAGGTGATCGCTCCAGTCCTTGAGGTGAATGCAAAACAAGACAGTGAAAAAGTACCACCTCCTTCTGTGAGTGACCAATCAGCAGAGGTCAAAAGTGACATTTTAGTTGGACAGGACTGTGAAGAAGTTGTTAAAGTGGACATTAAGACAGCAGAGGAGGGTCTAAACCAAACTGAGGCCTCCACTGACAGTGGTAGCAAGATGGGAAAAGACAAGACTGGTACATCTCCTCCAAAGGATGGAACTCCAGTTTGAGTTTTGATGAGGTTGTCTGGATTAGAAATTATTAGTGTCCTGCCCTCTTAACTAACTTGTCTGTCAGTTTGTGTCAAAAGACCTGTTGGACTGTCGTTCTGGCAGAAGATTAACAGTTGGAGAGATAAATAATGAAACTCTCATAACACAAGTGATGCCTGAAAGTCTTTCATTTTAATATTTAATGTATACGCTGCAAAAGCTGACTTTATAGAGAAACCAGGTCATGTGCCTGTAATTACACTATACATGTTGTGTAAAGTGAAGATTGTTTGCTGAGATGATTAAATGGATCAATGTTTTCGTAAGAAGTAAAAATTCTAATGTAATTTTGCAAATAATTTGTACAGTTGTCATATTGCAACACTCGGCTGTGTTGAAGACAAACGCAGTAATACTCTCATACATGACATCTGTTGATCAAATGCAATAACATACTGACATAATGTGGATCTCTTTGTGTAGATGTGAATGGAGGTGGCAGTGATGCTGTTACATGGAAATTAGGGGGAGGGGGGGGGGGGGGGAGTCCAAAAACTGTGACTTGTGATAAAACCCAGTCACGTCCTTTGAGATGTCTTTGTGCACTCGATGCATAGGTTCACACTCACGTGAATTTACTCTGGTCATCCTGAGTAGTGAAGAAGTCAAGTTGTTTATGGAGACCTACTCAATACTGTTTGATTGATAAAAAAAAAAAAAAAAAACAAACAAAGCTGGAAAAAGCTTTTGGTCCATATTATAAAGTTTGGGATTGCTTCTGCATTAGATCAAATGGGAAAGTGACTCCAAATGCTTGAGTGGTAGTGTAGGTATAACAATAAATATCTCTCTATAGAGCTATCTGTGTAGATAAACTGTGTGGCTTAAAAAAAAAAAGTCACCACCTGGATTTAACTAAGCAAATAGGTACAAGCTTCCTGTTGGATAGTTCTTGCATGGGCGATTATCTTTCAGCTGGCAACAAGCTATTTAACCCCAACTGGTGCAATGAGTTGCTTCTCATTTCCTAAACAACCATGTTGAAAGACGCATCCCATGGTCGTGAAAAAGATGTTTGTCTGAGAAAGGACAAATCATTGGCATGCATCAAGCAGAGAAAACATCTAAAGAGATTGCAGAAACTACTAAAATTTGGTAAAGAACTGTTCCAACACATTATTAAAAACTGGAAGGATAATGGGGACCCATCATCTTCAAGGAAGAAATATGGCTGGAAAGGCGGATGTGGTGATGCATCCATCATGCCTAGTGCATACTGCATAAGCCTGTGGGGGCAGCGTTATGATCTGGGGTTGTTGCAGTTGCTCAGGTCGAGGTTCAGCAACAGCATGTCCTCAAAGAATGAGGTCAGCTGATACCTGAATATTCTGAATGACCAGGTTATTCCATCAATGGATTTTTCTTCCCCGATGTCACGGGCATATTCCAAGATGACAATGCCAGAATTCTTTGGGCTCAAATTGTGAAATACTGGTTCAGGGAGCACAAGATATCACTTTCACACATGGATTGGCCACCACAGAGTCCAGACCTGAACCCTAATGAGAATCTTTGGGATGTACTAGATGGCTGTGCACCGCAGTCAGACTCTACCATCATCAATACAAGATCTTGGTGAAAAACTTAATGCAACACTGGATGGAAATAAAGCTTGTGACATTGCAGCTTTTTGAAACAATGCCACAGCGAATGCGTGCCGTAATCAAAGCTAAAGGTGATCCAACAAAATATTATTGTATAACCCTTTTTGGTGGTGCCCTTGTCGGCCACTGTAACTGCAGGAAGGTACTCTTGGGGTTATACTTGCACATATTGATATTTTGGTACAACTCTTGCAGAGGTGCATTCAAAGGGAACCTCTGCATGTTTCATGCCCACACTGTCAATGTTGACAAAGAAACAGTTTTGAGTCTGTAAAGTTGACTTTATCTTCATCTTCTCCACTGGACTTCAAAAAGTTGGATTTCTAATGGCCATGTCAATAATAAGTGTTTGTTGTTGCGAGAACAGAGCAGTCATTTCACTCTCATTTGATAATCTTTCAGTTTCTACAAAGGTGAAAATATACTTATAACCACATACAGCTAGTAGAAACAGTATTGCAACAGAGACTGTCAAAAAGTTCTAAAAGAATTGCAATCAGCATTAGAGTTCCTACAGTATAAAATCCTGGATGTCATGTTATACAGCAAGAAACAGTGTCCTCTTTTGTCCTGATGATGCTGACCACTGAAAATCTGCTCAGAGGCGTGGATTTATTGTCCTGCTTCACTTTTCCCATAGTAAGTGCAATTTTTAACCAAATTTTATCAGTAGTGATTGTTCTTGGTCTTCCTTGGCCTCTTCTTCATTGTCCTTGTCCATCACCTCTCACAAATTCTTCCTCTACCTGTCTGTATGATTTTGTCCTTTGTAGATGTATACTGCACATTCTAAACTGATATGAAACGCCATTTAACTTGTGAGCTGTGTTTACAGTTTTTCTCACTTTACACACAAATGCTGGTACTTGAGACCCAATGACCACAATGTAACTCATACACCAACCTCCTGAACCAGCTCTGCTAAACTACAATCATAATTTCTGCTTTAGGCAAGGCAGGTAAGGCAAGTTTATTTGTATAGCACATTTCATGTACAGAACAATTCAAAGTGCTTTACATAAAACATTATAAGCAAAAGGGAGATAAAAAAACAAAAAAAACAATTAGAAGCATGATTCAGAATTAAAAGCATTTAAGATTAAAAAGAGAGAATACAGAGACGTGCGGATTTTAACTTTTGAATAAAATTACGTAAATGCAGCTGAGAACAGGTGGGTCTTCAACCTGGATTTAAATAAACTAAGTGTTTCAGCTGATCTGAGACTTTCTGGGAGTTTGTTCCAGACATGTGGAGCATAGAAGCTGAACGCAGCTTCTCCATGTCTGGTTCTGACTCTGGGAACTGATAAAAGGCCGGATCCAGATGACCTGAGGGGTCTAGCAGGTTCATACTGGGTCAAGAGGTCACTGATGTAATTTGGGCCTAAACCATTCAGAGCTTTATAGACCAGCAGCAGAACTTTAAAGTCTATTCTCTGATGGACCGGCAGCCAGTGTAAAGACCTGAGAACTGGACTGATGTGGTCCACGAAAGAGTTAACACACTGTCATTCAAAATTCCAAAGTTAATTGCCCTAGTATCCACACTAACTCATCACATGGGCAAACACCTGTCACACACATTTAGCAATTGAGCTTTAGCATAAAAGAGCAACAGCTGAGCTCTTACTGGCAGAGCCAGAGGAGTGCCAGTAAGAGGAAGAGGATGGGGAGGACGAGGGAGTCCAAGAACCATAATCTGACGAGATCTGGGACACTTTGGTTGACGATTGTGGCCATGTTGACCATTGTTTTAAACATAAAGTTTAATTTTGCAGGAGAATTGATGGGTTTTGTCCATTGTGTGTGTTTTTTATTTGTATGTAGAGATTTGAAAGTATGAGGCATACTTTCAGAAAATGTGTGTAAACAATCACAAAATAACCACTCTGTTAAAGCAGTTGTCACATTTTCTTCCAGACTGGAACAATTGGTGTACTTGGCTGTATGTTAGATAGATGTTGAACATTGCGAAAGGCTTTGTGTGCATGTAAATGTACAGGGGGTGCAGAATTATTAGGCAAATGAGCATTTTGACCACATCATCCTCTTTATGCATGTTGTCTTACTCCAAGCTGTATAGGCCGAGAGCCTACTACCAATTAAGCATATCAGGTGATGTGCATCTCTGTAATGAGAAGGGGTGTGGTCTAATGACATCAACACACAATATCAGGTGTATTAGGCAAACAGAATTATTAGGTAATTTCCTTTCCTTTGGCAAAATGGGTCAGAGGAGGGACTTGACAGGCTCCGAAAAGTAAAAAATAGTGAGATATCTTGCAGAGGGATACAGCACTCTTAAAATTGCCAAGCTTCTGAAGCGTGATCATCGAACAATCAAGTGCTTCATTCAAAATAGTCAACAGGGTTGCAAGAAACGTGTGGAAAAACCAAGGCGCAAGATAACTGCCCATGAACTGAGAAAAGTCAAGCATGCAGCTGCCAAGATGCCACTTGCCAGCAGTTTTGCCATATTTCAGAGCTGCAACATCACAGGAGTGCCCAAAAGCACAAGGTGTGCAATACTCAGAGACATGGCCAAGGTAAGAAAGGCTGAAAAACGACCACCACTGAACAAGACACACAAGCTGAAATATCAAGACTGGGCCAAGAAATATCTCAAGACTGATTTTTCTAAGGTTTTATGGACTGATGAAATGAGAGTGAGTCTTGATGGGCCCGTGGCTGGATCGGTAAAGGGCAGAGAGCTCCAGTCCGACTCAGACCCTAGCAAGGGGGAGGTGGGGTACTGGTATGGGCTGGTATCATCAAAGATGAGCTTGTGGGGCCGTTTCGGGTTGAGGATGGAGTCAAGCTCAACTCCCAGTCCTACTGCCAGTTTCTGGAAGACACCTTCTTCAAGCAGTGGTGCAGGAAGAAGTCCGCATCCTTCAAGAAAAACATGATTTTCATGCAGGACACGCATCCAAGTACTCCACAGTGTGGCTGGCAAGAAAGGGTCTAAAAGAAAAAAAACTAATGACATGGCCTCCTTGTTCACCTTTTTTTTTTTTTTTATCTTACATAGGAATTATCATCATCATCACATCAATACACCTGAATAACTGATCATTAACATATGTGAGCATGCCTATAAAAGCTTAATTTTACACACAACAGGTCTCATTATCATATCCAGTACAGTTTCATTGAACCTGTTGCACTTCTGCTCATCCTCATGTAGACCATGGCCCATGTATGTTTGTATTCATGTAAAGTAGAAATTAATGTTTCAGTATGCGTTTATACTCTGTACACAATAAATCAAGGAGTCTGTTAGAAGTCTTCCAATCAAGTTGGTGTTTCATATGTTGGCCACTTGAAAATGTGGATTAACATGAGAAGAAAGCTGGGGTCTGCTGGAAAACCAGCAGCAGGAGGTTCCCCCATGACCCAGGCTGATGATCTCCAGCTGTTACCTCACTTGATTTGCAGGGTGTAAAACTGACCCAATAACAAAGCAGAGATTGTGGAAGTGTGGCAGAAAGAATGATAAATGTCACTGTGAGTCAAGAATATTTTTATGTCAGTTTATTATCAAAAATATATTAATTTATATGTTACACCAGGGGTGCCCAAGTCCAGTCTCCGAGAGCCACTATCCTGCATGTTTTGGTTGGATCCCTTCTCCAACACACCTGAATTAAATGAATGGCTCATTACCAAGTCTCCGCAGAGCTGAATGACATGTGCATGAGGGAATTAACCATTTGACTCAGGTGTGTTGGAGAGGGTATGCTATAAAAATTGCAGGATAGTAGCTCTTGAGGACCAGACTTGGGCACCCCTGTGTTACACAAATAATGAACGTAATTTAAAAAAGAGATGAATAGATGAAAGATGAATTGGTTGCCGCCAGGGAGTCAGCTGCAGCTGAAGAGCTTTGTTCAGAAGCTTAAAAGACCATGGTGTCTGAATGAAGTTCTGAAGGGACTCTGCTCATGTGTCAGATCAGAGATGCTTTATACCAAGGTTTATCGGAGAGGCTGCTCACATTGACCTGTGAATCCTCACAAGTCTATCTTCCTGATGGACTTTCTCTTTGGAACCAGGCTGATCAGCAAGTCATGTTTGCCCCTGTATGCATCCTCTGATGTGTGAGGACCAGAGTGTCCACTGACATGTCAAATGATACTGCAGGTTACAAAGATCTTAGTGTAATGTCTGAAAAAACAAGATGACCAGTAAAATAGCATCATCAGAAGCCCAGTATTGTCTGTACCTATTTTGACAACCCATAAATAGATGTCTGTAGTGAAATACAATTTGGCTAAAGAGGAAGCCTGGGAAGCTAAAATTGGTGTAGATGCTCAGCCATCAAGGTCAAGGTAAATACCTTAAATGAGATCTACTTTTTTTCTTGGTTCTTAAAGACATGATTTGAAATAAGTGTCAATGAGACAATTAATGCTAAATTAGAAGAAACATCTTTGAACAGAAGCGTCCTCAGGTATCACCTTCCCTGCATGAGTGGGACAGCCTTCGCTCTCCAAGCATTCACACAACCATTCAGATGTTGGATTTTGTGAGTAAAACATGTTTAGTTCGGCAGGTTAACACCTCCAGGTGATATCCACTTGAGAGTTCAGTGATGCACATGCACCTTAATAATTGATCAGCTGGACGTAGCAGCAGAAGAGGGAGATGGTTCCATTCTTTCTGAAAAAGGGAAGTCCTTCTGGAAGCAAGTTGACACAGTTTACAGTTAAGGAAAATGGCTTATAAAGTCACATTCAAAGATAGCAACACTGAACTCACTATTGAGTTCAGTTGTATTGTAAAGCCCTTACAATTCTTCAATTTTTGCCTAAAATGGGTGCTTTGTTTAAAAGACTTGCTGTGGACCAACTATTTTACTATACAACTTCTACTGGAGTCTTGCTGACATAACAGAGTGGTTTTCCTGTGTTATCTTTTACTGGAGTGCAGTATGGCTTCAAAGATAAAGTGCATCTGTGACTGATCAGAAATAAGTGTTTATTGAATCTAGACTTATGATTGTACCTGGTATGATATACATGGTATACAATGGTGTATAACTTGTTGGTACTTGGAAGACTGAATAAAATGCAGATTTGTCATGTCCCACCCACAGGACATCTGATACCCACAGGTTAAAACCGTCTGATGATGAGTGGAAAATTACAGCTCATTAAGAGTTGACCTAAATATAAATATTTAGTTTAATTAAGCTCCAAAACTTTAAGACCTTTTCCTGTGTTTAGAGGGATAAACCCTTTCTTTGCCTCTCCTCATTTAGATAGTGAGACGAAAAGTGAGAAAAGGGTGTGCAGTCAATTATAAAGCAATAAGCCATTGAATGTTTTGACATATTTCTTTTAGTAGGTTCATATATACATACAGAAAATCAGGCACTCAGAGCTGAGCTCGCAGTTTCAAAATAATCACAATGCTTCAATTCTTTTAACATTTACGAAAGAACAAAAAATACTATGCCCTGAAAGACAGCATGTCAGAGTTTAAATATGAATCAGCATATTATATTGGAAACACACTGGAGTAGAGCCTCTGAGAGGTCTGGATTTGGTTATACATTATCATCCCGCCCCCTTTAACTTAATCCTAACTAATATACAACACATGGTCGCACAAAAACATATACAATTCAATTAATATTCCTCCTATGTGTAAACACATGTACACAGTCCCAACTTAGAATTAAAATCTGTTAAATATGCTTGAATGAATTGCAATAATAAATGAAAGAAAAAAAAAACTGTCAGCACAAATATGCTGTATTAAACAAAAAAGAGAGGGACTTGGAGTTTTGAATTATGGGTTTGGGTGTCATGGCTCTCCCTGAGGAGAAATGGTTGAGTGATTTCACATGACTGGGATGGATGGAGGACCTTGGCCTAACCTTAATTTGGGGGAATAAAGGCAGAGTGAAAGCAGCAAGTCAATCCTCAGTACAGAGGAAAAACTCATCACCAGAATGTCCAACAGCAGCCATTTGTTAGGTCCTGACCCAACCTTATCTGCGTCTATGCAGGCACACAGAACATACGCACTGTCACAGACGGCTGTAGAGTATGATTCGTGCATGTCCATGTTCAATTTGATTGCTTGAGATTGTGGTCTGTATATTGCAATTTTTCTATTATATATCAGTAGAAACAGACGGTGTGAAGAAATGGTCTGTTGCTTTTTTCCTCAAACTCTTGTAGGAGTTCATCAATTTCATTCTCCATGTCGTCAGTGTGCTGGATCTGCAGAGGGGAGAGAAGTGTATTAAACAAATTGCAGGCTGCTGGTTTAAAAGCTGAAACTAAGTTACCACAGAACTGATCCTTTTCAGAGCTATGGCACACAGGAGAACTTAAGAATGATTTTACAGATCTACCTCAATTTCATAATTTCACTGTTAACAGATATCTCTAAAACATTGTAGGAGACACTCACACATTGACAAAGTTCACAGATGAGAAAGGCACCCAACGTGGCTTCCTCGTGGTTATCCTGAATGTCTACATTGATTACATGCACTGGCTGTAGAGTTTCCTGCTCTCTCGAATTCAGATCTGGGGGCCAAAAACAAACAGGGCACAATGTAACATACATTACAAAGTTGAAGACTAAAAACTGAAGATGTTAAAACACAATTTATAATAAAAGCTTTTTTTTTTGTTTTAAAGAAAAAAAAAGGTCCATTTTAAGCAAATTTGGTTCTTCAGTGATACATTGTCTTTTGACAATCCTCACCCTCCAGGACTTGGTCATAGACTCTCTCTTCACAGGTGATGACCAGGTCAAACTTCTCCTTGCATTGCTGAAAGCGCTCTGGCTTTGATTTGATGCGCTTGTTTCGGTCCAGCATGTGCAGGATGCCATTCTGTGTGTATCTGAAGAGTGGGGAGGTCAAGGAATACAGCAGTAGCCAGAGAAAAACCAAGGAAATACAGTAAATTTCACACAGGATTCATTGTTTGACTGCATCTCAGTAAAACAATGTGGATGCACATTGGAGTGGTGTAGGAATTTGATCTGGAGGAGAAACGGCAGCACCCTCTAGTGGTGCTTCCAACTCATCATTGATCATTACATAAACAGGGAGAGAAAGAGAGAGAGGGGGAGAGGGGAGAGAGAGAGAGAGAGAGAGAGAGAGAGGGAAGGGGAGGTCAGGGCAATAAGCATGACTTTAGAGAGCAAGTCATCCATTCAGTAAGTTTTAATGTCAGTGTTATCAATAGTCCAGTCTATTGTTTCTTCCTAACAGTAACAGAAAATCTGATTCTGTCCAGCATGACCTTTTCTAAAGCTCTGCCAAAGTTTAACCTACATCGTTTATCTTACCAGTCATTTCAAACAAGCTGCCTAAGATTCTGCACTGTGTCTAACAGTGTAATTCATGAGTCAGAAACGCATGCAGACACAAAAACACTAAAAAGAGCAAAGGTTGTGCAGGAGGTAGTATGTGTAAATTCTACTCATAATAAGCAGAACACAATTTTAACCCAAAAACATATTTGCCTATTTACCACAGGCTTACCGAGACTACATGAAAGAACAAACTTTCCTGCACTTCCACCATTTCTTTTACAAGAATAGTTTAAGTGGGCTTAATTTTTTTTTTTTTAAATTAGGAATTACTCCAACTAGTCTAATGAATAAAGATGAACTTCTCCAGGAATAAACAATGTCAAATTAATCAGAAACTAAGCATTGGACTAAAAATATGGAAGGATGTCTTCCAAATGTTACTAACAGGAGTAATAATACCACTACATTTAATATGGAGAATTACATTCGTACACGCAATTTAAATGCAGGAATCGTGCATTTTCACTCTTTTGACAAACCAGTCTTTACAAATTGAAATTCCAAGATTTCTTATTGTCATATTAGTGAATACTGCATGTGAAACCACCCTTATCCAATTTCAATGATTTACTTACCAACTCAACATTAAGATAAAAGTCTCTCGGTTTAAGAAAAATACGTTTCTATTCATAGTTTAAAAGTAGGGGTGTAACACTTCAGTTAACAACGATTCGATTCATGGATGACATTGGTTCATTGAGAACGATACAATCCAATTCAATTCAATGACTTGACATCAAATCAGAAACCATGAATCGTGACATCAATCAAATCGTTGCTTAACCAAGTCGCTACACCATTATTTAAAGGAATTCCCCATACATAAAAATATTCCTCCATATCTTTTGTAACTTTATTCTGTCCTTCCATTTAACACTTTCTATGCTAAAGGGGTTCTCTTGTACTCATTTCACGTTTTCTCCTTCTCCTCACATTTTACCAAGTATAACTGAGGCTCCAGCAACTGTCAATTGGCTACAAAAAGGAAAAAAAGACAAAAGAAAAAAAAAAGAGAGAGAATAACCAAACTACCAAAGATATACAGTGGTAACAAGACAGCCCTCTTAGTGTGTGATTTGGGGCTTTTAACGATGACAGAATATCCAGTATCTCATCAGAGATGCCACAATCTCCGATTACTTACTTACTTTTGCAGTGATTCTCCACCCTATTTTACATATTTCATAAACAAGCACTTATCTGCAACACATTTTTAAGTTCCTTGATGGGTTTTCCCCGACTGGTGCATTCCCATCTTTTGTGCCGGCTCAAAGTCCACCTCTTGCACAGACGCCCACAAAGATGAGTATATAATCACAATATACATAAATACTTGGATCATGTTTACTTAAGTAGCTTCTAGTGGTATAGGCATGTTGTGCGTGAGGAATAGGTGAGTGAGAAGGGGATACAGTTCCTTGTCCTTGCGGACCAAGTCGTTGTACATCTGTTCATAAGTTGTTTTGAAGTCATACACATTAGGCTTATCCGGGGCAGGACCAGGTAGCTTCACGTGAGACCCTGTCCCAAATGATCGCACATCAAATCCACGTTTGCTGCAGAAAGGAAAGGACAAGACAATGAGATATGTTACAATTTACAAAGCATGTCATTATGTAAATCTTTTCAAGTTCCTGCAAAGCCACATTAAATAACCTTCCTCAGATTAAAGTACTAAACAATGTTTAAGCAATGCAGGCAGCCCTTTGCAGCTCCTCTCTCCTGTACCATTCTATCTGTCATACTTTAAATAAAAAAAATATCTTAAAAAGGATTTTTTTAAAAAACTTTATTTCACAGGATCAGATAGATTAGTTTAGTCCAGTGTGCTTTTGGGAATAAGCAAAATGCCCAGTGAAAACTGAACAGCCATTCAAAAGGACTACGCAGGCAGCATACGTCCCCTGTTTAATAACATAAATCTGGACACGAAACTCTTAAGTGGTACAGTGACAGATTAGACTGGCCAGTGAAAATAAACCACCCAGTGTTGCACAACTGCAGTATCTTCGTTCCGGAATTTTCCAGCTAGGGGGCGCTGTTTGCACGTTTGGAAGGGGGGAAAAAAAACTACCCCAACAACTTGGGCCTTAGATTTTCTTTCCTTTTTTGTTTCAAATCCCGGAGTTTAAAAGGAAAATAGAAAACTGTGAACGACACATTTTAACTCAGAACAAAAAGTAAACCCAGTGAAAAGGATGTTTATAAAATGAGCTACAGTCCGCGTGGGACATTTATAAGTGGGAGTCCATTGTTAAACTGCGTTGAGGCCCAACAGTCACCGCCCCGGCTCGGCTTGTGACAGGCACATAAAAAAAACACTCAATGCCGAAAAAAGAAAAAAAAATCTTCAGTTCCCTTCGGAGTCGCTTTCCTACTCTCATCCTATCAGCGGCTCGTCTTTACCTGAGGATATTGTGCGCTTCCATACTGCGGTTCTGGTTGCTCGAGCACACAACCGCTACACGCAGCGGGTGGCTCGGCATTGCGACTTTCCGGCTGAAACTAACCGATACAACCTGTCAGAAACTAACAAAATATCGTTATTTTAATTAAGATAGGACCAAGAAGATCCACCCCTGTGTTAAGTTAAACAATACAACGGCGTTTCGACTAGAAATATATACAAAAATTTACTGCTCGGACGCTTCTCCTTCCCGTTAAGCAGGAAGTTAAAATGGCGGAGCATCGAGTCTTCAATACGGCTTTATTGAGTGATGTCACTGGGGGAGGTTCTTCCCACTGGGCAGGGGAAAAAACGCAGTGACGCAGCGAGACAACCTTTGCACTGTATGAGACTACCGGTAGACCGTGGCATGTTAAATGCTGGCACACGTGTGATCAATTTAATAATCAAACTGTTAGCTAAAACCTTGGAGAAAATCACAAAATATGTAACAAACTGACAGTTCAGTGGTCATAACAAATACCGAACGCTTCATTAGCTATTATTTTCAGGTCTTACTTCAGCTTTATTGAAATATAACTAAGTTTTATCTCAGTAGTTAAAACAAACAAACAAAGCAAAGCAGACACTGAAGACTAGGCACGAATAATGGGGCAACATGCCATGTAAAACATAATCTGCTTCCAAGGTGAAAAAGTTATTAAATTAACAAATGTAAGGAGGAGATACTACAGCACAGAGAGTATATAGGCCTATAGCAAAATATTGCCATTCTTATCATGATAAAGCTAGTATTTAAAAAAATGAATTGATGGAGGAGACAATCAGTGCAGTCTGCAGTGGCAACACTGAATTCTTTATGGTACTTCAGAAAAGTAATCAATAAAAATGTGAAACTCTTTATGTTTATGCAGGGATTTGTTTAGCTTGGCATGATTAGTTTGCTTCTTTTTTTAAAGGATGAATGTGAATATGGATAAGTTGTGAATGTAGTTACCACATACTGAACAATTTTTTTTTTTTTGTATGTTTGTGCTACAGCCTACTTGCTCTCCTCTTGCTGGTGTTGTATTTAACTTGGAGCATACATGTCAATTTAACAGCAGAGTTGCAAATGTCTTTATTCTTCGTTTTGTGACGTGTGTGACCTCTCTCTAAAACTTTTTAAAAACAACTTATTGTGGATAATTTAACCTGAAATATGCTCTTTCAATTGTGGATATTCCCCAGAAAGCACATTTGGTTTCGCTTATATAAAAAATGTCAGTATGAGTGATCAGTCAAGAGTGACTTTGCCTGTCTTTTTGTCCATTGGCAGCTGTCTTTTCTTTAAGTAATGCAAACCAGACTTTTTTTAAATTTTTAAATGACACTTTTGTTATACTGTGCAGAAAACTTTAATTGGCCTCATAGTTTGTTCATTGGATAAAATAAAATAACAATAATGATAATAATGATTTATGGTTGAATCAAAGTTGCAATCACTATTAGTTAGTTAGGCTTTAGCTGTACTCTACGGATATGAATATGGACTGTTTGTGTTTTGTGAATTCTGGTGTAGATCATATTGACTTGTATAGATTCCTTTGGATGAACTTGTGACAAGAAGGAGTTTGTAATGAAAGCTATTTTAGGTTTTTTTTTATGTTAATTTTACCATTTTGCATTTCTGCATCCCTAATTGCTATTTAGGGTTTTATCTGTACTTTATGTAATTTTATTGCTTGTGTTTCTATCTCCCTATGTGACCCCTGCCCCTTGGTACTGCAGATGGAAATTAGCTTTCGGCTAGAATCCGGCATATTAACATTCATGTATTCTCATGTTTGTCCATTAACATGCACTGTCCCAATCAGATAAATAGAATTACAAAATAACGATAATGTGTCCAGGCAGCACTATCAATGGCCAGCGTGAAGTATTGCTCCCTCAGAGGTTGACTTTATGGTCCTTGGCCTGATGCCTCTGAGATGCTCAGCATGTTACAGTCAAGTGACTGAAATAATTGGTGTTATAGTTGGGACTTACCTGCAAATCCTCTGCACTCCACCTATGTGCTCACACCAGCAGCATATGTTTTTTCAAAACAGTCCTCCCAGGGAAACAGGAGTTAAAGAAATGATCTGCTTTTAGAGCTTCAAAATGAGCACCAGCTTTAGGCTACTGCTGTGCAGCAGTTCCAGACATTACTTCCAGAACAGACAGATTTTTGGCTAGAAGCTTTGTGCTCCGTATAGCTGGCCAAAGAAGGTTGCTAAGATGCAGGCTGCTGATGTTAGCATTTCACCAGCCCATATCCTCTAATAAGTTTGCTTTCCACCCTACAGCTTGCAGGCTGTTTTGCAGAAATATATTTAGCTCCTAATCTTACCTGGAGATGAAAGTTAGCAAAGCATGCTCTCACATACAATGAGAAAAATCAAGGCAGCAGTCCGGTATTATAAACAACCTCATGGAGTTTTATTTGCAGTCAGCAGGACAAAAAGGCATTCTAGCTGAAGATGTTTGGCACAGTATCTGAAGATTGTATTGCCCTTCACCCCCCCCCCCCCCCCCCAAAAAAAAAAAAACCAAACAAAAAAACCCCAAAAAACAAAAACAAAAAACAAAACCATTGCCTACCATACCAAACTAAAGCAGAATTAGAGGTGGGATGACATAACCATGTGGAAATGAGTGCATTTTTTTTGTGTGTGTCCCAACAAGGACATCTTCACAGACTGTGTAAAGCAAAACACTGGTGTTTCTGATGCACTCGGAGCCATTTAAATAGGCTATTTGTATTGCTGTTTAAATGCTGCCTGGTGGCAGAGGACAGAGGACCTTTAGCATAAACTAAACACAGTAAATTACTGTACTAAACATACTTTTTTTAAACTATCTTTTTGGTTCAGTGCACCTTGGCAGAGGTTGACAAGGCATTTTATTTGCAGAGCCACAGTAGGTTGTGCTTCAGTTGGTCATAATGAGGACATCACATGGAAAAATAACCAACCGACAGTGACAATGACTGAAACGTGTAAAATGTTGCTATTTTATTTAAGTAATACATTAGTGACGTGAATGAGTGCGGTAGGAGTACGTTTGCTGTGTCGTGGGACTCATTATGTTTTCTGTGATGTATGCCACCAGCAAACAAATGATGACCAGCATTACGCAAATAGCTCCTCCCACCGTTGTCATGGCGATCACGATGTCCTGCATCCCAGACGGCGGCAGCGTAAACTCCACACAGTCCTGCCGGTCTGATCTCTTATTTGGATCCGATCGAGTCAGGGAGCGCAAACAGATGCGGTAAGGGATGTTCTCGTGCAGCTCGGCCAGGAGAAAGTCCCTGCAACCCAGTCCTAGATGGACACTTGCGCACTCAAACTGAGTATAGCTTCCGTTCCACCAGCAGCTCAACTCGTAGCCTCCACGTCTGTGACGTCGTTCTCCAAAAACAGTGTTTAATTGGGATGTTTCCGGTGTTACATTTGTCCCAGCATCCCTGCCGCTCCGCTGACCAGCTGCGGACTCTGCAGTCTTTGTGTCTCGGCCAGTCACTGAGGAGTCTCCCTCAAGGGTCCATTGTAACAGTACACTGCCATTGATAAGGATGTTTGCCACTAAATTCCCCAAAGACACTGCTGTCCTGCAGTCTGACTTATGACATTTGTACCCAAACAGTGTGCGTCGAAAGCATAGCTGCCCCCAAATGCCTCCCTCAATCACCCTGTAGGCACATATTGGTGACACCCCCCGTCCGGTCTCAGAGTCAGTGCATCGCCAGATCTTTCAGATATAACAGTGGTATTGCTGTCACGGCTGGTGTTCACCGAGAAGCTGTTCACATGCTCCGCTGTCTCTTTAAACTCTGTTGATAGCCTACTATCATGGCTGTGATTGCCACGAATAGAGTTGGAAATCTGTTTTAGCCAGTTAGAGGCTGTCCCCTCATTATTCCTGCTTCTCACCTCTGATGAGGACGTCAAAGACGACGACGATGATCCGCTGCGATGAGACCAAGCCGTCTCGTGTAGTAATGTGCACAGCAGGAGTGCCGATAAGGCGAGCAGTGATGGTCGATGCTGGGTTGTCATCTCACGTCGTGCTATTTGCGCTCACAGTGGATCAGATGGGCGATGGCACAAAGGCAAGCTGACGTCTGCCATAAGATGAGCTCTACTTTGTTGCACACGACGAAATCCGCGTGAAACAAGATATCTTACCCATGGTCCATCTGCAACAGAAATAACACAAATCATACAGCCAGTGAGTAGAATATTCGACCATGACCTTGCACGGCAAAAGCATGTGCAGGACGAATAAAAAGAGCTGATAAAATTAACCTAATTGTGGCTCACAGCTCACATGCATTTGTGAAAACCATGTAGCCTACTTATGTCGGAATAGGACCCCTTGCAATCGAGCCATCACATTTGCCTTCTTCTTCCTGTCTGGCTTGACGTAAAGGCTTTGATGCTTGCTGTTTGGGAGTGAGCGTGGAGGAGCGCGCGTCGCGCAGTGCTTGGGAGCGTGGGTGCGTGCATGAAATATTTGTAGTTATCAGCAGTCAGTTTAGTGAGTCATCATCCCACGCAGCGTTTAAGGCGTCTGTCAGTGACGGACATAACAAGCAAAGCACAACTGGATGGAGGATTTGAACAAACCTGTGCAGCTCACATGGAGGCTTAAAACAACTGGAACATCACAAAACTGTTTTCTGGTAGTTTGCCATAGTTTTAGCCTCAAATCACGGTTTATTCAGCCGGGGAAAATGAACATAGTCAACTGACTCAAGAGCTCTGAATGACCTCTCATTATGGACAAATGCCACTAAAGCAAAACAACTATTTAAAAAGAGTATTGTTTAAAACATTTTCTTTGTTTAGTAGAATATAAGAAGCTGTCACCATCATGAACATGCTTCAGATGCTTTATATGACTCAGGCAACAATCCATATTTACATTAAGAACACAGCATCAAAGTGAGTTTGGCTGGTCCTCTACAATCACTGTCCTGCAGGCTTTAGATGTCTCTAAGATCAGGAATGCCAAATCTCTGACTTGGACTGTTTACTGAACATCCATCAGTATAAATCAAAATTGTTGTTCACATTTGAGTTTATGTTGTGAGGGATTGATAACCCTTGACAATTTGTAAAAGGTGTGCTGCTACAGGGAAACATCAGCACAACACTAGCCCTCAAGGTTTATTGTTATGCACAGTAGTTTAGAATTTGAAAAAGCTTTTTTTTTCTTAACACTGAAAACAAACACAAAAATATGACCCAGAATTTGTTCTACCTTTAAAAAAAAAATAGATAAAGGGAATCTTATGAAGTAAATGAACACTTACTTGACTCATAGGTACCACAATAGAAACAAGCCTGAGGGCTTTCTTGTGTAAATCCTGACTATTTTTTGTTTTTATTACAGTTTTTCTCAGTTGCTAAAACACTGTTTTAAATGTCCCCTCAGTTTTTCACAACTAATCCCATAACTCAAACTACTTTCCCCAAACCTCTGCCTCTTCAGAGCAATCAGGAAACACTATGTAAAAAGTAAAACATAGTTCTCAGAATATCATGCTGTCAAAATGTTTTTCTTTTTTATTTACATCGGACCAAATGCATCATGTCACAACACAGAGAACTCACAAGTAAAAGTAAAAATATTCCATTAAACATAATGACAAAAGAAAGTTCAACATGAACAAACAGTACATGCAAAAGTCATTCGGCCACAGCATCGTGTCTCCTGGCTGGGTCAGGCCACAGAGCCTCATTCACATCACAGGCCACATTCTCCCTGGTCGAACAACGAGGGGAAAAAGCCCCTAGCATGCTGGATCCAGGCTTGGCATGCCTCCGCACCTATCTAATCACAAGCTTGTTCCATTGCTTCCAGGAGGTTTTCCCCGACTTACAGCAATACTTTACAGCAGTTCTTTACAATCCAAACATTTTAATAGTATAGTCATGTAATGGGGGGATAACAATTACCTGTTCTCTTCTCTGAATGCCCGTATAATCGTTGAAACAGAGAACCTACTGATGTTGGGTTGCACCCTTAGTCCGGCTTCTGTCATAGTCAACCAGTAACATGGTCGATCATAGTTTCATCTGCATGCACGGATTTCATCTGAAATGAAGGCTCTGCGTCGGACCTGATTTTGCCCTCTTCCACGTCCCCATCCTCGACCACCTCTGCGACCATCTCTTATGTGTACTCTTCCTCTCTGATTTCCTCTACCTATTGCAAAATCTTGACCTCCCACAGCTTCCTCAACTAGTTTATATTGGTTCCCTCATCATCAGCCAAAGGTGAAATCAATTTTGAGTCACTGTGTTTACCTGCTGACACCTGTGTCTTAGTTGTGATCGAAGTGTGCAGCATGTGTTTACCATTTTACACAACAAGTACAACACAATGCAAAAGTGTTTGCAAACAGTGTCTGGAGATGTGAAATGTGCTTTAGGTTTTGATCACAAAGGGACTGATTTGATACATCGGTTTAGGCTTCTGAAAAATTGACTATGAGAATGGGATTTAGTGTTTTAGCAACTGAGAAAAACTGTAGTGTTGCCATATTGTGCACTGGTCAATGCACAATGGTCAATCAATCAACACAAAACCAACCTTGTATTTCAAATTTGAGTGTATCATATTATGAACAAAATATTTTTTAAGGATGTCAGAAATAGATGCTTCTCAAGCTGAATAAAAGTTCACATCTTGAAAGAGTTTCCACAAATTCATTAGACAGGTGAAAAGTCTGTGATTTAAAAAAGATACAGTATTTTCAGCAATTAAAATAGTTTATTTTCAGATGTTGATAATAGGGCCACGGAGAAGAGAGGCCAATGATGGTGTGCATGACAGGGAAGAAAGAGAAAGCCACTGTTCTGAAAAAAGAACATTACTGAAGATCAGGTGGAAAAGCCAGAGGGCTGTTGGAATAATGCCCTGTGGGTAGTTTAGACCAAAATAAAAGTGAAAAGGTTATGTTGGGAGCAAGATAAACGCTACATTCCAGGATGAGTAACATGTATCTGTCATGGTTTTGGACTTATTTAGCTATAAGCTAAGACCAACGGCACCATGTAGTAAGATGTGTTTAAATTAATGGTGTCCAACTCCAGTCCTCGAGAGCTACTATCCTGCAATTTCTTAGAGCATACTCTCCACAACACACCTGAATCAAATGGGTAATTCCCTCATGCACATGTCATTCAACTCTGCAGAGGCCTAGTAACAAGCCATTCGTTTGATTCAGGTGTGGTGATAAAGGGATGCAACCAAAATGTGCAGGATGGAAACGCTCAAGGACTGGACTTACACAATCCTGTAAGTCATTCAACCAAAGAATTATCAAAAAAGAATGAGGTCGCTGTTTTGGGATTATCATTTCAAATAATGACTTTAATCCAATAAAAAAATACTACAGTAGACTTGAAAGAGCAGTTTTACATGAGGAAATAAAACTGTTTGGTTTTGAATAATGGACTAAAATGTTTCCAAACTGACATGCTTAACTGATCAGTACCTACCAGAAACATTTGTTTGTTTGTTGTGTATGTGCATAAGAGATGGCACAAAACACAGAAAACTGAGCATAACCTACTTTCTTCAACTCACAAATACCCTGAGAGCAGGTTTGATTTTGACATTAGTTATGGCATAAGCGTCCTATAGAGGCCCCTGGAGGACAAACTGAAAATGAGAACAGGATCATTTTTAAAAACAACTTCTGTAATTTTATTAGTTGAAGACTTCTGTTAGCATATTTTCCCTCCTTTTGTTTAACTTTCCTGATCATGATTAATTCAGGCTACAAGGAAAACATTCAAATGTTGGTGTGAGAACAAAGGCGTTTCATTCCCCTGAACACTTTAATTAAGCATTGCTTAGGTTAGATTATTTCAAGGTTTAATTGCATTTTCCCAAGAAAGTTGGGAACCTGGTTATTAATTAGTACCAAGGGAGTGATGGCTGATTAAAAAGGTAAAAGTGCTGAATCTGTGGGAATGTTTTTTTGTAGCTTTTGTTGTTAGGATAAGGATGAAGAGGACTGGCTTAGTCAGTGTGATTCATAATGATCATCATTACCTGATACCAGCTCTTGTTATTTAGTTTGGCTCATCATTAGATGTGTAAAAGATGAGTGGAACTAATGAAGTAGCCAGCAAGGTAAACACCCATGGCTCGTTACAACATACAGCATTCAGTCACGTGATTAATATTAAAAGTGAAATGTGTTTTGATTTGGCTGAGATAGCATTACAATTATATTTAATCTGTGATGCAGAAAGAAAACATGGAAAGTGCCAACATGCTGAGTTAAACTAACCATAAACCTGGTCAGCAAAGACTTGTTTGTCTGTATGTGCTCATATAAAACACCATGAGAATCACCAGCAGCAGTGGTGTATGCGAAGCACCAATGCATTACTCTCGGATACATGCAAACCACAAAGAAAAAGCGCACTATGTTGCTGTGCAGAGGATGATGCCATGTCAGAGGTCCTTACTATAGATGCTATTCTGTTTGGACTCTTGGTTTTTTCCGGCATTGTTGGAAACATCTTGGTCATCCATGCGGTGAGAAAACATGCTGTATCATTTCAACTCTGTAATAGGCTGGATGTTTTGAGAGAGACTGATTTAATTTTGTGTTGCTTTCTCTGTCAGGTGTTTCAGACGGCCTTTGAGAGTCCTTCTCGGAGACTCCCTCCCTCCGATACGATTTTGGTGCACCTGTCACTCGCCAACCTTCTGACTTCACTTTTCCGCACGGTGCCTATCTTTGTGTCGGACCTGGGCTTGGAGGTGTCTCTGTCTCCAGGATGGTGCAGAGTCTTTATGCTGCTGTGGGTGTGGTGGCGAGCTGTGGGTTGTTGGGTGACTCTGGCGCTCAGCGTCTTCCACTGCACAACACTGAAGCGACAGCATGTGGCCTTTGGACCGCTTGCCGTACGGAGGGAGAGGCGACGGGTATGGATTGTGCTGGGGCTGGTGTGGGGGGCTAACTTAGCCTTCTCTATCCCTGCACTGGTGTACAGCACTCATGTTCATGGGAACGCCACTGTGGAGCTGATGGTGATCAGCTGCACCACCAGGCCTCTGTTAGGCTGTGTCTGGGAGTTCCCATCGGAACAACAAGGCTCAGCTTTCGCCTCCACTTCACTCGCATTCAATGAGGTGTTGCCGTTGGTGCTGATGGTCTGCACCAACTTGGCAACACTTCATGCACTGGCCAAGCACATTCGAGCTGTTACGTCAGGATCAGAGTCAGGGGGAGGTCATGGGGAGCTGGACAAACATGTGTCCACTGAGCGTAAAGCAGCTCACGTAATCATGTCGCTGGTGTCGCTCTTTGTGGTCTGCTGGGCTCTGCAGGTTGCTGCAGTTACATACTACAACCATGATGGGGGACACCACGCAGAAGGGCTGCTTACTGTAGCTCATTTCTCTGCTTCACTGTTTGTGGGATTCAGCCCCATGGTGGTGGCTCTGGGACATGGGAAGCTAAGGAGAAAAATCAAAAGTATGATACTGGTGTGGACTAAAGTTCTTCAATGTTACAATGAAGAAACTGGTGAGGGGAGTGGCTCCCCAAAGACTAATGGAAAGAAGGGAAAAGAAACTGTTTTTGTTGTTCAAAAAGACATGAAGCTGAAGGAAAAAGTTAAATTGAACACGTAATGGAAGAAAAGTGGGACTGTAACAACCTCTGAAACAGGGGTTCCCAAGTCTAGTCCGCGAGAGTTACTGTCCTGCACATTTTGGTTGGATCCCTTCTCCAACACACCTGATTCCTATGAATGGCTCATTACCAGGCCTTTGCAGAGCTGAATGACATGCATGAGGTAAAATTTGATTCAGGTGTGTTAGAGAGGGAACGTTCTACAAATTTGAGGATAGGAGTTCTGGTGGGCACCCCTGCTCTTAAGTCTATCATAATTTTGAATTTAAAGCCAAATTCTTTTCAGGTTTTAATATGATGAGATTTTTTTTCAGCTATTTATTGGAAGTTAAACCTAAACACAGTCAATTAAGAAATCAGACTGGATTCAAGCTTTAAGTTAATTTCCTCAACAACGGCTTGTTTTTTGTGCAGTTTGTTGTTTTACCAAACCAAACTTTATTTATGAAGCACTTTTCATACAAGAATTAGCACAAAGTGTCTTACAGATTTAAAAAAAGAATGAAAAAGAATAGCTCATCAACCCCCATCCCACCATACACCCCACACCTCATTTTCCAACACCACACGTACATAACACACACATACACATACATTCAGATTAAAGTTATCCAGGATAACTTTCTTTTTTATTCAGGATAACTTCTCCTTTAAATTATCAGTCATGTTAACAAAAATGTAAAACCATTATCCCTATGAAATAAACTTACACTGAGCACAACGCAGCAGACATCACTGCATGTGGCAGCTGGAGCATATTGGTCACTGGGGCTGTAACGTTGTTAAAGGAATAGTTCACCCACAGAATGATTTAACTTTATTTTCCACTTACCCTCATGGTGAGCAAGACTCTGGAGCACTTTAATATCTCAAATGCAGCCGGCGATCAGGAAAGCCTCTCTTTTTTCCCCAACTTTCATATAATGAAGTTCGCCCTGGTCTGAGCCAAAAAGGTCCATAAAAGTCCACAAAAACTTGTCAATATTCCTCCATACTGCTCGTCCAATGTAATCCAAGTGTCCTGAGTGGGTAGCGTCCAGAATTTACTTGAAACAACGTCATTTAGTACATTTTTAGAGCCTAAACAATACTACATTGCATCTCTAGCAAGCACGCCGATGCACGTTCTCAAAACTACGGAAGCCACAGCAGACGAGATCGGGCATTCTCTTTTTCTTTCTTTCATTGTTTTGAATTAATATCCAACCCCTCTTGGACCCTCTTGTGTTTGTCCCGGTTTATCTGCAGCTCTGTCGCTCTTAGCACAAAGTAAACAGTGAATTTCTTCTTCTGAACGGTCTGAACGCAGAGGCTTCCGTAGTTTCGTGAATGCGCATATGAGTGCTTCGTGAAAGTAAGATGTACTTTTGTTTAGGCACTAAAAATATACTAAATGATGTCGATTTTGAGTAAAATATGGACGCTAGCCACTCAGGACACTTGGATTATATTGGACTAGCAGTATGGAGGAATATTGACAAGTTTTTGTGGACTTTTATGGACCTTTTTGGCTCGGACCCCAGCGAACTCCATGATATGAAAGTTGGGGGGGAAAGAGAACCCTTCCTGATCGCCGACTGCATTTGAAATATTAAAAAAGTGCTCCAGAGTCTTGCCCACCATGAGGGTAAGTGGAAAATAAAGTTAAATCATTCTGTGGGTGAACTATTCCTTTAATGCTACCTGAGTAAGGGAGTGTGAGTGCCACCTATTGGCAGGGATGAATTAAACTTGTCGCTATCAGCTTTGTTAGTGTGTGACCAAAGACTTGACAAAGGAACGGAGCCGCCGGTGTCCGGCTGCCAGTATAATAGGTGATAAGGCAATGAAGATAATATTTGCAAATCGAGAGAGAATGAGAAGAAACTCAGCTGAGACGCCATTGCTGTAGTTGAAGTAGTTGACAGAGATAATGCTGGTTCCCCAAGATATTATAAAGAGCATGACAAGAGCAAGAATCACCTAGGAAAAAAAATCACACAAGGCAAAGAAATTCACTTACTGAGAAGAATGAAAGAAAGGAATTAAAGATGTTAAACACTGTAGAAACAGGCCACGTATGACTCTATCATGAAGAGTCTGGTGTAGATTCAACATATAATTATTAGGCCTACTGTTTCTTTGTTGTCAAGTGCAAAAATTTCTAAATAGCCACAGAGATCCTGCCCTTTTCTCACCTTGGCTGCTCTCCTCTCAGCTGGTATTCGCTTTATAACAGGTGCATCTTGCAGTGAACTCCGTACTCTACCGTGGTTGTAGAGTGTGAACAGGGAGCACAGGTTAGTGACTGCCATCAAGATGATGGGAAGTGATTCATGTAACACCATGGATGTGGTGGCATAAGCCAGGCCATTGTATGTGGAGGGAAAGTTCCACACACAGCCCAGCAGGGGGCGCGTCGTACTGCTTACCAGCATCAAGGTCTACAAAAAGAACCGGAAAATAGACAAGTGTGACGCAAACACTAAATTTAAAGTATTTCAACATTATGCTTATCTGAGAATAGCCCAAAGACAAGATATCAGCTGTTGACACTTAGAAGATCTTTATTCTTCGTCTTTTATTAAACTGCTTATTTTGCATTGAAGAATTTTAAAATAATGTATCTAATAAGTTGGGATAGAAGAAAAAAAAAGAAACCAACATAAGCTCTGAAGTACTTTTAAAATCATTATAATTGATTAATACAATTTGTTGATGCATCTATAAATTAAAGTACAAAGAAAAAACAGGAATGAACAAAATGTGAGTATTTTCAGATTTGCCCTCAAATATTTGAACAAGGCAATACAAAATCTTCTGCATCACAGCAGCATGGTAAGTGCTTACCTGGCCTCCCTGCAGTCCATACCTAAAACCCATCGAAACATTAGTGTGTTATGAAAAAACGAAAACAAACAAACAAACAAAAAAAACATCACAGAATAAAAAAAAGAGCAAAACAAACAAACAAAAACCCAAACAACAAAAAACAAAGAAAAACAAACAAACTCAACTAAACTAGAACAATTCAATCTCTCTGTCTCATCTCCCAGGAGGGTTGTAGATATTTTCCAAATACACCATTTAATTTCAGACTTAATAACCATCTAGTTAACGTAAGTTCTGCCCTTGTTCTTCTCACCTCTGTAGTATTGACATTTCCATTTGTGGAAAAGATAAGAGCAGGAATGGAATAGAGAAAGTTGATAAACCAGATGAAGCCCAAACTCAGCAGCATGGTCATGGGAATGCTTCGGGAGCCTTGGGTGTTCCCAACAGTAGGAGCCACGCGCCTCAGAGTCTGGAGATGGAACGCGCTGAGGAAGAGTGTTGACCACACGTTGACTGATCGCAGCCACACCCAGATTCCCATGAGGAAGCGACACCAGCCTTCAGATGAGTACAGCTGTAAAGAAAACGTGTGTAAAGGTACATGCACAAAGAGCTCCAGTATTTGTTGTATTTTACGCTGTGTATTTCCTGTGTTGTTTTTATGAGGCACTCTGTGAGGCACTTTGTGATTTTTGTCTGTGAAAGGTGCTACACAAATAAAGTTTTTTCTTATTATTATTCGGTTCAGAGTAAACTTTTTATCTACTTTGCTTCCTATGATTTATATATACTGTTGCAGGTTTGCTGTGGAGCCCACATACTCATGCACAAAACAAAAACATTGACATGACATGGTGAGCAGAAAAAAAAGTGTGGCTCATCTTAATGTCATTTTCAATACAACATACCTCTAATCCCAAGTCTGAGATTATAAGCAATGTGTTCCTCATCACAGACACCATCAAATTAGATAGTGCCATATTAATAATGATGATGTCCGAGTTATGTCCTCCAGCCCGGTCTGTGATTACACTCTTTCCAATGACCCCAACCACAGCGGCATTACCCAAAATGCCCATCATCACCAAAATGATGTAAAAGGCAGTCTGTACAGGGGACACAGAGGTGCGAAGCCCCATCCCCACAAGTTCGGTGCTGTCATCCTCCTCCATGGAGTCCGTCATGGCTTCAAAATCCTGAATGTCCGAAGTAGCTTTAACAGACGATTATAAAGTCTTCATTTCAAATTAATACACAAGTATAAATCAGTTCATACTTGCAACAACAGTCCACACAACCAGAAGTTTTTCTTTTCCCTTTTTAGTGCAGTTACCAAAGTTTCTTCTTTACAGAGCCTGTGGAGGAAAATGATCCTACCTGTAGCCTAACATCACAGCTTAAAAAGAAAAGGAAAAAAGGCTTGTTTGATATATTGAAAAGCATCACAATGTTTTTGGTCTCATTGGGACTGAAGGTGGATGTTAATGACACACAAGAGATTAATCAGTTTCCTAGAATGACGTGTGCTGCTACTGCAACTTTACTCCAGTAGGCTCAAGACCCTGAGGGAAGCGGAGACCTTTTTGTTAGCATGCATGCATGCACTGCTGGCTTGGTAGTTTTCAACAGATGAACAAAATTTAAAAAAAAAAAAAAAAAGGAAAAAATCTGTGCAAACTTATATTTTGCCTTTATGTCAGTAGTGGGGATTAATTAACAATATTGCAACCTTCGCCCAAACTGATTCACATAAAAGAATCCATTTACCCCAGCATCACTTTTAAAGCAGTGAATGAAGTTGCATTGTGTCCTCCTCAGATTTAATTTTAGCAAACTTTCCACCAAATTTCTGCATGTTGGAGCCTACAACAGCTGCACACAAATAAACATGTCAAGGTGTCTGATTTGGTTGGAGCATGACTTATTCCAGGCCAACATCCACTACAAACCATCATTCACATGAACCAGTGTGGGGTTTAGGAAGAGGGCTTGTAAAATATTAAAGCATGATTAAAACATGCACGTAAACTAAGGTCAACAAAGCAGACATTGGAAGTTGACAGGATCAAAGATATTTCTATCAATAGCAGAATTAGGACTATAGGGCTGCATCACAGTGACTGCCTTACAACCCCATCCATTACATTGCTGTAGTTTAACATGACAGCTGAAAAAACTTCTGATTTTAAAGCTGTTGTATGTAACATGTGATTTCTAGCGATGTTAAATTAGTCATGAGAAGTTTTCTGTTTATTCTTTTTTTTTTTTTTTAACCATATTTGATTACAGGCAATCACCACTAGATGACTCTAAACACAACCAAATATTTAAACACCAGAGAGGATGTGTATTTTAGTTTTCTATTTATACATATTTACTGTAGTTACTGTCTTTTTCCCAGTGGATATTTGCAAGACAAACTAAAAAAACAGAAGTATTCAATAACATCAAAATACAAGATTATATCTAACAATATTCATACATAAGAACCTTTGGCATCAAATACTTAAACAGTACTAGTGTATTAACACAAATCAGTTTTACTGGTAGGAAACATTATGGTCATGTTTTACAGGCCTCACATCACCATTTTTTCTATATTTCATCACTGACAGCAATGCAGACATATTACTGAGACCTCAGTGCAACATTCGATTCAACCACTAGATGTTCATTACAAAGTGAAACAATGAGAGTAACTAATCAAACAAGCAGTGCACATAAGAAACACTACAAGTCCGATGCAGCAAAGTTTATGTTTTTATCCTTACTATTGCAAGTGAAAGATTTCAGTTACACTGGGCTGGAAATGCCTGTATTACACTCTGAGAAAAGTACCCTCAAGTTAACAGCTATCTTCTACTTAAAGCTTCTTTCGCTTCAGGCAAATGAAACCAATTCATTCAAAAATATAAACCTGAAAGTAGAAATGGAGCAACCTTGCACTTTACAAGCAGACATTAATCTGAAAACCTTGTAGAGTAAAAAAGCTTGAGGGTTAAAGTGACCCGTGTTCAACGCTGCTATTTCTTGTGATGATTTTTAATGGTTTATTTGACACATACTCTGGTTAAAATAAGAGCAATTCTAAAGTTGACCTGAAACAAAAACCAAACAAACAAACAAAAAAAACAAAAAACAAAAAAAAGAACAACTTTGTTGTCAAACCTTACTTTGTTTAAAGTTCAAAGGATGGCTGATACTTGTAAAGTAGAGAGATAAACTCTGCAGTGAACATGCATTTCTGCAAAAGATAAGCTTTTCATATCATTTCAAACATTAATTCCTCATACTGGCTGAATGCAGCTTATCTGTGACCAGCGTACACTCCTGACTGATATCTGCAAACAAACGAGTTGGAGTGAGAGCACTTGCACTTGCTCAGCAGGTTGTCATGTTGGAATGGGGCTGGGAGATTTGTTGTAATAATTCACCTCAAATTAAATATTTGCCTCAAGAAAAAAAGAATACATCTCTTAAAAGTTCTGTAGAGGGTCCAACACTGGCTGGAAGGACAGGGATAAAGCCATGATGCTTTCTCTTCTGGACTAAACACATTAGAAACATTACTGCAGGAATTAAAGTAGAGAATGACTTGATCATTTTCAGCTCAACCAACAGCTGCTTGTTTTGGCAGTGCAGCATATCCCGTCTCCACGGCCTGAGCTGTAAACTGGAGAAACACACACTCGACTGTTCGGAGCGAGGTGGGTGAGCCTCGCTGAAGGTGTGCTAGGAGGCAGGTAAATGGAGGAGAAGGTACGTTCTGATGGGGAGCTCTGGGAGCTTTTTGTCTCCCAGGTTACCCAGTAGCCTTTCAACCCCTCTTCATGAGCATGCATTATTGCTTGCACCTCCTCTACCTCCACCCCCTGTCGCTCCATCGGGGCCAGCTGAAGGTCAGCCAGGGCAGGCAGAGCTGTTGCAGGAAAATCAAAGAAAGGAGAGGAGGCAAAGACTTTTACTGCTTTGTTAAGTGAAGCTGATACAGGATCAACACGCAAGACTGATAAACTGCAGAGCTCTGAAGTGGCAGCTTTGAAGGAGTAAACACAACAAAGCTCATGGTTTTAACAACAGACCCAGCCCTAAACACAAAGTTATAAAAACATCAGCCTGACGGCATACCTTCCTGAGTACATGCCCTAACAGACATGGCTCTTTCTTTTCCATCTACATGCAGAGCACTGATTGTGACCAGGTACTGGCTGCCAGGCTCCAGGCCCGTCAGTAAAGCAGAGGCTTCCTGGCTGGGTAACGTCACAGTGTGGACACGTCCGCTTGGAATGGCACCATACTCCAGCGTGTATGACTGCACCCTCGCTGGCTGCAGGGGACCCCAGCTGACCCGGATCTGATGAGGGCCAGACTCTGACAATGAAACTTCTGCTGGACTTAAAATATCTGAGAAAACACACGAAGAAGACGGTGAACTATAATGGAGACCCAGTATCACAGCAAAAACCTGACATAGCTGTTAAAACTTCATCTATCGACTTGTGCTTTTCATGCCTGCAGGACACCTAAATGAAGAGACGATGAATCACAATTAATTACTGACAAAGTTCACAAATGCAGGTTGAAGCTGGTGAAGCTACACAAGACTGAACTTTTAAAGAAATTTGACTCTGGTTGTGGATTTAGTTGCTGTTTTAAGTCACTTTCAGTAAACGTTTTCATCTTGTGAACTGCATGGTTAAGGTTCATAAAACATTGAGGCTTAGATCAAACAGTAAAATCTTTTTTTTTTTTTTTTTCTTGGATTACCGGCTGATATGTGTTAAAACTTGTCAAAACAGAGATAATGTGCTGTACATACTAACCACACGTCGTACACCTGGATGGCAACTAGATGTAAAACAAAATTTGTTCTGTTGTTTTTTCCACCCTCTTTTAGTGTAGCACCAGGCTAAAAAAAACCATCACATTCCACCTGTTTAGACACCTCACTCAGGCTTGCTTTTAACCTGGTCCTCAGGCTGTACAGAACTTCAGGATTTGCAGAATGTAAACAAGGAACATAAAGAAAATATAGGAGGTTAAAAGAAGCAAGACATGCTGCATTGTAGATGGTACTCTTGAGGCTACTAAATCAAAGAATCTGGCTGGTACATGTAGTAATAAATTCTGAGAATTTTCCAAGAAATTCAAGATACCCAAGGTAGAAATGATAAGCATTCACATGAATTACAGTAAAAGCGGAAGCACAGGACAAGACAAAGTGTAAATTTGTAGACAGGAGATCTTATTTTACACAAAATAGTCAAGAGGCATGAAAATCTGTGAAGAAAATCGACAACAATCTAAGTAGGAGCTCAGCCTGATCTCTGGATTTATAACCTTTGAAATCTGATTATCACAGTTTCGTGATGACCGAGCAAACACCATTTGAGGGAGATGTTGAGAAATTGTCTTTTTCCCCAACAGTTTCAACCTCGGTTTTCTATTCTACTCCTTCTTTTGTGACATAACATAAATATAAAAGCACTTGTATTAAAAGAATGAATCTGCTTTAAATCCTCATACCAGGAAGTGTGGTGAAGTTAATGGAGAGAGTGTTGAACAGCCTCTGGTTGGACTCTGGGTGGAGGGAGGCCGTGTATGTGGTTTCAGGCTGCAGGTTGGTCAGCTCTGCTCTGCTGGTGTCTCCTGATAGCGTCTGTCTGATCTCAGGGTGGGTTTTCCACACAGAATTATACCGCAGCTCATAGTAACCATTGTCTGCATTCAGAACAGGAGGCCACTGCAGCACAGCACTATGGGATGTCAAGTGGACCACTCTCAGCCACTCTGAACAGATAATTTCTATAGATATGAGGAGAGACAGAAAGGAAACATAAAAAACAGAGACTGGAGAAAATGAGCTGTAATAATAATAATAATAATAATAATAATAATAATAATAATAAAATCTTTTCTGTGTAAAAACATCAATCCATCAACAACCATAAACCTCACACATACTGATGATGGCCCTCCTCAGGTCCTCTGTGATAATGTCAATGCTATCTATGTCCACAGAGTACAGGTGGGACTCCGCTGGAGGTGTTACCACGCGTTGTAACACCTGGTAGTTGCCATGTACAGTATAAACAATTAACACAGAAACTCCCTGTGCTTTCAGCTCCGACATGGGTTTGTCCACATCTCCAGGATGGACTCCATCAGTCAACCACAGCAGGATCTTTGGCACATTGCCTTCTGTCAGTATCCGCCGGGCCATTTCTAGGGCCGCCTCAGTGTTAGTGTCTCCCTGCAGCTGGCTGACACGTTGCAGGGCTTTCTGCAGACTATTCCTGTCCTTGTGGGCATCCAGGTCGAATTCCAGGTGAGGACTGGTGCCCACCTGCAGAAGAGCCACCCGTACGTGGCCTCGGCCCAATGAAAAGGGATGAAGCAGATCAGCAGCAAAGAGCAGAAAGCGAGAGAACTCATAGTTTGATACACTTCCTGAAGAGTCCAGCAAGAGGAGGATGTCCCCTTCACAGGAGTTCAATACTGTGAACAACAAGAAGAGAAACAGGAAGTTTTAACATGCAAGTATGCTTCTTTTATTATTCATGTTTTATTCACATCTGGGGAAAGGATTTTTTGTTGTTTTTGCCTTTGATTTGAAAAACTGCAAACATTGACAATTTTCCTGATTTAGCAGGTGTTTTTTTTTTGCCCAAAACAAACAAAGTACAAACGTTCAAATGACATGTAATATACGTATGTATGTATATTAACACTTTTATATTCAAAAGATATGAAGTAACATTTTTCAGTAAAGATGCTGTTTCTTAATAATATAATTCTGCTTTTTACTGTTTTAACTCACAAACAGCTGAGTGAAATACTTGGACCCTGCTGTTATTTATATATTATCTATCATCTATTAATTCACTCTGCTGAGCTGTCTCTGTTAACGTGACTGCTACATTGGAGCCTTTGGAAGTGTTATGAACATGTTGGAGGTCAGACCCAGCCAGGTTTCAGTAATAAAATGTTATAGAAAAACGTCAAGAATAGGGATGCACAATATTGGAATTTGGCTGATATCCGACATGCTGATATTTTAAAACTCATGTGGCAGATAACCGATATTGATACCGAAATCAGAGCTGAAAAAAAATAAGCAGTCATTGCAAAAAGCAGTTTTGTTATCCATTTCTGACACTTTGAAAAATAGGGGTAGGAAAAAATATCAATACACTGAAATATTGCAATATTTTCATATGCCAAAATCGATATTTAAAAATGCGGCATCGATCTATTTTACTTTCAAAATCTCGCAAGATTTCATCGTTCTGTTACAAAATCTCACGATATTTCGTGAATTCTCGCGAGATTTCATCACAGAACAAAGAAATATTGTGAGATTTCGTTAGTAAAATAGTTCAATACCACGTTTTTAAATGTCAACATGATATCACTATATGAAAATATTGCTAAATATTTGTCAATTATCGTGGAAACGATGAAATATTGCGAGATTTCGTTAGTAAAATAGATCGATACTGCGATTTTGAATGGCAATATGATATCATATGAAAATATTGCAATATTTCAGCATATTAATATTTTTTCTCACCCCTATTCTTTAAAGAATTTTAAGTCTGTAAAAAAAGAAGTTTTTTTTTTTTTACTTTAGAAACAACGGGCTTATCGGTTAAATATTGGTTAAATATCGGTGGGGTGGCCGATGTCCGATACTCAGTTTTAAGGCCAACATAGGCCGATACCGATAGGGGGTCGATTATATTGCACATTCCTAGTCAAGAAGTAATTCAAAAACAATAAAAACACTTCCAGCTGCTGCAAGATGAATGAAAAACAGTTCAAAGGGCTTTAACTGCTGGGAATTTCAGTTTCTCACCTGATAATGACCAAACTCCTGAAAATTCCTTGTTATAGATCAAAATTAGCCAGGCTGGTGAATTCCTGCTTCTCCCATCAGGGCGTAGGTACATGCTGCCTAAGTGCAGGACCAACAGGCTCAAACACTCATTTGTCCACGCAGCCATTGTTCTTCCAAAACAAGCGACTAACCTGTCATGTTGTTGTTTTCTATCTGTTGTCTCTGTTGTTGACTGAGTGACTGTTGTTGTTTACTTATGTTTTAGCACTGCTAGTTGCTCAAGAAATTGCCCTACGGGGACAATAAAGACTCCTTGAACCTTGAACTTTGAAAACGTTGAGGCCCTTAATAATACCTGGAAATGCAGCTTTTTATTAACTAATTTATCATAGTGACTGTTGGTATATAGTATGATAATATAATTACTGTAGTTCATTAACTTGATTCCACTTTTTACCCAAAGGTGCTCACCTCTCTTAAAACAATAAGATCTAATTGTGGAGACATTCAGAAAAACATAAAACTGATTCTGAAAACAAACTGATTATGCAGGGTTGTCTCCAAGTCCATCCATCACAGTGACATTTACTTTGGCTACCCAGTTTAACTCAACCCTACTAAGCTATCAAAGGGCAAATGATCTGTTAATAACAGTTCTGATCTGAAAGAAGAAACAAGGAGATTAGAAACCTCAAATTCCATGGCCATACTCTCTACAAGAACTGATCTGCAGTGAGTTCTTCATGATTTACACAGCTACACTTCATTTGAGGCTGACATTAAATAAATCAGAGGACAAACAAAGTTAATGCATTTACACAGTCCATTAAACAATTGTATGTTCATTAATAAATATTTTAGTTCTTTTTGTTTGATTATAATTTCCCTTCAGGGATTAATAAAGTTTCTTTTTTATTTGATTTCATCATTTTAGCCTGAATTAAAATGACTCAGACTCAATCCACTGGCATGGTTAGAAATATTAACTGTAGCAGCTTTAAAGAAGCTTAGACATCCTCCAGGTACATTTTAAATTCATAGGGAAATTTTATGAAATGCAGTAACTTATGAGATTCCTTCACTTCCTCCTTGAAGGCACCACTCACTCTCCATGGTGATAAATCATTACACCGACAACATTAATGTGTCATCGACATAAAAATGTAAGACTGATTAAGGTATCTGAGGGAAGGCTGACCCAATTATTATCTCAGGTGCAGTTCTGGGGAGGCATTAACATGAAGAACAAGATTCAGAAACAGATATATTAGGTATCTTTTTCATGCTTAAGTGAAACCAATCTCCTGTGCTGATCTTACACTAGTCTGATAAAATTGCATGACATTTTTTTAATGGAGCTCCAGCAGAGAATGAAGATATGAAGAACCTAAATTGGTCACAAAAGTCAGCTTATTATAAGCAAGTAGAGAGGCGTTTAAAAAAAATCTGTACAAAAAGAAAGATGCAGGGCAAAGAGAAAAAGTTCAAGTTTAACTAATTCCTTTAGGCTCTCTTCAGATGGATGAGCACTGATTGGTTTTTCCATCTCAACCCCTCATCATTTCTGAGAAAGCCATTATGACAAATCTACAACTTAAAAGGCATTTTTCTGGAAAAGATTATATTTTATCTATCTACTTAAGTGTCAGCTGAGAATCTCACTTATTCCCTGATAGAAATTAACAATACATTGGCATTAGCTGTTAAAATAAATTGGACAGAGAATCAGGAACCCATGAGTGTTGAACATGAATACAATGAGCACAACCAGAGCTCTAATTCATCATCTCTCCAACTTCTCTGTTCCAATTTGCACCTCAACAGCAGAAACTCTTCCACTTTACAAGGGCACAAAAGATCCAACAGCACAAAAAGAATAGAAGTGGACTGGAAATCAACAAGAACAGCCCAGCCAGAAAAAAGGTGTCAGATTCTAAAATCTTGATGAAACATTGATAACAAATGGAGATTGCAAGAGGTTTGCATAACCAAACATTAACGTGGTTTGGTTATGCATGAATCAGACCAGGTGTAAACGTGACAGGAGGGGTTCTTGACTGAGATGTGGAGGAACTTCCCTATCTTTGCATTCCTGAGAGAAAAGGTGCACGATATGTCTGGAAGATATGAGCATGTCATCTGCCGTCTAATTAGCCTCAACCTGTGCCGAGGCCACATGCCACACTGCAATGTAGCAGAGATAAATGAAACATATGGAATGCTTCTTGTGAGGTTTACAGAGCGTGTGATCAGCTTGCTCCGGCATCTAGCAGACAGATGGCAGACCATCCATCCAATAAAAAAGAAAATCGCTTCTCCTGGCAAAGCAACCTTTTAAAAATGTTTAATATGAAGTCTTGCAGAAAGGAGAGACCACATATTAATTAAAAATTCCTTACATTCCTGGTGGAATTTGAATGGAAAGTGTAATGCAGTTGATAGGGTAAGATATTTACTTTTAATTAACTGTGTGACCTCTTACAAAGACATTTAAGGAAGAACTTAAACTAATATTAAACCCAAGTACTCTATTAAAGATCTTACACTAAAACATCATCAGTTTCTATTACAACTATCTAAAATTTCTTCTTAGACTGGATGATTATTACTCAGACAATCATGTAAAAAAAAGGATATGATGTAAGTTCTCTGACAATTATCCATCCTCACCACTGATGCTCCTTTTAAACCAGACACTTAGATTTAGTCACTTCTTGCTGAAAGTTAGATGAGATGATCATTAACACGGATTCACAAATCTGTAGCTGTCTGTTTACTGAAAGAGGAGGAAAAGGTGACTAGAAATAAAAACACAATTCAACTTCTGAAGCTCTCTATTTGTGCCAAAAGAAAGGTTTAAAAAGAGGTTTATATTTTTTCACATCTTAGCTCCTACAACGCATCTAAGAGAAGAGCGAGAAGATGGGAAGCTCGCCAGAAGAGCTGGATAAATGATAAGTTAGATATTGTCATGAACACAGTTACAGCTCAGCTAATAGTTATCTTTTATATGTACAAAGTTAGGTTGGAATAAAATAATGGATGGATAATGCAGATTTGCCTTATGTCATAATCAACTGTTGTCAGTTTGAAACCAAAAGAGACTACTCTCCCTCTGGTTCGCTTCCTTGCCACCTCCTCTGACATCACAAATGAAGTGGACTTAGGTGTGAGCAAAGTATCTGAGGAGAGAAGCTGAGGATGTATAGATTGTAAAATGAGAAAGCGAAACAGTAATAACCCAACTTTTGTCACACCTGCTTTTTACTGTATGTGTGGGTTTATTGTTTTTAGCTTTTTCCTGAAAGCGTCCTTTAAGTTTCAGTTCTCTCTCTCTCTCTCTCTCTCCCCACACCATCATCATCCCAGATGTGAGTCATCAGCCCATCATCACTTCTGTAAGAGCCCTGCATCCTGGTCAGGTTGATGTTATCTGTGGTTAAAACCCTGCTTTGACTCTGCAACCCACTCGAACAAACCAAACCCTTCAACCAGCTCGCTTATCAGCCCCCAAAGCCTCCACTCCATTTTCCTTTGTGTCTCCCTTTTGGACCCAGCCAATACTTATGACAGAACCCTGTCCAAGGTTTCTATAGGGTAAAGTGGCAACATCCTATACTTAAGAGTCCATTAACTTTTTTTTTTTTTTAAAAAAAAAAAAAAAAAAAATCAGTTTTCCATATTTCATCCACTCATCTGATAACCATATCTGATCTTAAGTCCAGATTTATGAGGTGAAGGAGATTACAATAATTGCTATAATTCACAAGCACACACAGGGGAAATATCCCTGCTGCACACCAGTCTAAAGGGCTCCACAGTGTCCCTGTATCTCCCAGCTTTATGAACAGCTAATAATAAAGCACTGGACTCACGCAGCTTTAAAGCAAACCAGAGCTGACTGCCCAATTTAGCTAAGTGGCGCCATAATAAAGAACATATTACATTTTCCATAACTTCATGAAGGGTTATTCAATGTAGGACCATAATATTTTAAACACAAAGGAGCACAAGCACAAAGATAAAGTGCTAAAACACACGAAGAGCATGAAGTGTAAACGTGTTCTCGATTAAAGATAAATAAAAGCAAGTTTGTTCACTGATAATTTAGCCTGCCTGCAGGGTTTGTTTCGCGCTATTATCATTATTACAGATGATTATGTCGATTAAATCAGACTATAACTATTTAAAAAGACACACCCTTTCTGTGTTTTCAAAAAGAAACACACACGGTTATGCAATGAAAAGACAAACGCTCCCAACTCTATCCAACTTGTTGAGACCAGACTGGAAATGATCCTTGTTGCTTTCTAAACAGGAGCAGTTTCATGTCTTCCTGAGGTGACTCATTAAACTTATCATCGAGTTTAACACGTTACTACTCATAGTAGAAAGGAAAAAAAAAAATCATGCTTTAAAGGTGAAAACTTTATACCTTGTAGGATTACCTTATTTGCTTTCAGCCCAGCTTGCCCCTAAAAAGTAACATTTTCTTAAACTAAACAGCGAATGCAGTGCTGTTTATGTTAAATTCAGTAGCCTAACACTTATCAGAGCCTCTTGTGTCTACTTTGGAAAATCAACTCACCTGTGGCAGGTACAGCGTAAGACTGCCTGTTTCGCTGCAGCGTCGCCCAGAGAAAAACGTAAAGGAAAAAGATCTTCATCTTTTGAGATCGACTTTCAAACTAGTCAAGAATTTGATTAAAAACAGATCAGGCAGGTGAAACTGCAAACTCCGGATCTTAATGGCTTTGGACAGCTTTCCATCGCTCACCTCGCTGTCACAAATGATCCAGTCAGTAGTTATTACGCAGCTCTGTCGGCAGAGTTCCCCAGACTTCCTCAGCGAACACCTGCGTCATGCCTCTGCCTTATTGAGTGCAGGTTTTATGAAGGTGAACATAAAAAGGCTTCGTATGTAAGTCATTGTAACTCTGTTTGAAAGACTTTTGAACTTTCATTTGATCAAATTTTCTGTCTATGCATAAATTTTAAGAGCATACATTTACATCCTACACTTGTTTCTTAGTTTGAGAGGTCATGATCAGGTTTAATTGTAAATACAGACACGCACCATATCGACGCTGATACTCCTAAAGGAGCCAAACCACTGCAGCTGTAATGTGGCCAAGAAAAATTTACATGTTTTCCTGCACCTGATCTTGTTCTTTTTGACCACCATTTTCTGTCAACACCCTTGAACCTGAACTACCCAACTGACCACAAAGTAGCCTACCCCCCTCCTTTAAAAATAATAATGATAATAATAATAATAAAAAAGACAACAGCAAAGCCCTAGCAAAGAAAATCCTTTATGCTCTTCAAGATGACGGTGAAAGAAAAAAAGTTGTTTTTCCTGAACCTGCCCTTTTAATATTTGATCACTGTTTTCTTTGAGAATGTCCTTGAACTAGAAGTGCCTGGCTGACCACAAAAATGAAACCCACTTTTGGAGACAACCACATGAAAAGACCCTAGCAAAGAGAACCTTAATCCGCTCTATTAGACAGGATTACAAAAAAATATTGCAACCTGGAGGTTGGCTATTCACATGCATTACAACAGCTCAGTGCTGCAGACCCACATTCCTGCTGCTCTGTGTTTTTGCCACTAGATAAAGACAAAATAAATGAACTGTTTTGAGTGAATGTGATCCCTTGAGATAAGCTTCTCTTTCATCACTTGAAAATAATCTGTCCTATCTCCTGCTCTGTCACTTTCTTACATCCTCTGATAATGTCCTTTTAGGCGTCTTTGTTAAATCAGCCATGGTGCATGGTGCAAGTCTCGTTTCTCAGCCTTGGGATGCAGTCAGGCAATGACAGCTCCAGGCATGTGCATAATAAATGCCAATGTGGCATCAAAACAACTCAAAAACACAGAGTTTTGACTTGCTGTTTTAAACACTTTGCTTGGCTTATTTGGACATTCTTTTCCTTTCTTGGTAACAACTGCATGGAATGATGTGTAAACCAACAAAGACAGAAACTTATTGAAATAACATACAAATTAATATTTGATATAATTATAAATCTAGAGTTTGATTTCTCTGAAATGTGACTTTCAGTGAAGTTTTGTAATGTGTTCCTTCTTTCTAAAACACCCATAACTCTTCCCAGTATTGGAGGCCAATGTAGAAAGCTGTAAATCCAAGCTGGCTTGGTGAATTCGTTGAACTCTTCTTTTATTCCATAAAGGATGTTGATGATTTTATACCCTGAGTTGAGATACTGGTTAAGCTATGAGAAAACAGAAAACATCATAAACATCATTAATAGTAATTCAAAACAGTAGGGGAGAACTTAGCTTATGCCACTTTAGGATTGAACTTTTTGGTCATTGATGCTGGTATACAGTAGGAGTAGTAGTACTATATCATCATTTCCCAGGTCTATACTTAATCACATTTTGTAATAATTAGTTTGTGACATAACACTCTGTGAGCTTGTGTTTCAAACAAAAACTATAGTTTGTAGGTAACAATGATGGAATAAATATTGAGGTCATGTAGTTTTAACACCTTATAATTATTTTGAATGTAGACCAAGTAAAATATGTCATTTCTTTGTGTCAACTTCATCTTTTCATTTTAAAGTTCTTACATTTTTGTTTCCCATTCCCAAGATCGTTAGTGATAATGTGTGGCTCATTTCACTTTTATAAATCCTGATTGTGTTAACATGGAGCACATCATCATCTCACCCACTTCCCTTATGGCAAGGGATCATATTGTCAACTCGTTTAGATAATGTAGTTACCCACAAGGTCAGTGTTTCTCAACTGCAGTCTTCAGGACCCAACACTCTGCATGTCTCCGATGTGTTTCTACACTCTAAAAAGAGTATTTGGGCTGTGGTTGACATGAAAGACTTACAGCTGTGTGAAAAAGTGTTTGCCCCCTTCCTAATTTCTTACTTTTTTGCATGTTAGTCACACTTAAATGTTTCAGATCATCAAACAAATTTAAATTGAGAGAAAGATAACACAAGTAAACAGAAAATGAAATGCAGTTTTTACACGAAGATTTCTAATTTGAATGGCCCTGCGTGAAAAAGTGATTGCCCCCTAAACCTAATAACTGGTTGGGCCACCCTTAGCAGCAACAACTGCAATCAAGCGTTTGTGATAACTGGCAATGAGTCTTTTATAGCGCTGTGGGGGAATTTGGCCCGCTCATCTTTGCAGAATTGTTCTAATTCAGCCACATTGGAGGGTTTTCCAGCATGAACCGTCTTTTTAAGGTCATGCCATACTATCTCTATTGGATTCAGGTCAGGACTTTGACTAGGCCACTCCAAAGTCTTCATTTTGTTTTTCTTAAGCCATTCAGTGGTGGACTTGCTGGTGTGTTTTGGATTATTGTCCTGCTGCAGAACCCAAGTATGCTTCAGCTTGAGGTCACCAACATATGGCCGGACATTCTCCTTCAGGATTTTTTGGTAGACAGCAGAATTCATGGTTCCATTACCACAGCAAGTCTTCCAGGTCCTGATGAAGCAAAACAGCCCCAGACCATCACACTAAAACCACCATTTTTTTTACTTCTGGTATGATGTTCCTTTTCTGAAATGCCGTGTTACTTTTACGCCAGATGTAATGGGACCTAAACCTTCCAAAAAATTCAACTTTTGTCTTGTCAGTCCACAGAGTATTTTCCCAGAAGGCTTGGGGATCATCAAAATGCTTTCTGGCATCCTGAGACGAGCCTTTATGTTCTTTTTGCTCAGCAGTGGTTTTGGTCTTGGAACTCTGCCATGCAGGCCATTTTTGCCCAGCTGTGTAAAAAAGTGTTTGCCCCCTTCCTAATTTCTTTCTTATGGTGGAGTCATGAACACTGACCTTAACTGAGGCAAGTGAGGCCTGCAGTTCTTTGGATGTTGTTCTGGGGTCTTTTGTGACCTCTTGGATGAGTCGCCGCTGTGCTCTTGGGGTAATTTTGGTCGGCCGGCAACTCCTGGAAAGGTTCACCACTGTTCCATGGTTTCACCATTTGTGGATAATGGCTCTCGCTCTCGCATGTTAGGTTAATTGGTCTCTCTAAATTGCCCCTAGGAATGAATGTGAGTGTGAATGGTTGTCTGTCTCTCTGTGTTGGCCCTGCGACAGACTGGCGACCTGTCCAGGGTGTACCCTGCCTCTCGCCTGATAATTGCTGGGATAGGCTCCAGCAACCCCTGCGACCCTGAACTGGATAAGCGGTACAGAAAATGACTGACATGACTGACTGGCTCTCGCTGTAGTTCGCTGGAGTCCTAAAGCTTTAGAAATGGCTTTGTAACCTTTTACAGACTGATAGATCTCAATTACTTTGTTTCTCATTTTTTACTGGATTTTTTTTTGGATTGCAACATGATGTCTAGTTTTTGAGGATCTTTTTGGTCTACTAAACTTCATCAGGCAGGTCCTATTTAAGTGATTTCTTGATTGACAACAGGTGTGGCAGTAATCCAACCTTGGTGTGGCGAGAGAAATTGAACTCAGCTTTCCAAAGATATGATAAACCACAGTTGTTTTAACGGGGGGGGGGGGGGGGGGCAATCACTTTTACACAGGACCATGGAGGTTTGGATCTGCATTCTAAAATTTCTGTTTCATTTGCATTTCTGTTTACTTGTGTTATCTTTTACTCACATTAAAATTTGTTTGATGATCTGAAACATTTAAGTGTGACTAACATGCAAAAAAGTAAGAAATTACAAAAGGGGCAAACTCTTTTTGACACAGCTGTATTTGTATTGATCTAACTTAAAGCCTAATTTATAGTCGTCCGTAAAGTGCTCTACGTAGGTTACAGAGAGCCTCTCCGTCGTCTCCGGCTGCGCAAAATATTTTTTAAGTGTCCGTCACTCCGTCAAGGGACGATGGAGACGGCAAGGGCTGTGATTGGTCTACCACTACGTAAACACTAGCAGCGCCATTTTTAAACTGGCTAGCCTACGAAGACGCAGATATGGGTCCAACCGAAGAACGTTTGGCTGAAGAAGTGAGGAAATACCAAAATCGCCCCATCGTCTTTGTTTTGCATCAAAAGTATCTGTTATTCAGCTGCAGCAACAACAATAGTCTTTCTTTCTCGGACGGCATCATATGAGTAGGTGAGTCTTGTGTAGCGACCCCTACTTATCGGGCGGGAAATTGCACCGCGTATCCGGCAGCATGACAGAGAACTATGAAGGCTGGAGGGATCTCCGTCGTTACACAGTTGGATAACGCATTACATAGTCGGAGAAGTACACTGTAGCCTTAATTGTTTTGGTTTGGTGATAAAATCTTATTTCTTTGAGTCAAATCAACTTAAAAACCACACTCTCAAATCTAAAATAATTTTTTACTTTCACTCAAAGTGAATTGATTAACTTGTTGCAGCTTTAGCATGCACTAAGGATGTTATGCTCGAGCCTATCAGCTCGATCTAGTGAACTGGAAGTCTTGGAAGTGCTGTTTTGGTGGAAGTCTCAGCATGCCGAAAGTCAAGTGACCACACCAACCAAGGCCTCGTTACGTCATCCGCAAGTGTCAAGTGAAAATCTTGACAAGACTAGGATCAATAATGTGTCGAGCTTGATACGGGTTCCAATTACTTGGGAATGAAGTGAAAAATACTATATCACAGAGGATAATTCTAAGATATTATCCAGAGGAAACACTAGCAGAAGTCTTAAACGACTCTTTTATTATATACCGAGTCAGAGACAAGACAGCTACCGGCAGCGCTTCCCTCAGCTGCAGTACATATCCACAGCCAGCAGAAGGAGCTCTTGCTGACCATCTCAAGTTGGTCTCAAATGTCTCAAGATGTGTTGATCTCTTGGCAGTTGTGTCACATTTTCCCATGAGACTTTGGTTTCACCATCCCTAGCATGCACGAACAACAAAGGGGGCAGGGATATTTTCAAAACTCATCATATCTGGACCACAAAGGCTCATGGGAAATGCAAATTTAGCAAGAAATTTCCTTTTTATGATTGTTATCCTATAAATTTGAGTTATGTGTTCACTGTCTTTGTTATGTTCACATTCAGAGAAAGTTGTTGAAAAATTCTATTCAATTTGGATGGTAAAGGCCTCCTTCCACTGAAAACCCGTTTAACTTGCTCCTTCTGAAATACGGAGGGAAGGCAGGTAACCCTTCACTACACACTAGAAGTAAAGACAGCACGACTGTAGCTTTCGGAGTTGAGAAGCTAATTAGCTAACTGTTTGTTAGCATGGCGGAACAAACTTGTCTGTTGGCTCTATTTCCTGTCTGTAACGAAATAAGAGCGGAGGGCGGAGCTTCCTTAATACACTGATGGGAGGCAGCCAATCAGACGGAAATTCGTGAGAAGGACCCGGAAAAGGCTGCCGTTGGACCACAAGCCTCTCTTCTAGTATACAAATACAGCTGGATACAAAGCAACCAGAAGGTTTTCTTAAACAGAAACGATGTAGAATGCATTCAATAATAATGGAGAACACAGAAATATTAATGAAATGACCATGGAAGTACAACTTTGAAGTTGGCACCATGAGTGTAAAGAATGGTACAAGGAGACAATCTTACCACCATATTAGCACCAGTTATTAGAACAACTCTGAGATCAACCCAACATATCTTACGTATTAAGTGAAAGCAGAGGATAATCCAAAATGGAGAAAATCCAGGTCTGGGCACTCACAGAGGTGTAAAATGTAAAAAGCCTTTAAAAAAAACTTTTTTTTTTCTAATATAACTTACTTATTGTTGACGTTTCTGTTCTGTCACAGACTCTTAATTTCCTCTATTGCATACTTAAACTGATTAGAAATCATGGTCTGTTAAAAATGGGGGACAAACCTTCTGCTATGTTACTGATTGGTTTCTGAAGAGTTAAACGTGAAGCTAGCTGGTTGTTCCTATTGTTGCCATCTTTGCTGCATACAAAAATGGGCAAAGAGCAGCCTCAGGGCAAATGATTGACATCCAATGTACAGTACTCTGGGCTAAATACTAACTGAGCTAACTTGAAACTAACAGGAGCTAACGAAGATTAGCCCCCTAACTGGTGGGATTAAGGTAAGGCATGCTTGGACTTGCTGTTACCTGGCAAAAAACCACAGCTGTGCTCTGCAACAGGCTGAGACCTGAAAATAACAAATTCATTCAATTAAATTATATTTAGTTTACTCAAATTAATTTTATCAGATGTGACCAATAGAAGAACTTAAAAAAAAAAAAAAAGTTGATTCAATCATTTATTTTTTTCAAAGTATTCCAACATCCCTGATCCAGATAAATGAACTTCCTCATCAAGTTCTTTGCAAGCCCACTAACGAGCCATTCATTTAATTCAGCTGTGTGAAAGTAGGGTTGCCTCCAAGACATGCAGGGTAGCAGTGAGCCAGCAATGAGAAACACTGCTGGCTTTATAGCGTTCTTTATAATCAAGGATTCACAAGAGGGTAAGGGAGGACAATAGGCTATATGCACGACTCCACTACTTCCTGAACTTCAGACAGCACCTTTGCCTCCGTTCTTTCATGACTGGACAAACTGATTACTCCAAGTATGTCTGGCCATTTACTGAGGTCAAACACACCTGGATTAATCAGTTTGTCCAGTCATGAAGGACAGGAAGCAAAGGTGCTGTCTGAAGTTCAGGAAGTAGTGGAGTCGTACATATAGCCCATGGGCTTTATGCACTACTCTACTACTTGTACTCCACTACTGGACCATGTCCAGTAATGAAAGACAGGAAACAAAGGAGCCCATTGCAGACGCATTCAGAATTATGCGCTGGCATAAACAAATGCTGGCAGGATTGGTGAGTTATAGTCCAAGTTTGTGGTGATAGCTAGCACAGGTCTGCATTGTTGGGTTGAAATCATGTTGTAACTGACTATTCTCTCCTAATACTGATAAAAAACAAAAACGAGCTTCCACAGACGTCTGCACCAGTAACCTTTGGTCGTTTAGCATCCACCTTACCTGGGGCCTATACTACGAAGCTTTCTATGGGATTTCTCCCTGTTACCCGGGTTGACTCAACCAGTAACCGAGTCCAGCAGAGGAAAACCTACATTTTTCATACATTTTTCATTTGGCAAATTAAAAGGGTTGCACCATCCCTGAATATTCTTTCTCTTCTGAGAACTCCTCTCACGATCTTTGCACCAGCATTGAACAAGAGAAGAGAGCTCGTGGTGCTTTTATACTCGGTGATCTCTTATCCAGAACTTAACCTGGTCCTGACCAGGTTAGGCGTTCAGCATATGTCACAGAGGAGCTATAACCTGATCACAAGTGAACCAGCATCACAGGACGAAAAACCCAGGGTTAACCCTGAAGTTACCTTGATAAGAGAAAATCCAGCTTTGTAGTACAGGCCCCTGGACATACAAGGCCACCAGCTGAACTAAATAATAATGAACATATATTGTATAGTGATATTACCAAAGAAAAGTAATTATCTCATAACCAGTGGAAGGATTCCTGTACAGAGTCAGTTAAAAGGTAGAGTCCTGAGTCCCCCCACCGTTTCTGTTTGCAAACAACAGTATTCAAACTGAGCACCCCTCCCTCTCAGGCTAATGGCCGCGTCATTCTTCAGCCTATTCAGCTTCTAGCCTCTCCTTCAGAGCTCAGAAGCTGGTAAAAGCCAAACCAATGTTAACCCTGGTTTTCCAACGTGCACTATCTCAGGCTCTTACCTTTTCTTCAGTGCATCCGCCGTTTTCCTTTCTTTCTTTTTTTTCCTTCAAGAGTTCGGGTGACTGGTGTCTGCTCCAATCATGAGCTTATTTCCACACAGCGTCATGCTCTTAGTTCTGTCATTGGCTGGTGATATAATCAGAAAAACTCCACCCAGAAATGTCCCAAACACACCAAAATAAAACGAAAAAGTGAATTACAGGCAGGGGGAGAGAGTTTCATTCAAACGCACCACTGCACGCAATAGAGGCCCAAAGGGGCAGTTTGAGATGGATTTCACTTTCACAAGTCTAACGTTTATTTTCAGGGAGGGAACTTCGGGCTCTACCTTTAAATGTTTGCAAAGGCTGATCTCAGACAAGCATAAAGGTGATTTCTTCTGAAAGACAGGGTGTTGCAAAGATAGAGAGCACAAGGGCATGATTAGAGATGAGAAGGAAGAAAGGTAACTTTTCAAAATAGAAATGACATAAACAGCCCAAGAGTGATTTGTTTACCACTGTTCCAAACAACAAGCTGGCAATGAGTTGCATGACGTTCATAAGATAAGCTTCTAGACCTGATAAGGATGAGCTGCAGGTGTGATGATTGCTGAGATTAAGGCATGTCTGAACAACAATCTCACAGCAAGAGGGATTGACTATGTCAACAGAACACACTGTTTATACGGTTGTAAGAGCAAATTTTTATGATTGTAACAGAAATAATGTACATTACAATAACATTTTACTGTTTAGACAAAACAACTTAGGTTTCTAATATGAATCTGGTCCATATTTTCATTCGTGAATAAATAATACCCCAGAGCTCAGACAGAAAATGATCCTAGCAATCTAAGTCCATGGTTATTACCCCGAAATGATATTGTGCTTATCAGACATTCCCTTGAGTTAGAAAAATCACAGTGAGGAGCCGCAGACGTTGGCATTAGCATGTCTGCAGTTCTATAGCTGTGAGCTCCAAAAAACAACATGGCCTGTGTTGATAAATGTTGTACACTGTTTCCTTTAAAGTACTTGATGTGTGTTAACAGTGAAATTTGAATCAGGGAGTCTGAACTTTTTTATGCTGAGGCCCAATTATTCCTGTACAAACTATTCCAGGGATCATTTACATACTGTATTGATTTGATCTGACTCTGTGTTTAATTTTCATTATATATAACTAAACCTAATTCACTTGTGCCTAACAGATTAAACCTTGTAAAATATGACATGATAAACAAAATGATATAAAAATATGTTGAAACTGTCACAAGTACATTTATGTCACATGTGAAATTGTAAATACAATAAGCGGCGCAATAATTGATGGAATAAAATCAGACTCCTACAACTACTTAGAAAATTAAATCAGGATTATAAATATATATATATATATACTATCCTATTCATATACAAATTATATATATATATATATATATATATATATACACACATACATACAGGTACTACCCAAAAATTAGAATATCTGGAAAAAGTTCTCGTATTTCTGTAATTCAACTTAAAAGTTGCAATTTACATATTGTATGGATAAATAATATGCAAATCACTATATTTCAAGCTTTTATTTGTGTGGATGTTGCTGATTAGGACTTGCAGCTTAAGAAAACCTCAAATTCAAAAACTCAAAAAATTAGAATATTGCATGAAATCAATTATAAAAGGATTTTAAAAGCAAAAAAGTCAGGCCTCCTAAAATAAAATCTTGCATCTGTACTTAATACTTGGTTTGGGCCCTTTTGGATGAATGACTGCCTTAACCCAGCGTGGAATGGATGCAACCAGCTTCTGGCATATCTCAGGTGTTATGGAAGAAAAAACATGCTTCAATCACAGCCTTGAGCTCTTTTTTACCGTTTGGTCTCTTCCCGTTCAGCTTTCTCTTGACAATACCCCCCATGTTTTCAATGGGGTTCAGGTCAGGTGAGTTTGCGGGCCAATCAAGCTTGGTTGTTTAAACAGGATTTTGTACTTTTGGCAATGTGGGCAGGTGCCAAGTCTTGCTGGAAGATGAAGACTGCATCCTCATACAGCTGGTCTGCTGAAGCAAGCATGAAATGCTCCAAAATGTCCTGGTAGACGGCTGCGTTTACGCTGGACTTAATGAAGCACAGAGGACCAACATCAGCAGCTGACATGGATCCCCAGGTCATCACAGACATCTTCTCTATAGGCTGTGGTCAGCCCTCCGGCTTGTAAACCATTTTCTTCCACACGTCTTCCTTCCACTTAACTGTCCATTAATGTGCTTTAAGACAGCACTCTGAGAACAACCAGCTTCTTTTGCTATTGTGGCAAGGTACGCAACGGAAGGCCCGGGCAGGATTTGATCCCCAGACTCCCAGGTGAAAGTCATGCGCGCTGACCATTCAGCCAAAGGGACATCCCTTTAAAGTGTAATTAGAATGAAATGGTAAAACAAACACATAAAGAGTAAAACAAATAGTCAAGTATCATGGGTTCTCAAAGCTAAAATTTTGTTGAGCAACACTTTGAGGCAATCACTGCAATCAGGTGTTTTCTCTATTGTTCAATCAGACTTCTACACCTGTTAATAGATATTTCGGCCCACTGTTCACAGGAAAGGTGCTCTAATGTGTCTGGGACAGTTTGTTATTAAATTATTATTCCCAAACACAATTCAAAAGCAATATTTTCTTTCTCTAAATTGTAATTTTGTAAATTTTAATTCATTATTAGTTTCTTTAGTTTCTTGTTACTTGAATTACTATTGTGCAACTCCTTTGCTCATATTTTTAACATACCTATATATTCTGTGAGAAGTTTTTTTAAACACTGTCATACTGTAAATAGCATACTGTGTCTGTATGCAGCATGAAGATGTCTTTAACCAGCTCTTCATCCTCAGTATAAAAAAAGCCTCAGCCTTTTATCAATACCACAATAAGCTTTTCCTATGTGAAATACTACGACTTATTAATTTTAGATTGTTGAGCTTACATGCCCCTCTGCATCTTTTGCTCACTTAACAGGACTTGTGATGCAGGAATATTGACTACAAAGGACAGACATGGAGTGCTAACTAATTCATTCGTAAGAATGTTTTCATTTTGAACAAGTGGAGTGAGCATCTGAGCTACATCAGTTGCAGAAAACCCCCTCAAGGGTGACTTTGATGTAAGATGTCTCCCTTGTAAAGGGAGGAAAAATGCAGAGCATTTATAGGTATTGATTAGAAGGTATTGACTCAAAGGACAAATTAACAGGGCTAGAAACTTCCTTCCTCCTGTCTCAGTAGTTACTTGGTGCCTCGTGCATGTCCAGGCCTGTGGCATTATATCGCTCCCTGAAAAACAGAAACCTGGAATTTCCCATGAAAATGAGTTTGCAAAAGTAGCTTTAAATCTATGGACAAGCAATATGTTTGGCAAAGATGCATTTGTGTTTGTGGGAGTTTATGTGTGTGTTTATTTGACAAAGAAGTAAATAAATAAAAACTCAAAGAAAGCAATCCTGTGAGACTTATTTTAAGACTTGAGGAAGTCTTGAAATAATTGATCTTATTGTCAGTTGTCGCTAACCTGAACACATCATGAGTGCTTTTCTTTAATAGTTAATTCATTAGGAAGATAATTTACCTATGTAATTATTCCAAGTCAACATGTACGAAGTGTACAGAGGAAATCACACAAGATGTGATCTACAATGTTTGTAAAAATGTGATTTAGTTATGAAAGATTTTTCCATATAATTTTCCCCTTCAGCCTAAATGCATTTTCGCCCTATCTACGAGAAGCTACTTCACTGGTTTTCTACATTAAGGAGGGCTCATTATGGACTCATTAGAAATTAACAGAGCCAAAGCTGCAGTCATGCTGCAGTAATCATAATTACACATTTCTTCTGATGATAAAAAAAAAAAAATCACAGGAAGTTCAGAGTCAATACTGCAGAAAAAAATCAATGTTTTAATGAGGGTTGATGTGTCTCTCACACACACAAACACAGTTTTGTTCCATATATACTGTATATGATGTCCAGTTTTTCAGTTTGCAGTATTTTCATCCACATAGCAATCATACAAATATGTTGATAATATGAGCTGATATAAATCTTGGAAAGTCTTTCATTCCTATGGATCGTTTTAAGCCATTGTCTGTAAACAATAATGTTTGTAGTGTTAATCATCCTAATTAACTGAATCAGAGTACATAAATGAACAGTTTTGCTGCAATTTAAAGTCATATAAAAACAAATGTGTATGTGAATTTCATTGCCACAAAGGCAAAATTAGTTTTTACAGCTGAACATGCACATCTGTTGAAATCTGATAGATAATGAGCACTTGCAGCATCTGTATGGTGTCTTGCAGCTTTTCACCTCAAAGAAGCACTGGGAGACTTAGTTTTATCAGGGTTCTTAAATGGTCTTCTTTTATTCTTTCCTTAGCTTCCTCTGTCGGTGTCCTTGTCCTGATATTGTGTCACTTCATGCAGGAACTCTTAGCCGCTCATTGATTCACTCACTTATATTAAGCTGGCATTGTATGTGTAAAACTGGGCTTTGGATGAAATTTGGTCACCAGTTTCAGAGCTCTGTGGAGAGATGAGTCAATCAGAATAAAAAGAAACGACAGTTTCAGTGTGCAGAACAGTAACCTTCAGCGACTTCATAAAACACAAAGTGTTTTAGGAGTAGACATTGACTCCATGTGAAAGTGTACAGTAGATGTGCCTGCCAAAAGAAGTGTCCATACATCACACTACCTCCTATCATCTGTTTCAGTTTGTCGTCCGTTTGGACGTGAGTTGAGTGAGTTGCTTGTGATATAGCTATAACTGCTACACAATGTCCCTTTAAAAAACCCAAGACGACCAATTCAAGCACTTATAAAGGTCAATATGCATAAAATGGGCCCTTTAAAAAAAACAAAACTATGTCAACATTATATAAAAATACACGATATGCTTTGAGGAAGTGGCAGGTCAGGTGATGAGATTCTGGCTTGTTTGGCTAAAGTGCAGCGTGAAAGCGATCTTGGTCTGGGAGATCACCCCTACCCAACAACTGAGTCAAGTCCCCAATCCGACTGAGTCTGGCGGAGTACCTGGTGTGAATGCACCCTAAGTTTCTATGAAGCCGCATATCCTGTGACTGCTGCACAATAACTTGTTTTGCCAGAAGAATGTTTGTACTGAAAAGCAATACAGAAGGATATGTGTGTAAAGTAGCTTCAGCTCTGTCAGGTGTAAAGAAAACAAACATTAAACAGTAAGGCTCACACAGAGGGACCAAATGAACTTAGATTACATTCTGTTAATTTGAAACCAGTGCAGAAATGACAGACTCCATCTATTACACTGTGCATATGGGAAGTAATTACTGAAGGTAACTTAATTAAGCTGCTGTTGCAGAGAAAAAGCAGATCAAACACTTAGGTGTAAAGTGATTTGTCTCAACTTTAGGAAGAGCAGAAGAAAGCCGGAAAATGCGTTTCTTACGTGCAAGTAAATATTTTTGCTCTTTTTTGTTAATTTCTATTTGATTGTATTTACTCTTTCTTATCATTTTCTCCTGTAAACGACTGTACATGCTGACTTCTTTAAATTACTCTTTCAAGGTCCAGTGTGTAAAAAAAGGGCTTTTTATTAGCAAAAATTAAGCATTGCTTTCATATATACATATTTTACAGAAATCTAATCACAAAAGCATCCAAATGAAAGTGTTTTCGTAGCTAGAATGAGTTTTTTATGAATACAGGTGGCAGCGCACCCAACCAAAGGCTGCCATGTTGCATGACCATCGTGGCCCGTTTGCTCAGAAAGTCTGCTTCGTTTGGGGTATTGAGCATTGGCAAATGGACTCAGTCCACCTACAAATGTAGGTCTCAGTATGACTGAAGTGGACCAAATGCAGGAAGTGGACAACAACTACCACACTTCATTTTGTCCAGCATGGCATTGTTGGTTAATATTATGGCTTTTATTATAAATATTGGGCATTGTTGGTAAATGCTACCAAAACAAGCTCCTGTGTAGGACTTCTGTAGAAATGTCTTGTGGTTAGAAGTGGGGCGACGATGACTGGAAAGTTCTAATTAATATATGGTCAGAAGAAAACACCCCGATTTATGCCCCTTACGATCAAAGCCAGCAAAGGTCCGATCGTCGGATGTTTGCAAAAATGTATGTTTTAAAAATTACAGGATAGTAGCTCTCGAGGACTGGAGTTGCGCCCTGACATAGAGGCTTGTTTATGCCTTCACATGCAGCGGCTGTTGTCTGTCTGCTGTCTGCCCAATTTCACATGAATGCAGCATGAAAAATACAAGTGAGTTGCTCGGGATATACAACTGCAATACTATGTCCCTGGAAAACACCCAAGAAGACCATTTGAAGCACTTATAAAAGTCAATATGCATAAAATGGGCCCTTTAGAAAAAAACAACAACAACAAAAAAAAAAACTAGGCTGCATCAACATTATATAAAAATACGTGATATAGAAGTGGCAGCTCAGGTGACGAGACTCTGGCCCATTTGGCTAAAGTGCAGCGTGAAAGTGATCTCGGTCCGGGAGATGAAATGAAATTAAATGAAAATTAAATTAAATGAAAAATACTTTATTCATCCCAGAAGGGAAATTCAGTATTGTAAAAGCTCACTCTTTTTTTTTCTTTTTTTTAATAAACAAAAAAGTCAGTCAGTCTTGTTCTTTAGGGTGATGGCTGCTGGCAGGAATGAATTTCTGTATCTCTCCGTCCTACTGCGAACCTGATGCAGCCTCCCACTGAACACACTCTGTTGATTCTTCACCAATCCTCCATCATCTTCATCAGCTTGTGCAGCATTCTTTTTTGAACGATCAGCTCCAGCGGCTCCAGAGTTATCCCCAGCACAGAACCAGCTTTTTTGACCAGCTTGTTTAGTTTCTTCGAGTCTCTGGTTCTGATGCTGCTGCCACCCATCAACTGAGCCAAGTCCCCGATCTGACCAAGTCTAGTGGACTATCCTGGTGTGAATGCACCCGACCAGAGGAACTGCTGAAGGTTCTGGTAAAATTGGCTTCCCTTGCCCTGGCCACAGCCGCCAACTCACCCCAAGGTGTTCCCACGCCAGCCAGACTACTGCATTCATTAGTGTTTTCTCTGAATATTTATGTGAACACATTGAAACCAAACACTTGTCCTTGAAAACATGAACTGGTACGATATTTTGACATCAAGAGGCTTTTAAGATGCTTTCTCTGGATTTCTGAGCTTCAATGATAAGAAACTGATTTTAATTCAGTTTCTTAAAGGGCCAATTTTATTCATATTGACTTTTCTAAGTGCTTGAAATGGTCTTCTGGGGTGTTTTAACTTACAAAGAGACTAAAAATGCCCATAAAAACAATTTCACTTATTAAGTGTTTAAGACTTTTAAATGAAACCTTTTTTTTTTTTTTTTTTTTTTTTTTTTTTTACCTTTTTGACTACCGCATTTTAGTCATATGTCACTGGATGTTTCGAACACCGTCCTCTTCCATACCTGATTAACTAGCGCTGCTCCGCTTTCAAGACTGAGACGCTCTCTAGCTTCAGGACTCCACTAGCATGTTGTCCTACACAACACTGGTAGAAACGAGAAACAACAAAGCTGCTTGTGCGATGCACTCAGAGTTGTGTTTGAGAGGGGAGGAAAAAAAGAGAGTACACAGCATAGAAGACGGATTTGATCAAATCATGATTCCTGTATTACATTAAGATATCAAAGAATTGTTTCAGATGGGGGGGAGTGCATAATATGGGCCCTTTTAAAGTGTTCAAAATGATGGACTCACTACAGCAATTTAAAATCAGCACCACTTCATTATAATCCACAATAGACTGATTAGGAAAGCATCAGCTATCTGCAAATGTAGATGAGAAGATGGGTTCATAGCTAACAGCGATGGAAAGCACGTGCAGTTACACTGCAGCTATCATTTTAAAGCAGGGCTGCGGAGAATAACCACCGGTTCAACCAGAAAAACAGCAGTGAAGTCAGTATTACAGCCACACACCATATTTCATGTGCCGAAGCTCCAGCTTTGTGTAGAGTGCTGAGCAATAATTGGCAAAGAAGAGATGTGTTGTTGCAGAATGCGACCTGCTGTGACCTGAGACCAATCAGGTAATCAGTTTCTCCGCAATGCATCAGTGACTTGAGACTGTGTGTTGGACATGCAAATCAGTGCTGAGGTGCCGTTAGAGGTCTGAACAGCATGTTGGCTGATGAGCTAAAGAGGCATGTTTATCTAGATGTATATCTAAAACCAGCTGATGGATTTTAATTTGGTAGAAAATGAAACCACTGACAGCTGTGTCGAGTGGTTATGTTTTACTCATCTGGAGAACATGTGTGAAGGATTCAGTAATATAAACAATTGATTGTGCTCTTTCTTGCTTTCTTTTCTTGTTTATTTCTCATGATTTTTATAAAAATGGAAATAACTTCATAACTAACAATCATGTGCATTTGAATGTGCACTTTATTCCAGATGAAGATTAAAAATGATAAATTCTAACTCTAAACTAACAAATTTAGGAGATAGTGCAGAACCCCCAAATACTTTTAATTCATCTTAAAAGATGTCTGACCTCTTCAGATGCACCGCACTCTGAACTGTTGCTGCACCGTCACGTTTGTTTATCAGTTGTCAATCACAGCTGAACACAGGTTGTTAATCATAGCTCTGGTTATAACTGCAGCCTTGGGATGACACAGCTGTCAGTGTGGTCGTCGCTGTGCCTGCAGTTTCGTTGTTAAAATAATGGCTGTGACAAATTTAATTTAATGGGTGCAACACTGATTACATACAGCAGTTGTGTATCAGCAGCAACATTTGTTCCGGCTGAAAGTTGTATAAAAATAGCAGCATTCCAAGCCTGGTCTCTGGGCCTCTAGTTTTGTCATTTTGTTGATTTATATTTTGTTATTGCTTTCTTTAAGATTGATCAAATTTGTACTTTATATATATATAATTTTTTTTTCTGTACTAAGTGCAGGAAGCAAGGGGGGGGGGGGGGGGGGGGCAGCATTTGAAGCTCAAAACAACAGTTAGTTAGTACCAACAGGACAATATTGCATTGTAATTGCAGCACATTCTTGGCGATTACTACCTGGATGTTTGGCTGTGTTACTCTCTACAGAAGTATGATAAGTTACACCTCATTGTGAAGATGACTAAGCAGCTTTTCCAGTGATGTGTACAACATCAGTTGGTTTTAAGGGGAGAAATAATCAGCCAAACACAAATTACTTTTTTGTGTGGCATTGTGTCACAGTTATTAATGGGAACAAATTAACATGAACAATGGGGAGACATGTCAGTTTTCCAGTTTCAAATAAGTAAAGCAAGTATTTCAGAATTTTGTTGAAATGAATGAAAATGAAGAAATGCTCTCTGAAACTGAAAAAAGAAAACAAATTCAAACCGTTACAGTTTCATACACACTGACATGCGGCCAAGAGCTTTTCACACCAGTTTTAACACACTGTCAATTATCTTGTTAGTTGTCTTTCTGCATCAGTAACCGACACGTCATCTGCACCACCAGCATTTTCTCAGAAAGAAAATGCTGGAGACATCATTCAGAAGTGCACGTTTATTAGCATTTAACAAAATTAATAATTTGACCAGAGAAACAAAATCTATTGGGCTGCTAACATATTAATAGCTTTAAAATAACCCTATTTTTTACTTTTTCTGTAATTTTTGGTCTTCTGCCTACCAGTGATTAAGTGTTTGGGTTGAATAAAATATATCTTTTTTAATTGTATAATAATGGTGGAAGTTAAATGCCCTTTCTAACAGTGGCTGTATTCTGTGTGCAGATCCACAGATCTGTGGAGATAAGTCATGATAGTCACCAGGTTTCAGGAATTATCCAGTTTTTCTGTGTCACACAGCTTTAGAGACCTTAAACTGGATTTTTAGTCTCAAACATTTGCTCTGTTTTGAGTTTAAATCACAATTACTGTCATGTAAGTATGGATATTTGGGTGCATTTTTTTCCACATAACTTACACTATAATTTTATTCTTATGTTGAAACCAAAGCAAAAAATGATTTTTGACCTTAATGATTGAAGAAAAAGAAAAAAAAATGTAGCAGGCTGAAATGCTTTCAGTGACATCCTTCTTAGTATTTTCCAATTTTTGCATTGTGATTGATTTTTATTTATTTGGCCTTTAACCAGAACTCACAGAAGAACAAAGAAATCTGGTTATATTCAAGAAAGATAAAAGCAGAGTTTAAACATGTGCAGGTACATGTCTTGGAGTATGATAAAGGGGCAATTTGAAATGGTTCAGACTAAATTTGATTACCAGATTCATGTTGAGAGAGGTTCGAGTGTTCAGAGCACAGGAAAGCTGTGAAGAGAGTTGTTATTTGTTGTGTCTCATGTTTTCCTCTTATTCTCAGAGATAACTGTTGTATCATCACATGGAGATCTTCATCACTCCTCTTTAAAAATGACTGCTCCATATTGTGTAAATGACTCAATAAGATGAATATGCTTTGCCTTGAAAGCATCAGTGTGTCGAGTCTGTTTTTGTGTGGAACCATATTTTCATTCATGCTCTAATATTCATCCTTTGCATCCCTGGTTTTGAGGTCCACACATTATCTTTGCTTATTTGTTTATTATTAGTTGCTTGTGTCTTGTTGCTCCTCATGCTTTCTGTATATTCATTATAATTTAGTGATGTAATTTTGGCTCTTCTGAAGTGATTTCTCGTGTGTCAATACTTCTAACTTTGCCACTAATGAATTGTATCTGCCCTGAGGCAGGCATTGATTTAACCAAATAAACCTTCAAAACATTAAACTATAGACGGTTTACTTGAGATGCAATCCATTGTGAATACGAATGTCCAGTTTCCACAAAAGTAATTCAAATTTTTTCAGCTGAAAGTTGAGAAAAGTTAAAAACATATTCTTTTAACTGAATTTTGTGTTTTGAATGAACTTTTTTAAATATCCTCCAAATGTCGGCTTGTACTATATGGTGCAAAAATTGTGATTGATAGAGATAACTAGGTTTAACTCAACATCACAAAGCTGATTTGCTTCTTGTTGGAGTATATCACTGTGATAACTGGTGTTCTAAACCTGTTCAGAACATGTTATATATAAAAGGTCAACATAAATAACACCAACTCAATCAGTTTTCCTGGAAAATGGATAAAATAGCATTATGGGAGGATTTCTCACCCCTATTCATTCAAGTAAATTCACCTAAAGTCTTTGATTTTTCTTGATATTCATCTCTATAAATTGTGCATTTAATTTCAGAAAAGGACGAGCTTATTGCAAATATAGACAGATCAAACCACTATTGTCCCCAAATTCCCTTAGTGTTCTGATATATTTTTCCAAAGTTACTTGTCACATACAGTAACTTAACAGGATAAAGAACTGTAATCACAGTCGGATCCATAAATACATGAGGAGGGAAAGATATTGATAAAACTATTGATTTACAGGTACAGCTTTTGATGGAAAACAGGTTTATTTACTTGAAATCTCATACCAAAATCCTCTTCTTTTTTTTTTTTTTTTACAGTACAAAAAAAATATATATTTTAAAACTGGATGACCTGAGTTTGCTTGCTAATTAAACAAGTCTAGATAAAACTTCAAGCATTGTCTTAAAATTTATGGAAGTGACATAACCTCAGTATAGTTCAAGTACCCTGAACTCCACTTAGACTTGCTTTGAAGCAAAGGATTCTGATCTTATGTTTTATTGTGTTTGAGTCTGTGACAGTGTTATTTATTCACTCTTTTAGCAGTGTGTCCTGCAGAGTGAGAAAAGGTCATATATTTACCAGTTATTTACTTGAAAGGACACACAAGCACACAGACAGGCACAGAAGCTGACTGAACCAGTAATGAAACGGAGGACTTGAAACAGGATGAAAGATGTTAAACAAAGTTTCTACCTGAACCAGAAACACAGAAAAATCAGAGGCCTACTGTTCACAATTACCCACAGTCATAATATCTGGTACCAGTATGCCAAAAGAACTTACTGGTTGATTTATTTTATTTATCTGTATTTTTTTTTACAGATTCAAGATTAAATTTTATATATTTTATACATATATATATATATATATATAACTATCATTACATTTTTTTAGTTACTTGTTATATGAATTACTATAGTAAATTTAGCATTTTCTTCATTCGTAGGGTATGAATAATCTTAGGGGCAATACTAAATTTTACCTAAAAAATTAATATGCTCAGAAAGTAAGATCAGCCTACAAAGTCAAATCAACAACTATTAATGGACCACAGTCCAGAGTAAGGATTGGCTTTAAAGGGATATTGTGTAAGTTCTCCTGTGTTTTATTCACAAAAACTGATTATTTGGTTCAAAAGTGTTTTGTCATTAATCAGTAATCACTCCCATCAACAAACTGAAGTGCTCCTCTAAGTTCTAAATTTGTCGTTCGTATCATTCATTTACACATCGAGCGGGTCGGCTCGGTGGAGGCTGCCATGTCGTATCGCCATGTTTTTGCGTTCGGGAGAAGCGTGACAGTAGGAAAACACAGAAACTCACCAGACACACCGGAGTTTTCAGCTCAGTTCGAGGTAATGCCTTTGAAAAGTCACCGCGCTGCAGGGGGGAGAAGCTAGCGTCTTACTGACGCTAGGTTCACGTGCAGTCGGGCAGACGGCCGTTGGTAACAAACCAGATGTCATTTTAATCAATAAAGCCGAGCGAAAGACGGTAAAACATGGGTCAGGGAAAACAATACGACATCGCCATGACAACCGAACAGATGTGGACTGATGTCACTGTAACTGACGGACCACGTCTTCACATATAGGCCGGTGATAACTTTATATGCAGCGGATGTCGTCGGTCTGCCCGGTTTCACGCGAATGCAGCATGAAAAGTACGAGGGAGCTGCTCCCGATTACACAGTGTCCCTTTAAAGGCCTCCTTCCACTGAAAACCCGTTTAACTTGCTCCCTCTGAAATACGGAGGGTTTCCCCTTGTTTACTTACCCATGCTGACTTGCTAGCGTTGCGTTCCCCCCAGTTGGCTGTGCTTCCTCATCACAGAAACAATACGAAGAGAAGAGCGAATCGGGAACAGTCTTGCCCTTCTACGTCACATTGCAAATAGCGTATCCCACGTGGGGTTTCTATCTGTCCATTGGAAGGCAGGTAACCCTCCACTACACACTAGAAGTAAAGACGGCACGACTGTAGCTTCGGAGTTGAGAAGCTAATTAGCTAACTGTTTGTTAGCATGGCGGAACAAACTTGTTTGTCGGCTCTATTTCCTGTCTGTAGCGAAATAAGAGCGGAGGGCGGAGTTTCCTTCATACACTGACGGGAGCCAGCCAATCAGACAGAAATTCATGAGAAGGACCCGGAAAAGCCTGCCGTTGGACCACAAGCCTCTCTTCTAGTATACAAATACAGCTGGATACAAAGCAACCAGAAGGTTTTTAAACAGAAACGATGCAGAATGCATTCAATAATAATGGAGAACACAGAAATATTAATGAAATGACCACGGAAGTACAACTTTAAAGCTTCAACCCCAATTTATACTTGGGCACCCCCTGACAAAGATTAACTACACATCCGTCTTGCATCCTGTCTCCTCTCCAAGCTCTGCAAATAAAAGTCCGCTCTGTAGCCTTCTCTCTTTCCTGTCTTCACGTCCTTCTGTAAGGTCCTTTTGCCTGTCTTTGCTGATTCAGCCATGATGTGCTTCTGAAGCAGCCGGTGTATTGATAACCAGTACATAGCAAAACACAGCTTTCTCATGGTGCTCCAGGCTGGAACACAAAGTTGTTCAGTGTGGTTTCTCAGCCCCAGGACACTGCAGGGCTACGATGGCTCCAGGAATCTGATCAGTGTCAGTGTAACATCAGCACCAGACAGTGGCAAAGAGTTTCAAGGTTGCTTTAAGAATGATAAATGATTTAATCAAAAATGTTTTCCCACAGCATTATTCAATTTTTTTGTTTGTTTGTTTGTTTTAACTTTGAAATGTCACAATTTAATTAGCCTGTGTACCAAGTTTAAGTAGAGATCTGAGGCGGTACCTGGTTTAATGTATCAGGGCCAGTAAACAATAATGACTTCCAGAGCCCTTTTGAAGTAAGGACTACTGAGCCTCAAAAGGCAAAAAAAAAGAAAATTATGTTTTGGGGTGTGTTTTTTTCCGTTTTTTTTTTTTTAAATCTTAGCTCAAAGTAATGCCGTTTGGGCCTACATAATGGATGTGTTTTCTCCAGATGCTTCCAGGCTCAGGAGATTGTGAGAACAACTGCCTCCTCATGTATTTCTTTTTCACTGTGCTTAACTTTTTTCTTCTCATCTGACCTTTCCTTGCATTGAACCTCTTATTCCTCTCAACTTCCTAACATCCACTTTCACCCACACTCTCCGACTTCCATCGCTCATTTCTTTCTCATCAGTGTTTCTCTTTCATCCGCCTTCTGAGGCAAATGTAGTCTGGCTCTGCTCACAGAGCTGCACATTGGAAGGGAAACCTCTCTTAACTATGAATTTTCTTTGTTTGCCACATTCACCTCATTAGAGAAGATTTCTTTAAGGCTTATCTGAATATGGTGAGGATGGAATGCACTCTGCTGGAGAAAGCTGCATTAAAACGTTGTTTCTGCACAGACTCTGTGCCTGCAAACTGATTCATTATCACATTTAACAGAGAAAAAGATTCAATTACACATTTTAGGGGTTTGATACTGAACTGGTGTTACCATCTAAAAGGTTTTTGAAGTCAATTCATGTTTTCAGCATCTGCCTGCAAATCAATGATGCTGATGTAAAAATCATCATCTGCATTACAGACGTCCTCGAGTCCTCAAAGCTTTTTCTGCTGAAGTCCTCCTTCAGTCCAAAAGTTTGAAACTTCAAACTGATTAATATATGAGTGAAATTCACAAAATTACAGTTGCTTAGAAGATACAGAAACCAGTGCTAGCCTTACAATAAAAATGCAGAGAAGATATGAACTGTTTGAGCTGAGCTGATGTTTAATATTATAATGTATAAGCCCTGTACAACTTTAAGGTGTACCCTTCAGCCTAACACTGTATTATAACATAAATCTGATGATTACCTTCTTGTGCATATTTTTTTGTTTTCGAACTTTCATATTTCTCATATTTCATATTTGTTAGATAATACAGTTTCAACAATTTGCCTGTTTGAGATAGTTTTCTTAGTGTTTTGGCAACAAATTACAGTTTATTATATATTGCAGTTTTTGCATTTCTTTCTTTTTGCAGTGCTTCACCAGCATCTCTAAACATCTCTCTCAACTTTCACTTCTCACACATGTTCTTCTGGCTGCCCCCAGCACTCGTCACTCTGCAGTCCACTTCTCAATTAAGACTGAGACAGTCCCACTGTCAGGCCCAGCAGGTCTCTGAGCTGTGCTTCTTGTAACTGCCAGTGTGCAATCACCACCAGCGTCACACCGAGGACTATAGTGCTATCTTGTTAATCATGGCTGATTCAAGATAACACCAGAGCACAGAGGGGGAGCAGCTGACCGGAGGTGTTACACAATTAAGTAAAAAGTCAACAGCCTGTCTTAATGACTCTGATCTTAATACTCAAATGTACCTTGTCTTTTGGTTTGCTTTTTTTTTTCTTTATTCATATTTATAAATTATTGAATAAACTAGAGTTGCCTTATATGTAAAAGATCAGGGAACCAGCCTACGATCTGCCTTATTGCTTATTTATCTAAGCTAAGAAAACTGAAACCAGATGTAGAAGTCTGTACATCTACAGTATACTTCTCCGACTGCGTAATGCGTTATCCAACTGCGTAACAACGGAGACCCCTCCAGCCTTCATAGTTCTCCGTTATGGTGCCACATACGCAGTGCAATTTCCTGCCCAATAAGTAGGGGTCGCTATGCAAGACTGACCTACTCATATGATGCCCATGGTCGGTAACCTCGGTGGTTATTTTGCTTCCAGTTACAGTAAGTAATGGCGTCCGAGGGAGAAAGACTATTGTTGTTGCTGCAGCTGAATAAGAGAGATATTTATGCTACAAAATAAAGATGATGGGGCGATTTTGGTATTTCCTCACTTCTTCAGCCAAACGTTCTTCGGTTGGACTCATATCTGCGTCTTCGTAGGCTAGCCAGTTTAAAAATGGTGCTGCTAGTGTTTACGTAATGGTAGACCAATCACAGCCCTTGTTGCTCCGTCGTCCCTTGATGGAGTGACGGACACTTAAAAAATATTTCGTGCAGCCAGAGACGACGGAGAGGCTCTCCGACAGGCTCTCCGTCGACGTAGAGGGCTCTCCGTAACCTACGTAGAACACTTTACGGACGACTTTTAATTAGGCTTAAGTCTTCATTTGTCTCTTCTATTGTCTGATCTTGCTTTATTTATGCATGCATTTGTTTTTATTTTCGGGTGAATGTGTGTGCTTGACCTGCACAAGACTATTTTCAAGCTCAGCTCATCTTGGACATACAAACTCAGAAGTGGCATGCCGGGCTGCTGACAGGTAAGCTGCAGAGGCAGTTGATCAGCAGAAAAGATTTCCAGTCATGTGGATATTTGAATCATCAACCCTGAGGGACTGAAGACTGTGAGGGTGGCTTCCTATGTGTTGGTCTCAGTCCGTGACACAAACCGATCTCACAATGATCACAGATTCTGTGGTACAACCTGATCAATCATGCACCCTAAGGGGCCTAATTACCTATGTGTAACAGGGGGGGGGGGGGACACGGTTGTGTACCACCATACAGGCTTTACCTGCAGTTTGCTGTGTGAACTTATCTCTTTAACCAGTGTTTTCTAACCATCCAGATGAAATAATCTAGATGCATACTTGTAGATATTCCAATGTTCATAGTTTTTTTTTTTCCTCATTGGAGGATGTTTAATTAGTTTTTGAAGAAAAATGTACTAACACTGTTAACCAAGCTCTAAAATAGAGATATAACGTTTACATTGTAACTCCTTAGTATGCTGTTATGCTTCACATGACTTTTTACACTTGCTCATGCTCTCAAACTGAGTTCATCCTCAGTTTCCTTTTTGTTTTCCACTCCAGCATTGTACCTTGATGTCAACACTAATGCACTGTGATAACATGGAACATCAAGGCACCACCCACACATGCAGCACAGATGTCAAAAGCAAACAGCTCTGCAGTCTGTTATTTATGACAGAGTAATCAGATAATGTTTCTGGTGCCTTCACAGTGTTTTAATGGACTTTTAATAACATCTGGTGAGTCACAGCTGAGCTGGTAATGACACTCGTAGGCACCAGTGAGGTGTTTTAACAAAAAGCTTTCAAATCAGAAAAAGTGATTCAGTTAGTTGGTTCACCTTGGAAATACCTCGAAGGGAATTTGTTTGTTCTTGTTCTGAGCTCCTCTACAAACAATGACAGTGCTGCAGACAAGGGAATCAGTGTTGTATGTTCGTGATATTCTTGTAACTTTTTTTCTATTCTTGTAACTTTAAATAATCGGCATGTTGCTACATTTTTAAAAATCAAGAAGGTTACAATAAGCTCTGTCTCTTTGTCTAATTTCTGTGTTTGATTTAATGTCAGTTTAAATGATGCCTGATGTCAGATTCATAAAACATTCTTCAGTTCAATTCAATTCAATTCAACTTTATTTGTATAGCGTCCATTCATGACAATGTTACCTCAGGGCGCTTAACAGACAGAAAAATTCAGATCAGATTCATAATAGCCTAGTTAAGGAAACCAACAGACTGGATCAAATCTAGACTCGACCCGGTCCAATCCCCCATCCTGAGCACGCACGGAGTGGTGGCGACAGTGGGAAGGAAAACACCCTTTTAACAGGGAGGAAAAACCTCCGGCAGAACCCGGCTCTGGTAGGGCAGCCATCTGCCTCAACCGTCTGGGATGGAAAAGACAGAAAGAGAGACCAACAGATACAGATGACACCTTTAAAGGAGAACAGACATAATAAAGGTGTAATTTATTATTATTATTATTATCATCATTATTATTACTTCTTCACCAGCGTTGGACAAACTGATTAATCCAGGTGTGCCTGATCTCAGTAATCTTGACCAGAATAATGCAGGTGTGTCTGGCCAATCAGTTTGTCCAGTAACAAAAGACAGGAAACAAAGGAGCATTAAGTCCAGGAAGTAGGCTCGTGGAGTTGTGCGTATAGCCCATGCATGATTTTTCTTTCACCGCTTAGCAATAATGTATTTGTTTCTTTGCATATGATATTAGGATGTTAAAAAATGGGGACTCGTATTGCGAAGCCTCACCCATGGGTTGGATGTCGAGTAGGTTTGTAATTGGGTTCAGCTACTTGTCCCGTAGCTTAAGCACACCTGTTTTAGATTAACTAGTTCTGCCCACTTCTCCCTGACTCTGATCAAGGCTCAAGTACTAAAAAGGGCAGCTGTAGCTTAGGTGGAAGTGCAGTCGTCTTTCGGTCAGAGGATCAATTCCAGGCTTCCCCAGACGATATGCCGAAGTGTCCTTGGGCAAGACACTGAACCCCAAGTTGCCTATCGGGGTAGGAATGTGTGTATGATTGTGTGTGTGACTGGGTGAATGTGATATGTAGCGTAAAGCGCTTTGAGCGGTTAGTATGACTGGAAAAGCGCTATAAAAGTACAGTCCATTTACCATTTAAAACATTAGTGTGTTTTTCACTATTAAATGCTACAAAAAGAATCACTGAGTAAAATATTTGGGGAAAAAAATTAAAGCAATATTGTTTTTCATTAATTTTTCCTCATTATCTTCCTCCTTCATATGATTAAATTTGATGTTCAATACAAACTTAAATGTTAATTTGAAAAAGTAATCATGTCTAATGTTTTTCATTCCATTATCTAGAAATCCATAATGACTTCTTTTATACAGGATTTTGAGGCTGTGGTCAGACAGGGAAATGGCGAACCCAAGAGGAAGCTAATCTCCACTTTTGCAGCAGCTCCATTTTGCTGTCAGTGCAGGAATGTTAAGGCATGTCTTGATGTGAAACTACACAAACAGCCAAGCCCTCTGAGCCACGAGGATATCATAGTTGTCATTCACATCATGAGAATCTGAATGGAAAAGCTTCAACTTCTTGACAAGGATGTCACAGTTGAAGCAGAGGCATAATATTTCAATTAAATTAAACAATGATCTGAAAGGTTTTTGTAGTTTTTTTTCCTCCTTCTATTAAATTGAAAAAGAGAGTAATTTGCAGGGGAGTTTGCTTAACAGAAAAACTCAATATTTACAGGTAATACCCCAAATGTGAATATCCTGAAAAAAGTTAATGTATTTCTGTAATTCAATCCATAAGGTACAATTTATATATTTTAAAATAAATAATATGTGAATCAGTATATTTTAAGCTTTTGTTTGCCGGATGTTGCTGATTAGGACTTGCAGCTTTAGGCCACGTTCACACGGCGAAGATCAGAAGAGAAGACGCAAAAGTGGTGTCCTCTCGTCTTCATCTTTTTTATCCAAGTGTTGACACAAGCATCGTCATGGAGAAATCTGCGTGCATACGAGGACGCAGGTGTGTCCGCCATGTCTGTGCACATGCTCAATCATTGGTCTCTCTTTCGCTTCAAAATCAAACAACTATGGCGGCTGCAAGGAGGAAACTTTGTGTGGACAGATGAGGAGGTAGAATGACTTCTCCAAACGACACTCAGCCCCAAGCTCGCAACGTGGAGATCCGCTGGGCTTAGGTAGTCCGACATTGTTGTTTTTCCTGTATTGTGTGACGTCACGCTGATGTTACGTTAGCACGGCGTCAGCAGTTCTGTGGATCCACCATCATTTCTGCATTTCTGACCGTGCTAGATTTTGTGCTGCAACAGCGTTGCGCTCCTCAGGAATTCCTCTTTGAATGAGTCTTCAGATTTTTGCGTCTTAAAACCCAGAATAACGCTGTTGCCGTGCACTGAAAAAAATGATACTTTGAACCAACCTAAAAAAATTAGTGTAATTTGTTACAGCTAAATATATTAGTTTTTCTTAAAGTACAATTTTGATCTAAAGTAACTCTAAATTTTGATTGAATAAGAATTAAAATATTAACTTATTACGATAAATAAATTTACATTGAATCAAACCAAAAAAGTAATTTGAACTGAAGACAGAAGTCAATTTTTCCATCGATAAAAGTAGACTTTGGATTTTTTTTTTTTTACATTGATACAACTTCATTTTTCACATCAATACAACTTCATTTTTCACATCATCACAACTTCATTTTTCAGATTGATACTACCTTATTTAAAACATAAGTGCAAAGCACATTTATTCTTTGACTTACTTAACTAAATTGCATGTAACAAAATTACAGCAATTTAATTAATTTTCCCTCAACTTAATTTTTTACTTTGTACATACCTAAATAGTTTTCAGTGTTCAAAGTACATTTACCCCCCCCCCCCCCCCCCCCCCCCCCCCTTTTTACTTACTTATATGTGTAATTTTGTTAACAGCCAATTTAATTTTTAAGCATAAGTCCAAAGAATAAATGTACATTGAACTTATTTAAAACTATTAGGTAGTATCAAAGTTTTTTCCCCCAACTTAATAAATTTCATGGTTCATCTAATAAAGTAGCATTTCTAATTATTTTTGAAGGTTGATTTCTAAAATCTAAATCTAAATGTAACTTAACAAAAAAATGACATTTCTTCCCCTCATACTCTTAATATTAGCAAAGACAAACATTCAATTTATGAAGAATATTCACTGAATGATTTTCATTCCCCCAACTTTCATATAATAGAGTTCCACAACGACTAAGTTAAAAGCGTCCATAAAAGTCCACAAAAAAACTTTGTAGGTCAATATTCCTCCATACTGCTCATCCAATGTAATCCAAGTTTCCTGAGTTGGTAGCGCTCCAGAATTTATTCGAAATGACATGATTTGGTATATTTCTAAAGCTTACTACGTCTAGCTTCCGCAAAGTGAGCCATTGCATGTTTACATTATCATTGCTTGAGTTGCGACGTTCAGCGCCTATTCTGCTGGTAATGCACTTAGAAGAACCCATTCACATCGTTTACATTGTGCTAAGAGCGAATGAGCTGCGGACAAAAACTGAACACACACA